>JARWLC010000012.1:38571376-38971376 GCA_033318265.1 Phyllotis vaccarum | reverse complement strand
TTAAATTCATGTCAGGACTCTGAAGATGGCATGGTAGGGGCTCTCCTCTAGGACTCTTGTCCCCCTTCACACTGTGGTCACATTGATTATCTCTCTCTCCTTTTTTTTATGCCTTTCATTTCACTATTAGTCTTTTTACATCAGTTTATCCAGGCTGTGTGACTGCAATTGGCTTGATTGGGCTGCCCAGGTTATAAGCTCTGAGGCTAAAGGAAAAGGCAGTAGTAACAAAGGTGGATCGTGTCTCTGGCTGTGAGAAGCTGAGGACCCATCAGATCTACACAGGGGTCTTCAGGTAAGCTGTGCTTTAGAGGGAGACAGGGCAGAGCATCAGGTGTTGCTTCACAGAGTGATATGAACAACTGATTAAAACAAGCTTCACTAACAACAAATCAAATCTTTGTATTTTAAGTGTGACTTGCCAACTGATGCTATAGGTAATTTATTTACCTAAGCACCTTTAAACTCATCCAAAGCTGAGAGAGAGAGAGAGAGAGAGAGAGAGAGAGAGAGAGAGAGAGAGAGAGAGAGAGAGAGAGAGAGAGAGAGAAGCACTCCTTTTCCATTTTAAAAATGAGAATGCTGAGGAAGAGAGAAGGTAAGTATTTTGCTGGAAGAAAAGCAATATGGAGTTTATAGCAAAGCCCTCAAGCTACAGAGTCCTTGAAGGAAACTGTGGTGTAACCTTCTGCTACAAGCCCAGCAACCTGCTGTCAGCCATGCGTAGATATTCTGTACTTTATTTTCAAGGTAGTTGAGGTAAAAGAGGCTTCACTTTACTGTTGATTTGGATAAGTAGAGACAGAAGTGCTCTTCTGTGAAGGGTGTAGAGACAGGAGGCTTATGCTTCCAAACCCCTCCAAATAAGGAAGTAACAGAACCAGCTTTCATCGCTTATCAGAATGTGACACTTCTGTACGAGGATGGATTAAGCAATTAACACTAACTCTCTTAGATTGATGAACACCTCATTTTTAGTCTAAAACTGACTCCACATAGTCACAGTCTTTTCAAATCCTAATTTTCTTAGGACTAAATTCAAGCCCCATAAACCTTGATTGGCTCTATTTGAGTTTAACTGCATGCACAAGGAGGCTACTTACAGCATCAGAGCAGGTATGCAGCTAATTACATTTGTAAGTTGCTAAGAAGAACATGGAGTGTAGGACAGACAAGGTGTGAAGCTCTGTTGATAGGAAGCTTTGTCTCTGAGATCTGTGGCTTATTCCAGTGCAGTGTCAAAGTCATAATCCTTTAAATATTTAATTTAAGTGTCTTAAGCCACTTCAAAATTTATTCTTTTTCGTTTCATGTCAAGAAAGTGGAACAAAATTTGTTTCATGTCAAGAAAGTAGATAACCTGGCTTAATTCTTTCAATCTAAGTGAAAAATGGGGAAAACTAATATAAGCTATTGGAAAGTGAAATGATGTTTATGTATGGGTACCTTCTAGGGATGCCATTCATGTTCAAGGTCACTCATCCCATGTCCATGCCAATTTGTGTAAAATGTATCAAGCTAATATGTACTTGGAGGTTGTATGCAATATACTTCAAATGCATTTAAAAGAAAAATTAAAACAAAATTTCATTGCTTACTGTAAAGGGTAAGTGAGTAAACTCAGATTTTACAAATTAATGCCATATAGAGTTACCCACTGAAGGGATTTCTGTTTTGACAGTGGTAACCAGCCACTTTGGAAACTGAGTAGGCATTCACCCAAAGCACAGGCATGTTGAATGAAGTTTTAAATTTTTATGACTAGACCCTGGAGCTGTGTGCTAGACAACTTTTAATTATCAGTTCTGCCTCACTCTCTTAGTATTCTGATCTACGTTACTTCATCATACAAGAAAAGATAAAAATAAATCAAGTTAATATTACATGTAACACACTGACAAAAACAGAGTAGTTCCGAAAAACATTAGCTTACTATGAGAGTTAATGAGGTAAAACCATCACTAGTAGAAATTTGTGAGAAAAAAATATAGATTTCTTTTTAAACAGTTATTGTAATTAGGAGGCACAGTGGATAGGAAGATAAAAGCAAATACCTAGTAAATTATATGTAGTACCAGATATAAGAGAGAAATAAAACTTTACTTAGTTTTATAAAGTTCAGTAAGATTATTCATTCTCCCAAGTCTAGCTGACTGTGTTTAATAGGCCAACTGTTTACCAACTAAACTTATATTAAACATTATTCTAATTTAAATATATCCACTAAAATTGTAATTACATTTTTTAAAGACAAAGTGCTCCAAAATTAATACGAGAATGTCAACATAAAATTCTTTTGACAATTTTGAATAAATAGGTGGAAATTAAGGCAGAATTTCTCATCAAATAGTAAATGAAGCTGAGTAATATCCCATGCTAATGATTCTAGAATAGACTGATAAACTGAAAACTGATAAATATAAAGTTCAAAAATTGAGAAAAGTGTCATGAATCTGGGGATTGCTTAATAGATACCAAAATGATATTACAAAAATGTTGAAAAAATAGTCACCCAGAGAGATGACTTTTTATTGCTATGATTAAAAGCTCATGATGTATTAATGATAATAACTTTATACTTGCCTCTGATGTAGAATATATAATTTCTTAAGTGAATTTAACTGACTTTTAGAGTGATATACTTTCAGGTACAACTTTTGGAAGTGATTTTCTTTCTTTTTAAAGTTTAATTATTTCTTTTACATCCTGACCTCAGTTTCATCTTCCTCCTCTCCACATCCACCCCAATCTACTCCTGTTTCTGTTCAGAAAGGACAGCTTCCCATGGGTATCAATAAAACATGGCATATCAAGTTGTAGTAAGACTAAGCACTTCTCCGTGTATTAAGTTGGGCAAGGCAAACTAGTGTGAGGAATAGGTTCCCAAAAGCCAGTCAAAGCATTAGGGACAGCCGCTGATCCCACTGTTTGAGTCCTACAAGTATAACCAAGCTATACAACTATCACATATAGGTAGAGTCTTAGTAGTTGCCTGCAGGATCCTTACTCTGTGTTCCTATGATCCCGATTAGTTGTTTCTGTGGGTTTTCTTGTGGTGTCCTTGAGCCCTCTGACTCTATAATCCTTCCTCCCTCACTTCAGCAGAATTCCCTGAGCTCAGCTTAGTGTTTGTCTCGACATCTGTTTTCATCAGTTCTTGGATGAAGACTCTTTGATGACAATTAGGGTAATCACTAATCTATGAGTATAGCAGAATATCATTACATCATTACTTCGGCATTTCTCCCTCCAATTGTGTTTGGTTCTATCCCAGGTTTCTAGGTCATCCAGCTCCTGAGTCTAGGCACTTCAGACAGTATCAGGTGTGGGCTCACACACTGATAATCTCAGGATTGACCAGAAGTTGGTTGGTCACTTATACAATCTCTGTGTCACCCCAACACATTCCAGAAACAAGGCAGACTATTGTTAGTTGAAGTTTATGTGGCTAGGTTGAAGTCCCAAATCCTCCACTTGAAGTCTTCCCTAGTCACAGGAGATGGCCAGTTCAGGCTACTTATCCTATATTGCTAGAAGAATTATCTGGGGTCATCCCTGTAGATCCCTAGGGGTTTCCTTGAACCAAGTTTCTACTGAACTGTGTACTGAATCCCTTGTCTTTTTCAATAGTCTCCCCATCTATCTAACCCCCAACCTGATTTCTCGTGTTCCCATTCCCACCCACCTCTAGTCCACCCACAAGATCTTTTCCTTTTCCCCTTAGCAGGAAGATCCATGTGTCCTCCCTCAGGACCCTTTTTGTTACTTAGCCTCTTTGGGTTTATGAATCGTAGCATGGTTATCTTTTACTGTATAGCTAATATCCACTTATAAGTGAGTACATACCATGGTTGTCTGTCTGGGTCTGGGTTACCGCACAATGAGTTTTTTCTAGTTCCATCCATTTGCCTTCAAATTTCATGTTGGCGTTGTTTTTAACAGCTGAGTAATACCCCATTATGTAATCGTACTACATTTTCTTTATCTATTTTTGGTTGAACGACACCTATGTTGTTTCTAGGTTCTGGCTATTTGAAATAAAACTGTTACGAACATAGCTGAGCAAGTGTCTTTGTGGTATGATAGAGCATCCTTTGGGTACATGCCTAAGAGTAGTATAACTGGGTAGATACCCAAGTTTCTGAGAAATTGCCATATCACTTCCAAAGTGGCTGTAGAAGTTTGCACACCCACCAGCAGTTGATGAATGTTCCCCTTACTCCACATCCTCTCCAACATAAGCTGTCATTAGTGTGTTTGACCTTAGTCATTCTAATAGATGTGAAATGGAATTGCAGAGTCATTTTGATCTGCACCTCCCCTCATGGCTAAGGATGTTGAACATTTCTTTAAGTGTTTCTCAGCCATTGTTGTAAATTCTTTTTAGATCAGTCCCTCATTTTTAAACTGTACTATTTGGTTTTTGTTGTCCTTTTTCTGGAGTTGTTTATATATTTTGAAAATTAACTCTCTGTCAGACATGCTTTGTTAAAGATCTTTTCTTATTTTGTTGGCTACTGTTTTGTTCTGTTGACAGTGTTATTTGTCTTAGAAGAATCTTTTAAGTTTCATTAGGTCCCATTTATTAATTGTTGATCTTAATGTCTGTGCTGCTAGTGTTATATTCAGGAAGTAGTAAATTGTGCTAATGTGTTCACAGGTGTTTCTCACATTCTCTTTTATGATGTTCAGTGTAACTGAATTTTTTGTTGAGTTCTTTTATCCATTTGTACTTGAGTTTTGTGCAGTGATAAATGTGGATAAATTTCCATTGTTTTACATGTTAACATCTTGCTATCCCTGCCAGTATTCTGTACCATTAGCTGAAGATGCTTTAGTTTTTTCCATTGTATAATTTTGGCTTCTTTGTTAAAACTTAGGTTCCCATGGGTTTATATCTGGATTTGACTCCATTGATCTGTCTGTCTGTTTTTACATAAATGCTATGCTGCTTTCATTACTATAGCTCTGTAGTAGACCTTGAAATCAGGGATGGTTATTCCTTCAAAAGTTTCTTTATTTTACAGGATTATTTTAGCTTTTATGGATTTTTATTTACTTTTGTATATGAAGCCGAGTTTTGTCCATTCAAAGTCTGTAAAGAATTGTGTTGGGATTTCAATTGTTATTACATTGAATCAGTAAATTGATTTTTGTAAGAAGGCCATTTTTACTAAATTAATCCTACTGATTCATGAGCATGTGAGATATTTTAAACTTCTGAAATCTTCAAATTCTTTCTTCAAAATGTTGAAGTTCTTGTCATACAGGTGTTGTAGTGGGTTTCTTGGGTCCTGGGTGGCCAGAGATCCGAGACCCACAGACCTGCCGTGCGAGACCCCTCAGCTGCCCAGCTGCCCAGGTCCCCAAAAATAACTCAGATGCTTATATTAAGTCCATGCTGTTTGGCTTATGTTTTAGACATGTTTCTTGGATCTATGATCTATCCAAGACTTATCATGAAGGAGTGTTGAATTTTGTCAAAGGTTTTTTCAGCATGTAATAAAATCATCTTGTGTTTTTTTTTCCATTTTGTTTATATAGTGGATTATGTTGACACTGTTTTGTACGTTGATTCATCCCTGCATCTCTAACATGAAATCTACTTGATCATGGTGGATGATTTTTTTTATATGTTCTTGGATTCAGGTTGTGAATATCTTATTGAATATTTTTGCATCCATGTTCATGAGGGAAATTGGTTTCTAATTCTCTCTTTTTTATATTCTTTGTATGGTTTGGGTATCAGGGTGATTGTGAACTCAAAAAATTTTTTGACAATGTTCATTCTGCTTTTATGTTGTGGAATAATTTGAGGAATATTGATATTAGGTTTTCTTTGAAAATCTGGTAGAATATTGCACTAAAACCATTTGGTTCTTGGCTTTTATTGGCTGGGAGACTTTTTTTTTTTAAGTCAACATTTCTTTGTATAGCCTCAGTAGTCCTAGAACTAGTTCTATATACCAGATTGGCCTCAAAATCACAGATATCTGCCTGCCTCTGCCTCCTGAGTGCTGAGATCAAAGGAATGGGGCACTAGCCTGACTAGAAAACTTTTAATGACTTATTTCTATTTCCTTAGGGGTTATAGGTCTACGTAGATTGTTTATATAATCTTAAAAAGGAAAATCAGTGTCCTCTAGGAGGTGAAATCATTTTGAAAATAATTTTTTAATCTAAGCTATTAATTGCACCCTGCTCTACATCACTTTTACTTTTCCCTATAACATGTGGAGTTCAGGAAAGAGCTTCTGATTTTGCTCAAAAAGATTGAATTAGTATCCTAAACTTCCTCATATCTTTTTTTCTTCACCCTGCCTTTCTTGCTTTGGCTTGTGTTGCCTTGTGAACATTGTAAGAGTTGTTATGAAAAGTTCATAGCTCTAGATACCTTTCCTTGAGAAAGGTTAGGAAAAGCGTACTTACTAATGAATAGAGAAGAGAATCCAGTAGGTAAAAGAGGTCAAGAAAAAATGATGAGGTAAAAAGACTCCTTAATCTCAATCTTATTTGCTACCCTCCTGTCTTGAAAGGTGATACAACCTTGACTTCTTTTTTGTGCCCCTTCTTCTGTGATGTAGCCCATCACAGACTTTCCCTAACCTATCAAATTACCTCAATGATCTTCAAACATCATCACCTGTTAGATCTTACATCAGAGACTACAAACATATGGAAGTCTCTAGTTCAAACAAACAAGCAAATGAACACATAGGAAGATGGATAAACTTTTTCCTCTCCCTGCCATTGAGATCCCTTTCTTGTCCCCTTCAAAGCTAAGTGTCTTCTTAGGAACCCATCTGTTATGTTTGAATGTCAAGTAGCCTCCAAAACCAAATATGTTAACAACTTAGTTCCAAGCTGGTGGCGCTATAATTAGCTAGCTGAACCTTTAAAAGGTGGGCATAGTAGAACCAAGTGAGTCTCTAGGAAATACGTTCTTGATGAGTTTATGATAACCTAAAGGCTTTGAATATGGTTCCTTGCTATCATGTGGTTTTTTTGTTTGTTTTGTCTTGTTTTATTTTTACCATGGTGTCCTACCTTGCTACACATCCAGAAGCAATAGAGCAAGTGATGATGAAGTGAAACTTCTTAAACCATGAACTCAATTCTTTTCTTTCCAAAAGTCCCATTTCCAAAAGAAATCACACTAAAGCAATTATTTGCAACAGAGATTAAAATTTAGATTATTTTGTTCACCTAAACATTATAAATATGTGCACTTTAGATTCACACTTCTGTTCTCCATCTTAACAAACAAATTAGAGGTTTCTGTGGTTATAGTAACTTATATTTAGCTTATGAGTAATGTTAACTCTTGGAATTAAACAATCTTCCTGAGAATGGAAACAAAATTGGTCAAAGAAGGCCTATACTAATTTCATAGAACTGAGAAAAATAAAATTGATAATAAAAAGGTATTGTATTAGCAATGATTCTCAAACACAGGAGGAATATATTGAACACATATGATAAGCCTGTTAAAGTCAAATCGCTGATTCTGTAGATAGGGGATGAAAATTTCTAAGATATATTATTATTTCTAGTTTGAGAACAAACTTTTTGAGTACACCATTCTAGAGTGAAAAACAATATAAAACATAAACTTGGAATTTTTTAAGGAATGAAGAAACTTAGTATTTTGGAATGGAGATGTGAACCTACACAGTGGACAAGATATATGGTTGAAAAAAATCATGGCAGGATCAAGTCTTTCATGGTTTTATGAGTGGTTTTGAAAATCTACAATTTATATTTAGAAAGCTCAATATGAAAACATTGAAAGATTTTTATTTATTCAAAAGAATTTTATTCCACATATCACCCACAGTCCCCCTTCCCTGCCCTCATCCTACTCTCCCCCGATTCTTCCTAACCCACTTCCCATTCACTCCTCAAAGAGGATAAGGTCTCCCATAAGGAGTCATCAAAGTTTGGCATATCAATTTATAGCAGGATCAAGAGCCCCTTCCCCCATATCAAGGCTGAGCAAGGTATCTCTCTGTAGGGAATGGGCTCCAAAAAGACAGTTCATGAATTAGGAATAAATCCTGCCCTCACTGCCAGAGGCTCCACAAACTGTCCATGTCTTCCACATTCAGAGAGCCTAGTTTTGTCCCATGCAGGTTCCCCAGCTGTCAGTCCAGCTAAGACTCCAAGAAATAGTAAAGAGAGTACCTGAACTGGCCTTTTCTTGTAATCAAATTGATGACCACCCTACTTGTCAACATAGAACCTTCATCTACAAGCTGATAGAAGTAGATGCAGAGATCCACAGTGAGGCACTGGGTTGAGTCCCAGTCCAGTTGAAGTAAAAGAGGAAGGGATTATGTGAGTAAAGAAATCTAAACCATGATGAGGAAACCCACAGAGACAGCTGATCCCAGCTAGTGTGAGCTCACTGACTCTGGACAGACATTGAAATTTTAAGTAGTAATCTGACATGAACTATTTTATTGGATCACTTTCCCTATCATGTGAACAATAAATAAAGGACATAAAAATATCACTTAGGAAATGAGATACAGAGGGGAGATGACACTAGATCAGCCATGGGAAGAACTAGAAGACTGAGCAACTAAGACTATTATATGCTGGGAGAAATCAATAGAACTTAATGACTCATTTTACTTCCAACTTAAATACATGAAAACTACCAATGTTAGCTGAGACTGGAGACCCACAAAAAGCCAGGTTGTCATCCTAGAATAACCAATTGATCACATTTCTGTAACATTGATGCCCATTAGTGAGGAGCCATGGCTAGTATATATTAGTTCTCACATTTATGTTTATTCTCCAAACAAATTAAAGCAATACAGAAATTAACTTTATATGCCCAACTTTGTAAGTAAAATTTTTTCATGAAATATATGATTAGCAACCATATTGATTTTTCTGCTAAAGTCACATGAAATCATCAATCTCCAGATGTTAGATACCATTTTTTGGCAGAATTTCAAGGTATCTGTGGTTTCTTGAATGTCTCTTTTTGGAAACTTCCCATTATTGAAATATTTCCCATATAAATTTTTATCAAATAGAGATTTACAAATTGAGATTTTTCAACTCCTATTTAATCAGTGATTTAAAGGACCATAGTTGATGATATAAATCAAACATTTAATCATTCAGCAACAGATAATAACATCTGAACTGGACCTCTTAGTAGTATTTATATCTTAAATCATACATTTATGAAAAAGTTAATATTTAAATGCTTTTAAAATGTATCTTATTTTTTAATATTAATAGTGATAACATAAATAAGACTCAGTCCCAAAAAGGACTGTGAAATAGATGTTAAAATGAGTCAAAAGAAGTGTAGAAGCCAGTTACTTAAAAAGCCTGAGAACAAGTCTCTAGGACTCAGGTTTGTTATGGTCCACCATCACTACCACCGGATTATCCTTCTCCTTTGCAATCATTCAACACTTAATTATTTGTTAGACAAAAACTATGATACGGAAGCATAAATATTTATTATCCTTTTATGACCAATTAAAAATGTTTTTACTGAATTATTCAGCAGTACAGAACAACACTTTAATATTAAGTCTACTTTCCTCTCTCTTTTTAATGCTTCCTTAATCCTGTTTCATTAATTACTACTGCTGCCTGGAGTACTCATTAAATACGCAATACATTTTCAATTCATTCTAAAGCTAAAATGAAGATGTGAAATCGTTTCTATATAGCTCTTGGGCAAACCTAATTGACCTAGGCAGGACTATTAATCTGTTTATATTGTTAGCAGATTACTTCCTGCCTTCAGGGTTACTTAGCCCCAGTAGATGATACTTTTTGAATATTGACATGCTCAAAGACTTTAACATTTCCTTTTTTTTTTTTTTGAGAAAAGATAGGAGACTTCATTTACTAAGCTTATTACCACTTCCCTTTCAATATAATTGTAAAAAAATATTAACTTAATATATCTCTAAAGTTAGTTTTAAAGGAAGTAAACCTGGGATGACTTTGAAGTCTGTCTCTCAACAAATCTACCCAAAGGAACTTTCAGGGCAGCTCAGTTTACAAATGAAACATGCTCTATGAGAATATCAAGAAGCAACAAGGAAGATTTTAAAATAATCTATAAAGAAAATAAAAAGCAGTGTCTCCTCTTTTTAAATCCCCTTAAGCTAGTGAATGGTGAAGCTATGAAAAAGCATCCAACTAGTACATCTGTTGATAACAGAGGCAAAGAACAGTGAATAGATTTATCAGGTCCACAAAACAGCTGTCTTCAGGGACCAAAAGATATTTAAGATAAATTCTGAGGTGGTTCATTGTGCTACTTGGAAAGCAAAGTTCCAAGGCAGATGTTATTCATTTAAGTCATGTGCAAAGGAAAAAGAAAGCTGAGGTAAAGAAGCAAAATAATCATGTACTTTTGATTTTCACACACACACACACACACACACACACACACACACACACACACACACACACACACACGCCGGGTAGCACGATGCATGCCTTGGTGTGCAAAGTGTTTAAAGTCCCTGAGTGTCAGAAAGAGGATAAATCTTTTGTGAGAGACAAAGACTTGAGAACGCTAAGTAGGAAGAGAAAATGAGGTTATATGCTTTGGTCTTCCTTGTGTTTTTAAAAAACTATGTCTTCTTTCACTACTAAATCTAATTCCTTGATCAATATACATTCCAGATTGTTTTTAACAATATGTAAAACAACCCCATAATGAGGACATACTTTATTCACTTTCTCTTTGAGACAGCATCATACTTGGTAATCCAGACTGGCTTAGAATGAGCAATCCTTTTGCCTCAACATTTAGAGTAATAGGAATGCTGTCTTAGGAGACAATATCCTGCTAAAATTTATGTATTTTAAAGTCTGGAGGCATGCTTACTCCCTCCCACATCCATTCAAAGTAAAGGATCCATTCATAGCAGGTGAGCAGCACAGCTGCATTTTCCCTTGATTTTAGAGTGGGGAAAATAGAAGTTTCGCTTGAGATTTTCATGTCTTAGACATGGGAGGTTCCTAACCTGTTCAGCGTCTGCTGATCTAGAGATGTAAAAACTAAGTAGTATTAAAAACTCCCACTGTCTCTGTTTCTCTCTCTCTCTCTCTCTCTCTCTCTCTCTCTCTCTCTCTCTCTCTCTCACACACACACACACACACACACAGAAAGTAAAAGAAAAATATACACACTTTAATTACAGTAAAATAAATAAAATTAAAATTTGATCAAATATAATTTTACATTTCAAAAGGTGGAATAGTTCATCATTACATACTTAATATAAGTATAATTATGTGTGAATTTATAAATTTTATTTTAATTTTGAGATTATAATATAAATATATGTTCTCTCTTTTTCCTTCCTTCCCTCGAAGACCTCTCATGTACTCCTCAAATCAAAATCATAATTTCTGTTTTTATTAATTGTTGTATATACATATACACTTAAATACATAAATATAACCTTCTCAGTCTGTATGTTATGAACTGTTGATTTGTCTTTTTACAAAATAACTACCATTAAAATTTTAGCTGCTTGTCTCTTGTTTGTAGTGTATCGGAATAGTTATAAATGCAATAACAAGGAAATAAAACACTATTTTATTTTAGATGCATGAAACTGTAATGCGTATGATTTCAAATAACATCTAGGTTAAATTTGGGGAAGGAAGAAAATGCTTGTAGTTCAAATAGCTTTTGCTGTGGCAGTCTAGTGGTCCATATACTCTGTGATAAATAGAGTTTATACAGTAAGTTCATTTTCATACAGTAAGCTGTAAATTCAAGTTCTTCACTAATGCTGTTATTTATAAGAACATATTTCTTCAGCTCTTGCACCAATTTAGACAAGGAGCTTCTTTACAACTTGAGAGTTGCTAATTCTTGCTCTTACTGAGAAATATTTCTGATAAATAAATTATTTTTAAAATCTACATTGTTGATGACAGTTGCAAATAGCACTTACTTCATTAATGACCGTCCTAAGAGCAGTTCAAGACAACTTAATAACTGATTTTACTCCCTAGTGTGATTTTGAATAAAAATTCATCAAGTAAACCTTGGCCAAACTAACCAGAAGAAAGAGTAAGAAGCGAGCTCAAGACAATGAAAACAGATAGCATTCCAGCACATAGCACTGGACATCATATGATCACCATGTATTATTCTGAAGAATGATGCCACTGTAAGTTGGAAATAGTAGGAAACAATAGACAAATTTCTTGATATATATGACCTATCAAAATTGATTCAAGCTAGTCAATAGCAGGTAATATCACTAAAATAGTAAATGAGTTCTTCAGATTATAATTTACTTTACTGTTTTATTTCTAGATAAATATTCCATTTTGTCATGAACTTTATATATTTATTTTATATTTTGTATGCCTATAGGATTCTTAGTGATAAATCATTTTCCTGGGCTGATGCTGGTGACTTCACACCTGTTTTCTTGCTCAGCCTAGCTAGAGTCAGCCATTTAACTCAACCTTTAACATTATACATTTTCTCTATTCTTAACCCATTTCCTCTGATGTTATTTTCCACTCTTACCTGCTATTTCTACTCACATTAAGATCTCTTTGATTTTATCTTTATAGTTGGACAGGATGGTGCTCTTATGTCAGTGGCTTTAGATCTCTCCTGAATAAGCCTTTAGAGTTCTATGATTCTCTTTAAGTACTCTTATAGTTATATACTTCATTATTTTATCCATGTCAAATGACTGCTTATAAATTCATTGTCTAATTTTATCCATAACTAGAACTTTTTAATAATGACATATAATTAGTGTTTTTAAACTTAATTTTAGCTTTTAAAAACACTGCGTTTTTGATCTTAGCCATTCTGACAGGTGTAAGGTGGTATCTCAAAGTTGTTTTGATTTGCATTTCTCTTATGGCTAAAGACATTGAGCAATTTTTTAAATGCCTTTCAGACATTTGTAATTCTCCTGTTGAGAATTCCATTTTTAGCTCTGAACCCCATTTTTAATTAAGCCACTTAGGTTTGGGGGCTTTAGTTTCTTGAGTTCTCTATATATTTTAGAGATCAGTCCTCTGTCAGATACACCTGCCAGAATGGCTAAAATCAAAAACACAGATGACAGCCTATGCTGGAGAGGATGCAGAGCAAGGAGAACACTGCTCCATTGTTGGTGAGAGTGTAAACTTATACAGCCAGTCTGGAATGCAGTATGGAAGTTCCTCAGAAAACTGGGATTCAGTCTCCCCAAGGATCCAGCAATACCAGTATTGGGTACATACCCAAAGGATGCACATTCATACCCAAAGGCATTATCTTAACTATGTTTATAGCAGCATTATTCATAATAGCAAGAATCTGGAAACAACCTAGAGGTCTCTCAATTGAATGGATTAACAAATTGTGGTAAATCTACACAATGGAGTACTACTCAGCAGGAAAAAAAAACCATCCTAAAATTTGCAGGCAAATGGATGGATTTGGAGAACATTGTGGGAGGTTGTATTGTTTTATTTTAAATAATTGTCCCAACCACTGGTTTAATAAAAAGAGCTGATTGGCCAAAGGTAGGCAGGAAGTGTGGGCGGGGCTACCAGACTAAGAAAATCTCTGAGAACAGAATGCCAGAGCAGAATGCCAGGAGAGCACCAGAGAGAAGCTGCAGGATGCAGAGGACAACCATGCAGCTTTAAAGAAAGGTACCGAGCCGCATGGCTGAACAAGAGACATGGGATAGCTTAAGGGTAGAGAGTTATCAAGCTATATGTCTGGGCCTAAGGCTAATCAGCCTAAAACTATTGGAAGCGTCTGTGTGTCTCTGTGGGACTGCGGGTCTGCGGGACTGCGGGTCTGTGGGCCTAGACCTTGAGGTTAGGCCAGAAAGTCCGGGCCAGAAACCTCATACTACAGAACATCCTCCTGAATGAGATATCACAAGTCAAGAAAGAGAGGCATGGGATGTACTCACACATAAGTGGACTTCAGACAAAAAACAAAGAATACTCAAGCTGCAAACCACAACCCCTGAACAGCTTGGGATCAGAAGGAACTTAAAAGAGACATCAGAGATTCCTCTAGGAAGAAAAAATAGAGAAGATCACTTTAGCAAATTGGGATCATACAGGTTACAACCAAGAAGAGATGGGAACAAATCACGAGAGAAAGAGATGGCTGAGTGAGAGGAACAACAAAGAGGGAGATAGAAAGAGATGGTTCTCTCGATAGAGGAAGACATGTGGAGTTGGAAAGAGACTGGTGCTAGGGAAACCTCCAAGAACTCACACAATGTCCCTGGCTAGGTCTCCAAACAATAGTGGAGAGGGTGCCTAAACAGGACTCCTCCTATAATCAAATGAATAACTACCCTAAGTGTCATCACAGAACCTATATCCAACAAAGAATAGAGGTGGAGGCAGAGATCCATGGCTGAGCACTGGGCCGAGCTCCTGTTCCAGCTGAGAGCAGGGAAGGAGAGTCTTTATAAGCAGGGGGATAGGGATTGTGAGGAAAATTCCTACAGTGATGGCTGGCTGGAGCTCTAGTGAGCTCACTGAATTAAGACAGCCACTGATGGCCCATCAGGAAAAGGGGCTAGGCCCGCTAAGTGTTGGCAACTGTCCATTGGCATGGGAGGAATGTGTAGCCTCAATGGGTGGGATTAGACTGTGTTCCTGTGCATGGGCTGGTACCTTGGAGCCCATTCCTTACAGAGGAACACCTAACCCATTCTTGATATTGAGATAATAAAATTAAACTTGCTGAGCTGACCCACCTTGGGACTTCTTGTCCTTTTGGGAGAGTGGATGGCTGATGGGAAGGAGTGAGGCCGAAGGCTGACTAGGAGGGATTGGGAGCAGGGAAGGGACCAGGAGCAGAGGATACATGCATAAAAAAAAAAAAAAAAAGACTTTTTTATTTTAAAAAAAAATGAACATAAAAAAATTTTAAAAAGAAAACACTATAATTTGTGGGGTGTTTTATTGTTTAAAAAATTTATATTGGTACTTGTCTTATGGCTCTGTGTATATTATAGTTAGCACCAGTTTTAATTTTAGTTCATCTAGTTATTTATAATTTAAAATTAATTCACAGCCACACTTTTCTTATGTTTGCCACCAACCTCAGCATGTATACAAAATACATAATCAGTGTTTCATTAATGAAAATCCAAGACCTCAAATACTCATGGAAGTCAGGGGCAGTTTAAGACAAGAACACAGTTTCACTGACCCTACAGAAGTGTACTCTGTTTTTAATGCTGTTCTTTACATTGAACTGCAATGTTGCTCATGTCTGAATCAGCATAATAATCAATAAATAGATATTTGAACAATTACTTTAGTTATCAAAATAGCTCATTATTCTTATTTACCAATATAAACAGTTTCACACAACCAAATTCACTTACTCTTGACTCCAAAATAGTCTCATACTTATGTCTGAACCATTTAGTACTTCCCCACAGCATACATACTTCATGAATTCCCAGATGCTATTCTGAGTTCAGCCTTAGGCAGCCAGAAGGAAATCTATTATTGGGAAGGAGGAAAGGTACTGTGCATTATTATTTAATGGTCTAGAGAAGCTGTTTCAGCAGTGACAGGTAGAAATAATTTTTGGATGTATTATAAGTCAAATAGGTATGTATGTACTGACATTTCCTAAATATGTACTCAGCCCATAACGTGTAACCATGTTGACAAGACCTCCTGGCCAGACTGATGTTTGAAGAAATGATCCTTTTCCTAATGAGCTATTCACTAATAATTCTCTTTTTCCCCCAATTATAAATGTCCAAGACTGTTGTGATGTACCAGAACACTAATATATCAAAAAGCCCATGAAGAACTCAGAAAGTTTAAAAGCAAATGTGGTATAGTTTAAAGCAATCTCAACCACATTATTTCCCTGCCTACATATCTAATTAGCATTCCTGTGACCTATATCTTTGAACATACATATTTTCTCCTTAGTTTGCAATAATGCATGCATGTTTCTACATATTCCATAAACTATACATACTAAAAGGAGCAAGGCCTAAATTCATTATATTTCTTTCACTATGACTCAGAAATAACTAAGTCAAAGCATACTTTACATATTGCAATACCTCATAAAGGAAAGCATGCTAATTGTTCCCTTATCTGAAGCTAGCTGTGTTGTAGAACAACCTTTTTCATAGGAATTAGTGTGCTCTCTAAAAATATAGGCTATGTAGGCTATCTCCTTTAAACTCTATTATATTTTTTAATTAGCTTATTAAGTATAAGATTCCCTTGTGACTTTTATCATACATTGTCAGAAGAGATAAAGCTTTTCCCAGAAGTACAGGTTATTAAAGGAAAATCTCATTGCCAAACTTGGGCTACTTCCATGTGAGTTGGTTATGTAGGCTCCTGAAGTGCTCAAAAATAACGCAGGTAATTGCAACTGCTCTTAGTTGCCAATAAGGACTAGATGGTAGAACTCTGCCAAAGATGCTACCTGCCTTGGTCTCTACACATAGAGATATCAACCCGGAATGGCATTAGAGGCTTCTTCTCTACCTAGCCTTCATACCAAAAGTGTTACATCTGCATCAACAATCTCACTCAACTGTGGAACTTCTGTGTGAAACAAAAATGCTAACTATCCAGGAAAGATGAATTCACTTGTGAAATAGTGAAGTGTGTTATAGGGCAACCAACTATTTTCTTAATGGTTTTCATAACTGCCTATTCCACGGAAGAGAACCCATATCTGTTACAGTGAACCCTGTCAATAGCCCATGCCTGGAGGAATTAAGATCACTGTGAGCAAGCTACTGCAA
This sequence comes from Phyllotis vaccarum, assembly GCA_033318265.1. Lineage (NCBI taxonomy): Eukaryota > Metazoa > Chordata > Mammalia > Rodentia > Cricetidae > Phyllotis > Phyllotis vaccarum. The sequence continues at coordinate 38,954,589 of JARWLC010000012.1, read as the reverse complement.
ATGTTCTGATAAGTATATATGATGTTCCTGTCAAACTACATTCTAAATAATGGTGTACATGCCCATAGATTAGTGAGATTTTCAGTGAGCCTTGAATTTGTAATGGTCAATGTTAACTGAATAAACGTAGCTGGTCAAGGCAAAGACTGTTGCAAGCCCACTCATAAATAGAATATCTCTAATAATTTCTCCAAGGCTCAGAGAACATTGTAGAATAAGAAGAAATAAGAATGTAAGAAACAGTGAAATGTGTAAGGAACCGCAGTATGGAATATTGGGTTCCTTACATGTTTGGATGCTGCACTCTAGAACTCACAGAAGCTCTAATAATTGCAAAGTTCTCTACAAGACAGCCTGCTAACACTTTTTCAAGAACCAAGGCAGAGCTTAACATGTCCACCCTTCCTTAAAGAGTTATTTGTAAATTATGCTTAATAACAGAAGAGACACTTCTTCAGTGTTACAACCACTTGAAATGCCCTTGACATCACACACATGTAAACAACTCCAATGAAATTCACTTGGTCATAAAACTAACTAAACAAACAAACAAGTATATAAAAAGTCTAGCTGAGCGCAGGGGAGGAGAGTCTTTATGAACAAGGGATAGAGATTATGAGGAAAACTCCCACAGTGATGGCTATCTGGAGCTCTGAGAGGCTCACTGAAACAGGAGTGGCCACTGGAGATCCATCGAGAAAAGGAGCTAGGTCCTCCAAGTTTAGGCCAACTGTCGATGGGCATGGGCAGTGTGTGGAGCCTGGAGGGGTGGGATCAGACTGTGTTCCTGTGCATGGGCTGGCACCTTGGAGCCCATTTCCTGCAGAGGAACACCTGACCCAGTCTTGATATTGGGATGAGGAAATCGGAATTGCCTAGAGTGGATGTGCCATGCTGAGCTGACCCACCTTGGGACTTCTTGCTCTTTTGGGAGAGTATGGGTGGATGGGGAGGGGGAGGCTGAAGACTGACTGGGAAGGATTAGGAAGAGGAAAGGGAGGAGGAGCAGGGAAATACATGGGGAAAAGGCATTTTTTATTTAAAAAAATAATAAAATGAAGAAAAAAGAAAAGAAAGTCAGTGTGGGATTAAGAATAGAATTGAGTCAATGTAAATAAAAAAAGAGAAGATAGTAAAACTGTATAGGATCAAATTGCATTACATACATGCATGAAAATATGATGAAGCCCATTATTATGCATATTAATATTTAGTAAGAAAAGCATTTCTTAAAAGGAAGACCATGCTGCTTTCCAACATAAAGCGTAATACTGGCCTACTGTTAGAACACACACACGGCAGTGTGGGATAAGAGGAACTGACATGTTAAGGACATGTCAGTGGTGTGGAGGTTAGGCCAACTGACGTTCTGAGAGGAAGCCACTTGGTGGCTTCATTTTAAAATATTTACCTTTTGCACTGAGATAGATTGGTAAATGAAGACTCAACAAGGATGAAGGAATTGAGTATCCAGTAAATAACTACAGAATTACTGCAGTGCATTTGCACGGTTATTGCAAATGCGAGTGAATGTACCAGCCCAAGAGCTTGTGCATTAGGGATGGATATTGCTCACCTATAATCTCAGTCCTTCAGAGGAAGAGTCAGAAAGATCACCACAAGCTGATGTCATTCTGATCCATCCCAAACAGAAAGTTCCAGGCCAACTAAGGCTAGGAAAAAATATTTAAAAAATGTTCTAACCAATCAAAACATCACCACCAGCACCATCATTACTACTACTAACAACAACAGTACACACGCACACACAGCCAGAAAACTTATAGATCTAATACCTGCTTTTTAGCAATTTAAGAAATATTTTTCTGTTTTAAAATTTAAGTTAAATAGTTTCAATTCATTTTCATGGATAGATTTAAAAATTAATTTCCTATATAAGCAATATTTATGATCTATGCAGACTCATAATCTCTGAAAATTTCGATTGAGACAGAAAACAGAAAATAAATCAGTATGATTCTCTAACATCAGGAACATCGATTTTCCCCAACTCGTTTCATTTTTTTTTTTATTTAAAATTTTTGCTTACTACCTGGACATAATTTTAGCCACAAGCCTCAGAGAACACATTTTGCTTTTGTATGTTTATATTGTTTTATGATGAATTGCACCACTGAAGACAAATATCTTTTCTACTATGCATGTTTATATAGATTAGTAAAGGAAGCAGGTTTCAAATTTCTGAACATAGGCTTTTTCTGACATTTAAATTAGGCATCAGCATGTATTATTGAATCACATTGTTTTCTTGAAAAGATAGCAATGATATACTTTTGTTGGTGATATGTTTTATACACACAGAAATCTATAATTTTTCCTTTCAGTTTTACATTTGCCTTGCTCTACAATATTACATTAAGACTAATAAAATCCAAAAGCAAGAAGAATTCTTACATAACTGAAGACATGGCTACTTGTGCCATTTGTGAAGTTTAAGGTGAATGAATAGAAAAACAACACAAGAGAGTTCATTAGACAGTATAGCTCAAGATCAGCATCCCAGCAGCTCCAGGGCAGATAACTCATGCAAAATGCTACTAAAAGTAGCTTCCTGAAAGGAAGGATACTTATGTGGGATGTCTTTCTGTATGCTATGAATATCATTGGTTAATAAAAGGACTGTTTGGGCCTATGGCAAGGCATCCTAGAAGCCGGCAGGAAATCTAACCATAGTTAAAGGGGGAAAAGGGCAGAGTCAAAGAAGGACATTGTGAGCTGAAACTGAGAGAGCAAGATGAAAAAGTACAGGTAAGCCACAAGACAGTAGGCAAAACACAGATTAATAGAAATGGGTTAAGATTAAAGAGCAAGTAAGCAATGTGTGTGAGCCATAAGCCAAGCAGCATGAAATTAATATAAGGCTTTGTGTGATTATTTGGGACCAAGCAGCTATTTGGGACAGCTGGTCTGGATCTTGGGGCTAGGCTGGGCCAGAAACTAATTACTACAGGAAACACATTCAATTAAGCAGGAAATCTTGTTCCTATTTTCTCAAATGTAAGATCTGTTGCCTTCGTAATCATTAAGAAATATCTTAAAGATAAAATAATTTTGTCTCCTAATTGGTTATTCAATGCCAAGTGGTCATAAACATAATCATAAACACAAGGCAACAAAACACCAACTCAGTAGGTTGCATTAATATACTTATACATAAATACACATAAATGTAACCATAATTATCAAAGCAAAGGAGGCCATGGTATTGAGTGAATAAGGTAGGATGGGAAGAATCTGGGAGAAGAAAGTGAAGTGGATATATTATATAATTATATTTTAACTAATATTTTAATGTATTAGGAAAAATTTAGCAGAGTGGTGGTGGCACATGTCTTTAATTCCAACAGTGAAGAAGCAGAGGCAGGCAGATTTCTGAGTTGCAGGACAGCCTGGTCTATAGATTGAGTTCCAAGATAGTCAGGGCTACACAGAGAAACCCAGTCTTTAAAACATAACAAAAACAGAAGTTATTCTGTCCATTAGAGGGATTTCAAAAGTTCAGGTAACAAATAATTTTAAAAACTTAACAATTCTCTGTAACAGCTAACTTCTTATAAACCCTTTAAAGGTCATTTTTTATCAAAAGGCATTTGAGTTTAGAAATGTTATACTTTGTTTAAATAAATCATTCATACCCCTCAAGAGAAATGGAAAGATTCTTAAGTGATAAGATGTTAATTGATTGCACTCTATGTAAACTAGATGTATATTTAAGAGATGGATTTATTCTGACATGAAAGAGCTAAGATTAAAAAGGATATTTTCATTGTAGAACGTTACTTTGTTTTTTATTATAATGACTAAAATGATTTATTTCATGTAAAGCTGGATGCAAAGGTGGTGATTGGATTACATGACAGTTTAAACTCTGGTATTTGACTTGTAATTGCCAGAAACTGCCTTGGCTAAGTATTCTATGAACATAAACCTAGTAAATGTTCCACAGTTCTTAACTTCCAATTGCCAGTTTCTTTGTGTTATTACTCTAAGGAATGAGTAAGTAAGGTTTTATTTAAATTTTATCACCCAGTAAAGTGAGAATTACGTGATACCATAGACATACACAACAAATAACAGTTTAGAGATATACCCAAGTAATAGATGAACATGGTTAATATCTGGTTTTACTTACTTACCAAAGAATGTCTAGGATAAAAATCTAGGGGAAAACCTGTGTAAGGGCAAAGCAGTAACAACGCTGGAGGCACACAGATGCTGAAACCCATGGAAACATTACTTTCCTCAGCATTGTCTTTTTCTACTTTATATTTTACAGAAAGCCCAGCTCAGCTTTATCGTTGGGACTCTGCCTTGGTTAAGAGAGAGATGTGAATTAGCCATTGTCTTTTTCCTGCTTTCTCTTGCTCAGATAACACCTGTGGATATTATAAGGCAGCATGATAAATTTGAAAATAACATAAATTAACTGTATCCATCTGCTTTTCTCATTTTACACCATCTCTCCTTTGATGTGGAGATAGATGACTGGGAACTGAAAAAAGAAAATGAAAATTTTAAATATTCTTTATTTTTCCCATTTTTAATGAAAGTATGATACCACATTTTTTAATGGAAATTGCAAAAACTACAGTTGGTCTTTGTCCATTCCGAGTTCAAACGGCCAGAACGTTCCTCAGAGAGTTCAACTGCCACAAATTCACCTGTTCTACTCCTGAGAAGGCAAGGCACTGCTGTGAAGACCCTCAGAGAATAGACTTTGTGTTACAGTCATATTTTCCTGATCTCCCACTAAACAATATCAGTTTTGAACTAGTCTTACTATAAATGCATTTCTATTAAGTTTTAAGCTAAATGGGATTTTTACATTTTAAGATTAAGAAAAGATGTTGTATGTCTGATGAACAAATATAGGATATTGAGTAAAGCATCTCATAATGGAATATGTTACAAAATTTTGTTCTGGTTTAAAAAGAGTAAGTGGTATAGAATCTCCAGCTCAACAGAACACAAGAGGTCAAAAAAATAACTGTTAGAAAATAAAAAAGAAGGTAGAAAATACTGAAATGAGATTGGTAAATTATAGCAATTGGCTTTCCTCTGTCCGTCACTTGGAAGGATACGTTTTTCCCCAGGATGCAATATAGAGAATAGCTGACACCTTTTGAAAGAACCTAAATTCTGTCTCTCATTGTGGACTCTACAGTCACCCAAAAGCTACCTCATGGGTGCATACCTGGTGGAATACAACATGAACTCTGCACCAGTATTTGTCATTTCAGTTTTACGACTTTGCCCCTACAGTTTCCAGTGCCTCAGCTATTATAAGGTTACACACTGTTGCATCATGATTGTTTCTTTCTTAGACTTCAAAAGTTTATAATCATAATAGTAATATATGGAATTCTGAGAAACTCTTAATCTACTTCTGACAGAGTATTACCACCGTCATCATAGCTACAAGTCAGGATTTTAAATTACCTGTGGGAGATTATGTTGTTACATTGTAAATAATTCTTACATTCCCAAAACATGGATTATGGATGTTTGTGTTTATTTACAGTGTTGTTTATAAGTTGCTATAGTTAAGGGGGGGGGAAGAATATTAGATGTGGAGTTCTCTTTGTTTTAAAAAGAGAAAAGGGGATATGTGGGAGATTATGTTGTTACATTGTAAATAATTGTCCCACCCACTGGTTTAATAAAAAGCACTGATTGGCCAAAGGCAGACAGGAAGTGTGGGCGGGGCTACCAGACTAAGAAAACTCTGAGAACAAAAGCACAGAGCAGAATGCCAGAGAGAAGCTGGAGGAAGCAGAGGACAACCATGCTGCTGTGAGAAAAGGTACCGAGCCTCATAGCTGAACAGGATAAGAGTCATGGGTTAGATTAAGGGTACAGAGTTAGCAAGTGATATGCCTGGGCCTGAGGCCAATCAGCCTAAAACTATCATATGCATCTGTGTGTTTCCACCGGTCTGTGGGTCTGTGGGCCTAAACCTTGAGACTAGGCCCGAAAGTCCGGGCCAGAAACCTCCTACTACAATTACCTCTAGTTATTTTCTAACTATAGGCTTAAAAGATGCTTTTCAGTGTTCTTAAAGCATCTATCACATTTTTCTGGATAGAAAAAAGGTGTTCATGCCTTCAACCAGAATAATTTCTAGGTCCCCTATGACTCAAAGGTATGAGTCTCTTCTACAATGTAAATATCAGTACAGGTCATAAACAGTAGGAATGCTAATGTGTCTAAAGCTTATCTCTTTTCATAAACTCAAAAGATTCTTGTAAACTCCAGGATGCCAACTTGAATCTACCTTGAGCAGGTCAGACTCATTCTCAGATACATTCCAGAGTAAATACTGCCAATTAACAGCCTACGTTTCTCCACCTTTTCCTGCTCTTATGATTTCTTCCCTCAGTTACCAAGATCTAAGAAAAAATCTTCCCTGAAACTTAATTTTATCTTCTTCTTTGTCAGCATCTTGCCACGTCTAAGTGTCCGCTTGATCTGCATCCAGGACAGCTTCGAAGTGGCAAGCCTCAAGTGGTCCAACCTCACAGAAGGCTTCAGCTAGAACTGCACTTTCCTGGCACTGGATGTCTTACCGAGCTTGGACAACAGTGAAACAGCCAGCTTTAAGAGGACTTGGCCAGCATCCCAGTTTCCTCAGGTGCCCCAAAGATGCCGATGTCCCCTGGTCAGAGGAAGAAGTCAGAAGAACACAGCAACCTCATTCTCACTTCACCTGCTACTCTTGTATCTCACCTTTTATAATAAACAAAAGGAAGAGATGTTAGTGTTCAGGCATTTGCAAAGGTCTCCACTTGACCAGGAAGAATACATCATTAGCTACAGTCACCCCCTGTGTGCATTTGCTACATTCTCTTATAAAACACACACACACATACACACACACATACACACACACACACTACACACACACACATACACACCACACACACATACACACCACACACACTACACACACATACACATCACACACACACATACACACCACACACACATACACACCACACACCACACACACACACACACACACACACCTCAGCATTTATATAAGTCCCTCTCTCCAGATGCATGCCAGTTTTATCTATCTTGTGACTCTCTGAGTTTAAGTTGGTCCAACTATGTGAACATCAATCTATAATTATTAAATAGAGTTTGGCAGACCTACTGATGGAAAACAACCAGAAGTAATCATTATTTCCTAGAATTCATTTCTAGCCAATAAATTTTTCTGTGCATGGCAGAGCTCTCAAACCCTGAGCCCAGCCATTGGTCCCATTCTTATGTGAGTCTAGTGCAGGCAGCCAACCACAGCTGGAGGAATGCCATGGCTGCACTGGCTACCCACGGCCAGAAGACAGCGTTGCAACAGTCTTACCTGTCTTCTGTAGCTTACATTCTTTCTGTCTCCCCTTCCTCAGTGTTCCTTGAGCCTTACAGAAAAATTTTAAATTGACCTGTATACCACTTATATGAATATATCCCCCCCCCAAAAAAAAAATCAGATATGTGGATCTCTTAGTAAAAAGATAAGTTTATGGTTAGGAACTTGAAGAGTAAATCTTTGTTGTATGGAAGATGCCATTCTGTTGCACGAAAGTATGAGACTCAGGGATAGATCTCTGAGGAAGTTGGAGATACTAGAGGGAATAAACACCACAGTCAAATTATACCCAGCTGTCTTCCAGCTTCCTCAGCCTTGATTCCCTTGGAATGGTTTCCTCTGGGTTTCAATCCTGTCTTAAGTACTCTTTCAGTAATTAAGGCGTGGCCCTACCACACCTGCTTGGAAGCCTGGAATTCCTTCTATAGTCTGAAGTGACCTTGACTCAGTTGGGATTAGGGTGTATGTAGTAAGAGGTTTCTGGCCCAGACTTTCGGGCCTAACCTCAAAGTTTAGGTCCGCAGACCCGTGGACCCGCAGACCCGCAGAGACACACAGATGCTTTCATTAGTTTTTGGCTGATCAGCCTCAGGCCCAGGCATATCACTTGCTAGCTCTCTACCTTTCATCTAACCCATGTCTCTTGTTCAGCCATGCATGCGGCTCGGTACCTTTCTTTAGAGCAGCATAGTTGTCCTGGGCTTCCTCTGGCTTCTCTCTGGCATTCTCTCTGGCATTCTGCTCTCAGAGATTTTCTTAGTCTGGTAGCCCCACCCACACTTCCTGCCTGCCTTTGACCAGTCAGCTTTTTATTAAACCAGTGGGTGAGACAGTTATTTTCCATGAAACAACATAATACCCCTACAGGTGTAGGTCACCACTCCCAGGATACTCCCTGTGCTGGGATTAAAGGTTTGAATCACCAGTCTGATTTTCCTAGACTGACTGTGGTTAGAGCTCTGGGACTTCTGGAGCTTTCACTAACCCCCCACATAGACTATGGGTAGATTTCCTCTGATATCTCCAAAACTTCTGAAACTTTATTAAATCCCCACACCATTCCACTGAGAACTGAGTTAAAACTATTCTGCTACTTAGTGAACAATGTGTTCAGAAGGAAGGTAGGAAAGTTAATAGCTAAACCCGGGTTTGTTAACTGAATATTATGCTTGTATCATAGACTGGTGAGGAAGATAACATATTGAAGTAAAGGAACTTACAGAATGAATTTTAGACTTATGCTTGATTTTAGGCTTAAAGTTAATCATAAATCACTCCTAAAAATACCTTAACCACATAATATATTCTATTTACGGAAGAGAGAATATTGGAAATGCTACCATTACAAATATGGATAGTATAGTGTCAGATGATGGAACGAAAGAAAATATGCAGACCTGTCTATTCTTTTGTGATCGACTTCTCCCACCTTGTGATTGTGGTAGAGTTCACATGGATCTACATATGTGATAACAAAGAATCACATACATATGCATATACACAAATCCATATAAAATTAGTGAAATCTGAATGAATATGATAGAGTGTAGCAATTGCCAACTTATGATACTTTTCCATAGTGTTATAAGATCATCATTAAGGAGAATTTTATGAAGCATACACAGAACTTCCCTAAATAAAAACTTCCTGGGAATCGATCATAATTTCAATAGAAGATATCAACTGTACTCAGACCTCAGCCTAAAGTCTCCCAGGGATATCAGGTATTCATAGTCCCCTTTATGTTTATAAGTTATTACATGTGTACAGAAAAATAACCTATGTAGTATATGTTCTGATGGTTATGGAAAACATATATTATAATATTTTCTGCATCATGACCAACAAATAGGATGCATCCACAACATGAAAATATTCCCCCTTGCCAATTTAGAGTCAAGTCTCTTCATCAACACCCCTCGCTGTCAGCAATGTATATTTTGTCTAGTGTTACAGTGTTATGTATTTGTGAGATGTTTTGTGAATGGAATCATATAATGTAAGAGTATAGAAGACTAAGCTTCCCTTCAGTGTAGGTGGTCCTATTATGGTGAACTGTCTCTTGATACACAGCTATTTCACAGTTCATCAGTTCACCCAGGACATATTTATCTCTGATATGACTCAGTCATTACACTCCTAGGTATTTATAACAAAGTAATAGAAATGTATGTGTGCACAAAATATATTCATTATTTCTTGTATAAATTTCACTTTCATTAGCTAAAAACTAGAATCTATCACTATGTCCTTCAAGATGTGAGTAATTAAAAAACAAAGATGTGTATTATTCATGTGTAAATTATATTATATATAGTATTCAAATATATATGAACACCATTTGGCAATAACAAAATGAGCTTCTAACATATAGTAATTTGGATGAAATATAGTGACTGAAGGAAGCAGGTCCCCAAAGATGCTATATTAAATTACTTCATATATGTATCTTGGATATACTGATGGGCTCATAAGAAGTATGTATGAAAAAATCAAATGAATTTCATAAACTCACAAGAATACATGTAAATAATAAATCATAAACAAGGCAATAAAGGTTTTTTCCACTGTTAACTGTAGCTAGAAGTTTTATGATGTATTCAGGTTTGAGGTCCTACCCACAATCCTGCAGCAGCTTATAAAATAGTTATTCAGAGGCATATATTAGTTACAAGCTCCTTGGCCTGTGTCTCAGATGCATGCCCAACTAGGCCTTATATTTTAACTCAATCCATTTCTATCAATCTATGCATTGTCACTTGTTTTGTGACTTTACCTGTGTCCCATTACATCTTGTTTCCCGGAGGGCAGCTTTCAGCATGTCCTGGACTCAGCCCTTCCTCTTTATCTCTGCTTAGATTTCCCACCAGCCTCTAAGTAGTAAGTTTTCCTATGACTTTGTTACACATACTTTGTTTTGGTTAATGCTTACTATGTCTCCAACCCCATCCCTGCTTAAACTTTTCAAAGCCTCATACTCTCTCCTTCTATTTTTATATCACTTGTGTTTTTCTTTATATGTAATTTTTCATTAAAAAAGTCATCTCCATCAATGTATCCCCCTGCTCCCCCTCCCCACCCCCTCCCAATCCCTCCCAGTCAGCCCTCAGTCTCACCTCTCCCCATCCACCCATCACCTCCCCTAGAAGTCCCAAGGTGGGCCAATCCAGTGCAGCACATCCACTCCAGGCAGGTCAACTCACTCATCCCAAAGTCAGTGCTGGGCTGGGTGTTCCTCTATAGGGAATGGGCTCCAAAGTGCCAGCCCACGAACAGGAACGCAGTCTGATCCCACCTTTTGTGACTCCACACACTTATGACAGTTGAAAGCCACCCACCCCAGAGGGCCCAGGTCCCCCTCCTGATGGATCTCCAATGGCAATTCCCCATTCAATGAGCTCCCCAGAGCTCCAGCCAGCCATCACCATGGGAACCTTCCTCATAATCCCTCTCTCCTGCTCATACAGACTCTCTTCCCCTGCTCTCAACTGGACCAGGAGCTCCGCCCAGTGCTCAGCCATTGATTTCTGCCTCCACCTCCATTCCCTGTTGGGTGTAGGTTCTGCAATGACACCTAGGTGTTTATTCATTTGGTTACAGGGGAAGTCCCATTTAGGCACCCCCTCCACCATTGTTTGTAGACTTGGCCAGGGACATCCTTCCAGTTCCTTGACATTTCCCTAATACCCAGTCTCTTTTTCTATGCTCCTTCTTAAGGTCTCTTCCTTCTTTCACATGGCCCTTTGTGATTCTAGGCTTCTACAGGCACTCAAATACACAAATCTAAACATCTGCCTTTTTAAATATTTACAGTCATACAATAGTGTTGCCTTCAGCTTTTGTGAGAGAATTTTTTTTTTTTTTTTTGCTGTGAATGGTAATTAATCCAGAGACTCATAACTAGTCTAATTACTGGAAAAAAAAAACAAACTGTTGAATTCTCACCATAATGAGACATCTATATCATCCTTCATAAGACTCAGGGAGTGTTACGAAGAGGAGAGCTTCTAAGAGGTGGGTGTTAACACTGTCTTCTGGACAAATCATGGCTGTTACACTCATGAACACACAGGGGGCATTCACTTACATAAATCCTGGGTGATTCTGTCTCTAGCCGGGGAGGGGTTTATAGAGATCCGTTATGGAACTATGGGAAGCTAATGAATAATGAGATGACAAAATGAATAATCTATATCTACAACATGCTGTAAGTGCATTAAACATAAAGGTAATACACTAAGATCTCACCGGTAAACAAAAGTGCACTGACTGTTGTTTGCATGAAATAAACTTTAAAGAGGAGCCTACCTACGGGATGAAAAGCAGAGTAAGAACAAGAAGATTCTATGAGCATCTTTTTCAAAATAATTTGGTAAAATTACAGTAGCAATAGACAAAGTATCCTTGAGAGGAAGAATCATTTCCTAATTTAAAAACAATATTCATAGTGATCTGTGACCTAGGAAGAAGATACATGAGTTCTATACAAACTATCATCACTTTTGAAAGTAAGAGAGAAAGAAAATTGGGGAGAGGGAGAGAGAAAGAGAGAGGGAAAGAAGAGGGGGGAGGGAGAGAGGGAGGGAGAGAAGGAGAGAGGGAGGGAGAGGGGGGAGGGAAGGAGGGAAGGGAGAGAGAGGGGGGGAGGGAGGGAGATGGAGATAGAGAGAGGGAGGGAGAGAGGGAGGGAGAGGGAAAGAGAGACTAAAGACTGGGTAGCCGTAGCCCAGGTTTAGCCAAGCAGATGCCTGATGAGTAATGAAAAGTCCTAATAAACAGAGAAGTGTAACATCTGAAATGGGACAGGGTATTTAAAACTGTTGATGTCAGCAGCTTCCAAGGAATGTGTAGTTAGGTAGGTCTACAGTCAGTAAATTGTTTGACAGAAATTTTCTCTGTAATAATGTTACTAAGTTTTTTTTAAAACTCCTGACTCTTCCATCATTGACTAACCAAGGGAAGGATTCTGGAGAAGGTAGGTATGGGTCATGGGAAATGAAAACTTAACCAAAATTGAAGGAGCCGGGTACAGAATTGTTGAAAGAGATCAAAAGAAATATGAGCAAATCTGGGTCACTTATAAAACGCTGTTTTTAATAATCTTTATTAGAATCTTTTAATTAAATCAAGATTAATAATTCCAGGTGCCCACAGACTTCATTGTTTTTATGTAAAAAGTGGGGGTCAACTTAGCATATAAGGAACTTTGGCATGTGTTGTTACTAATTTGTTCCATATGTTTTTCAATCTTTTTTATTTTTATTGGCAACAGATTCACACTACAACTGACATATACAGAATACTATGGAAACAGTCTTTGATATTATAACTGTAGAGCAAATAGAAATATTTACCAAATGGTTAAAAAAACAGTAGTACTTAACCTTCTCCTCACTGGAAAAAATAATAATAAGTTAAAATTGATATTTTATAACTAACATATGAAAAGAGAGCTATTATAATATATCATTTTAGAAATCATAAGTTTTATGTCCTATAAGATCTAATTTGACTGTGTTTCCTCGGGATATTTCTCCAAGGTAGGTTTTTTACACACATTATCCCTAAAGTAAACCTCTATTCTTCATAACGAGTAATGCACACAGAAGCACAAACAAGGATCTTTGGAACTTTATCACTATTTTGTCTAATTCATAAACTTAAAAACTTATAATGTATTCTAACAATCTGAGTACACTTTGATATACTACCTTTGTTAGTACTATTGAGTGTTCACTGTCAAGTCTTCACCTAGTTACTCTACTCAGGGCCATGTCTGCACTAAGTTGGACTCTGTAAGTTTTATAATAGGTTGTACCAGGCAGTCTAGCTAGCAATTCTCTGGACTAAATGCTTTCTCCATTGAATTATAACCATTTAAAAATTCCTGTAGAGTTTTCCTGTACTTTTTAAATTTCTCAGTAAAGGAACAAAAAAGGAACAACACAACGTCTTTCATCCAAAGCATGTCAGACAGAGTGCTGGCAAGTACTACCTGAGTTTACAAATCCTGTGACAGGATAGTAGGTATTCAGGTTGCCTGAGAACATGATGGTAAATGATTTAACATCTGAATGAAAGAACACATATATTTTCTTTCATGAGCATGTGGAATCCCTCAGCTGATTGGATCATTTCTTAGTGGATTTGTCATTTTCTTTTTGTGAAAAAATGATGACCATTCCTAATGCAACAAATACAAGTTTCTATTGTACTTTCTTCAGTCTGTTCAGATTATCTATTTTGAGAGGATCTTCAGTGAAAATTTTAGGGTTAACTTCTGATATTTTAGAAATCTAAACATTTCACTGCATTGGACTCTCGCCATTAGAATAGAATGTGTTTTAGAAGCTGAATCCTTAAGTTCACCATCAATGGCAGAAGCTAGACAGTGGTTTCATTTATGAAGTGGTATGGACACTGAAGAAATTGAGTATTCACTTTTGGGGTAAGTGTTCTATAAAAAAAATATAGGGGACAGTTACTTCAGCTTGATTTTAGGAAATACAGAAGACAATGCATCTATCACTCACTATGTCTCGTTTGGTTGCTTAACTAGGGAAACACAGTGGTAAAAGAAATGTGAGCAGGTCATTTACTGCCTGGAGCAATAACAGATAAAGAAAGCCAGGCTCTTTAAAAAAAAACAAAACAAAACTGTATTTTCAGAAGTAGTAATAATGGGGACAAATGACAGCCTTGAATTACTAAGTGGTAAGAGGATGAGATATGGGGAGAATAATCACCCCACCAAGAGGCTGTTGTGGCTAGAACTGATAACAACTGTTACGTGGCTGAAGAACAAAAGACATTGATAAAATCTGCAATATCTGTAAATGGGCTGGAACAATGAAGGATGATCCAGCTTTTTGATAAAAAGCAATTTATTTTACATGGTGATATAATATCAAGCTTGTACATTCTGAACCCTTTAGCAGATGCAGTAGATATTTTCAAATGAATCAAGATGAGAAGCTTGTGAAGCTTCATGTACTGACACTTGGCCTTTTTCAGTCTAGCCAGAAAATAAGACTTTTCACAAAATGCTCTTGATTTGTGAAGTCCCAATTCTAAGGAGATGACAGCGTATCTTTATGTAGCTATCTTCATTATGTTGGTAATTGTCCGTCAATGAAAGGAACAGAAACACATAATTAAAGATAAAATAGACTTACCTACTAGCTGCTACCTTACCTGCTTTCGTGGTTACTTCCTTCTGTATATTTTAAACATTTATGATGATGGCGGGAAAAGTGATGGAGAGGAGAGGAGTGAAGTTAGAAAGAGCAAATGTTGAAGGGAAGGTGGTAAGAGAGAGAGAGGAGAAAGAGAGAGAAAGGGAAGGAGCAGAAAGGCAAATCACATCAAGGTTTTCTCAAGCATATTTATAAAGTCTTTTGATTTATGATTTTCTTTTTTCTGTTTCTGTAAAAACTATGTTGGAACATAAAACTTGGGGTAACCTAGATGTGTTTTTCAACTATACTTACTCATGTTTGCGTCTATAATAAACTATCTTCTATCTCTATTGGAGTAAGAGGTATTACTTTCTTTCATTAACAGCTTGTTTTCCTTTGATTAAGAAATCTTAATTCAATTTAAACTATTGGTAACTTAAATGCTGTTTTTTTAGACAACTGCAATTACTTTAGAAAATAAAAGACAAGTATTTTGATGTTAAGAGATATTAACACAAAAGCACACAAATGTACATTACCCACCATACTGCCTACATCTAGAAACATAAAAAAGCCATATAGTTTAAGAGTACAGAAACAGGTATCTGTTTATAAAAACTCAAAATATATTTTTAATGTAATTGATAAATACTCCAACGGAATTATATTAGACCATACTTATAGGTAGAAGCATAGTTAATCCAGCGAATTAATCACAAATATACCATTTCATTGAGAGTCAAATTGTTGTTATGATCATATCTATGTTGGCTGATTTGTGTGTGTGTGTGTGTGTGTGTGTGTGTGTGTGTGTGTTTGTGTGTTTGTGTTTGTGTGTGTGTGTTTGTGTGTGTGTATGAACTTGTTGACCTTAGAAACTTAATGATCACTATCTATTTTGGGAGCTTCTTGATTTTTTAAATGAAATTAAAATAAAAATAAGTGCTATATGAGGAAAATAAAAATAAAATTTCGCCATCAGTTGGAGGTCCTAATAGAACAAAGACCAAGCTCTAGGGAACAAGAAGCAACTCTGCCAGAAGATGACCTTTGGACTTCGATAGCAATATCCATCATGAGTAGACTTTGTATTGGCCAAAATACCACAGACCTGAGATCACTCTTGAAAAATAATACCACTTCTCTCTCTTCTCTTTCTCCCTCACTCTCTCTTCCCTCTCCTTCCTTATCTCTCTCACTTTCTCTCTCTCCCTCCTTCCCCTTTAACCCCCCTTTTCTTCTTCTTCTCTTGCACATACATGTAGTATATATATATTTGTGTGTGGAGGTTTATCTGAATGTACATAAGACATTTATATGTATACACACATATGTGGTACATAAGTGTATGTGTTCTGGTTTTCTGTAAAACACAATACAAAACAGAAATTATGGAATGCGTATAATCAATATGTCACTAAAACTGAAATAATACAATAAAATGTAAGGAATTTGGTCTTTAAAACTTTGATCAGATATGAAACTGAGAATACAATTCATAGGTTTCCATACACTAACCATTCATGAAAACAGAAGAGCTGGTTCTGAGTATTAGGATTTTATGTATCTGATCAGAAATTGAAATGTCTAATTTGATTTCAAGTTGGATACTTGATCTTAGGTTTCCCAGGACTAGATGCTGAAACCAGGCATTGTATAAAATTCTCTAATTTATGTGGTGCAGAGAAAGGAGACAACCTATAAAAAATAAGCTATTTATATTAAGCTGACTAATAGAAACTGTTTTTAAAAATACTTCAAAATGTTTGAATGCAGGAGCCTGAAAGAATGGTTTTATAAAGCAAATTCTAAAAGTCATCATTGTAGTATGTTACCTTTAGTGTGCACTAATTCTGTGCCATTTCTCTGCCTCTCTGAAAATAGACGGGGAGCCTCAAAGATTCCAGGAAAATCTGTAGGCACACATATACTAGTAATGGTCACATGACACTGAAAATATCTGCTCAGGAAAGGCTGGACTTTCTTTGTGATCTGTAACCATTAGGGTATCAGTAGGAAATACAGTTTGCTAAGATGAGATTAGCTTTTAGCATGTGACTGGATAGCAAAGCTTGACTTCCTGCTTACTTCCATGAAGTGGGCCAAGGCTGCTGAAAGCAGTGATGTCAAGAATACAGACTTTTTAATTCTTCTCAATTGTGCACAGCACATAACATGCAAAACCCCAAAACAAACAAACAAAAAAATAGTCCTCTTTGGACGACACAGCACTGGGGCCTTTGACCTTTATCCATCTCTTTATCCCATGGTAACAAGAAAGCTGCTTCATTAAAGCTTTCCACAAAGTTCCAGAGAATGAAAGATAAGAGTCGCTGGGAAAACCAAGAAATTTCTCTTTATATTTCATAAATATTTCATAAAGAATTATCTTTACGAGGATGCATCCAATGAACTTCAAATCCCCTTGGCAAATAATGTATCATGGAACTAGCCTTGTCTATAAAAAAGCAAATATATAATTGCAGTCATCACATTCAACATAAATGATAGGCACTTTTCATTGGATGTTTACAAAATCACTAAAAAGATGAGCTGTAGTCATGGACTTGATGACTTCTAGAGCTACTTATCTGTGTTAATACACCAGAGAGAAATGGGCACTATATGGACATATTATTTTAACTTTTAAAGCTTAGACTACATAAGCAATGTGTGATTCAGTGATTAGCATCCAGAACTAGTGAGTTAAGACTGTTTGAACCATGGCCAAACATTTTGGAATACTGTTGTGAAAAAAGCAAAAATTACGAGAGTAATTCATATTCAGAACAGTAGCTATATACAGAACAAGCAGCATGAAAAATACAGAATTTAACATGAGATATACGTATAGTATGTGGATAAAATTTTAACTCTTATTCTGTGATTAAACACAATACATTTATCTAGAAATCAAGACCTTTATAAGCAAGGAAAAGTTGGGATATAATGGCTTAGTGAAGATAATTACTACATAAGTCCATTTTTCTATCAGAACTCTCTTGAGAGGCTTAGTTCCTGCTAAGGGAGACACTTTCAAACTTGTTTTTATCTTTTTTCAAAGCTTTTGACTCAAACTTAATGTTTCTAATTATAGGTCTCTAGTGAAGTTTTTATAATGAACAGAGAAAGATAAGGTTGTTAGAGAGTGGGAGGTATGCCAACATAAGGTTTTAGTAGACATAAAATAAAATTAATATTGTTCTTCCTTGGACTCAAGAGTTTTCAAATATGAAGTGGGTCATTATGCTGATTATTATTTTTATTTTCATTCAGAGAGCTCAATTACATTGTGGCCAATTTTACTTTGGAAGGGAAAAGCGTAATAAAGTAAACTTATGTGAACTCTAAAAGAACATATGACACATATCAAAATGCATATATTGATGAAACAACCATGGAAGTGTTAGAAAGTAAACTTTAGTCTTTGTGACATATCTGATTCAGAATGGCAAATGCTTATCAGTTGACTTGTTATGAAGCCAAAAGACAATAACAGCTCAGACAATTTCCACTGTCATTTCTAGGCAGTTCAACACAAGTATCTTAGTGGCACTGAAGTGTCTTCTGTAGATTCAGTGATGACAGTATAAAAGTTGGAAGGCAAACACTGACAGGTGGGGTACTCAAACTCTGCCAATATTCTGTTTGAAATCATAAAGAAATTTTACTCTACATAAAAGAAAAATGTTTCTAAAATACATTTCTTTTTTATGGGAAATAAATCTTATACAATATCCAATCCACAGTTTACTCTCTGTCCACTCCTCCAAATAGTCTGTGGTTTGTTTCAATCCACTTCAAGAAAAATAGCATGAGGAATGTAATGAGAAAGATATAGATTCAGAATAAATGACCTTATAAAACAGAGCATGTGATTACTACACATTCTAGATTATTGCCTTCACTACTAGTCAGTTTAATCAGGACACAATTTTGAATAATTAAAAATCATGTTATAAAATAATGAGTTTGAATGTAAAAAAAAATCATCATGCACAAAGTATCTGGGTTTTCCTATAACATTGTTAATTTCTATGATGCCACTAAAATATAAAAGAATCAAATGATGCAAGAATACAGTGGGTTAGTTTTGTTTTATTTTTGATGAAATTAAAAGGTGAATCTAAGGTTTTTGCATGCCAGGGTAGCCCTCGACTACTGAACTATACTTCAACTAAACCATGAACTTTTAATGTTGGCACAATAGCAGTAAATAAATGTTCTTTTCCAGAATCCTGACTTTTAATTTAGATGTTGGTAGGCATGCAGGAATATTCTCCCCCCCCCACCCCGTGTGTGTAACATTTGTGTGTGTGTGTGTGTGTGTGTGTGTGTGTGTGTGTGTATTAATGTGTATGTGTACCCATTATAAGTAAAATAAATGATAGAATAAAGTATAATTTTGACACTTAGTAAAGAGATTTCCAGCTTCTTGCCAATCTTAAACAAGAAAAAATTTATAATGTTAACTATACTAGTAATAATTTAGTATAACTATACTAGAAATCATTTAGTATATTAACTATAACTAGTAATGATTTAGTATATTAAATGGACTATCTTAATGCAAAATAATTATAACTGATGATAAGGATAGCATTTTAGTTAAAAATAACTAGACTACACACAAATATATCACCATTGGGAGCCATTCTCAAAAACTTTGAAATATGACCTTGCAAACTTTGACTTTTATCTAATGCAATTTTAGCTTGCTAAAACAAAAATTATCTCTTTGCTTCCCATTGCCTTAATGTTTCCTTGTAGTGTGGCTCTATCATTTTAACGTACGCAGTACTACAACTTAGCATTAAGGCATTCATCTCTACATATTTATAGACTATTTCTTGCTCAGTGTTCTGGCTAAAATTGACATCACCTTCTAAAACATAGGCTCAACTAAAAGAAAAGGTTCCATGCAGGTTCCATGAGGGTAATTCAGCTAAGTAGATACACCGTAGCTATGGCTGACACTATTCCATGGATTAGGGTCGTTTCTTCCAACGAAGCAAAATAACCAAATTGCTTTTTTTAACTACATAGTTCACTACTAGGCACATGAGGGGGAAAAAAGCCTAACATCATATATTTGAGAAATTTAAGTTAAAATTAATAAATGATACAACATCATACTTATTAGAATGGCTTTAATATTTTAAGGAGAAAAAATAATAAAGATGTTCAGAAGAAGAAAGAAATCAGAAAGCCATGCGAATACTGGTGAGGATAGAAGGTAATTTTGGTTCTTGGGGAAATAGCCTGCTGGGTTCCTGAAAAGTTAAATTGAGGAAACAAGTTCCTAAATGCATTGTGTTAAAGGAATTGAAAACAAGAACTGGTCAAACTGTATATATCACTCACTTCTCATGGCAAGTTCACAAGCCACTGTGAAAGACACATTCATCGATGATCGCACATAGGTATGAGCACAACCCTCAGGCACAGACAGGAAAGATGTTACCTCGTGTTGAAACAGACAGACAACCCCAACAACTTGAAAAATCTAAGTTAAGGAGAAATAACACAGACCCAGAAGGACAAAATCTTTATGATTTACGTATATCAAATATCTAGAATAGGTGACTTAATAGAGAAGAAATTAAATTATAGGTCACCAGAAGCTGGAGAGGGGAAAGAATTTGGAGTTACAGCTAATAAGCATCATGTTTTTTGTTTATAGTTGGAAATGACAGCAATTGTGCAGCACTGCCAGAGTAATTGATAGCACTAAATTGTGCTCTTACCTAGTTAAGTTGCAAATATAGTCACTGCAATTATAACCACAGAGAAACATAGCCTTTTCTGCCGAAAATGGAACACTGCGAACACATTTTAGCTCTGTCCTCTGTGCACCTCAACTAAAATGGTAGTAAAGAGATTACTTACAGAATGCAAATCCACATGCCAAAGGCAGAGTGAGAAACAGCAACAGAACTTTGAATATTGAGTAGAATGATGCATGGTTACCAGAAACAAAATCCCAATGGCATCCATTATCCTGTCAAGAAATTGAATGTAAAGGAAAAGAAAAATAGTGGGTGAGACTAATGTGGTATTATAGTCTGGGAGTTAAATGTCTGCCCAAAGGCTCATGCACTGCATCATGGTTCCTCTCCCCTCATGGACCTAGTGACTGCATGGTGATAGTTATTATTTTACCAATTGATTAGGAGGATGGATTAATATATGTGAATTGATAAAATGTTACCATTAGGAGGTGGTGGAAAGTACTAAGTGGCTGATTTGAGGGGACTTGTTCTGCAAAGGCATACCTTGTCTCTCCTGGTGTGTCTCTTATTCAGTTGATGCTGCCACCAGGTAAGAAACTTTGTTCTGTTACGCACTCTTTGTCACCATGATGTTCCCTACCATTACAGACATACAGCAAGAGGCTAAGGCAACCATTAACTAGAATCTCTTAAACCTTGAGCCAAAATAAATCCTTAAGTTTCTGCAGACATTGTTCAGAGCAATAAGAGGCTGAATATTACAGTCAAGTGGGTAGATTAGCTACAATTTCTCAAAGTCTCAGCATTGGCCAAAGAGAGAATGACAAAGGGCAATGTTTAGATCTGAAACATAACTGTGTACCAGCACTGTGGTAGTATGGTATATATTTAAAATCATCCTGCAATATCAGAGGAAAAAGACATCTCTTTCAACCTTTTTTTAAAATTTTTGTTTGTTTGTTTTGTTTCCAAGACAGGGTTTTCTGTGTAACAGTTATGATTGTCCTGGAACTTACTTTTTAGACCAGGATGACTTTGAACTCACAGAGATCCTCCTGCCTCTGCCTCCCAAGTGCTGGGACTAATGGCATACACTAATCTCCGCCTGGTTTATAACATATTACCACACCCGCATTGCTTTAGATGATGACTTAGCATACTCAATCTGACTCCTGGAATTGGTGGTTGACAATTCATATTTACCCAAGGCTCTATAAGGTTTAGGAAATGCATCTGTTTTGACATTGACCCTTAAATTCGACAAGTGTTTCTGGAAGATTAAGAATTTTGTCTTAGATGTTTCTGGGTGAGAATATACTAAGTAGGGAGAAGAAAAATAAAAAGCTGTGTAGAATTATGACTACTTATCTTGTGAGAAAGCCAATAGACAGGATTTGTGTTTGATTTTTTTTATTATAACTGTCCACGTAAGGACCATGCTGTTTTAATTTTATCATTCAGTCACTAAATGTCTTAGCCCAGGTATTATGTGTTTAAACATAAAGCTAAACAATAGATAATTCTTCTCAATACATTTACGTTTTATTTATGGACATTGTTGTTTAATTAAGTATAATGTAATACAAATTCAGAGTCCTTTAAATCAAAAGCCTCAAATGGCTTACAGAATTTCAAATAAGTATTTTTCAGAAAGAATTAGGGAAAACATTTTATATGCAAGGTAATATTTGAAAGAGGATTTGAAAGAATTGGGAGAACCTAGATATACCAAAAAATCTACAGACATTGTGTTTGTTTATTACCTTGTAGTATTAAAGCTTTATGCTCTGTCAGATAGAATTATACTATGCCCTGAGTTTATTTTTACATGGTAATGTTTTGGAATGATCTAAGTAGATCTTGTAATCATTCTATTTGTTTACTTACTACTCTTGGATTTCTAAAAAAAATAAAACTTGTATTTTATTTGAAAGATTCTCCCCATTGAATGCAAAAATAAGTTTTGTATATCAGTCATCATTTTCTTGTACAACTGAAGCTCTTTGGTTGTCTCCATACACTGCTGTAACTCTGAAGTATTTCTAGCATTAGGGAAAGACGGAGTCAGGTAGCCAGCTGGCAGGTTTGGTAATGGACCAGTTTAGTACTCAACAGAAGGCTCATAGAATAAAATACTAAGAAATAACATCAGAAATGAAAAGTTCTACCGAGCAATGAAAGCCTTTTAGTAGATAAGTTAAAATGTTGCAGAGTGAAAGGCTTCCACAGTAAAATCTCAGTGAAATTATCTTCATTGAGGAGGAGAAACTAGGATTTAAGAACTTCCATGCCCAAGTCAAAAAATCAATCGCTTGATTTACCTTTCATCTCATAGATCTGTACTTTTTATAATTTTAAGAAAACAATGTCTTTGATAAGATACATATTTTTGTTGAAAATAGTTATTTCACACAATACGTTCTGATTATGGTTACCCCTCCCTCAGTTCCTCCCAGATCCTTCCCACCTTCCCAACATCCCAAACCCATATCCTTTCTTGCTCTCTCATTATGAAACAAACAGACACATAATAATAGTAATAATAACAACAACAATAGCAGCAAACAAAACAAATCAGAATAGGACATTGCAAACAAGTAATTATAAAATAAAAAGTGCAAGAACTCATACAGATGCTGAGACATATGCATATTCACACACAGAGAAAATCCAAAAAATAATACAAAAGGATATATAAAGAACAAAAGGAAGAATATATTTCTAAATAGTTGATAAAGAACCATACGGGGCTTCAGAAGGGAGGACATCATTATTCAGTACGTTTTGGAAGACTTTTCTGTTGTTTGAATATATTAGAAGTAAAAATGTTACTAAAAACGGAGGTAGATCTATTGGTAGTTTATTTACTGGAGCTAACATAAGAAAGGTATGCACAGAGTGGTCTATAGACTGGAAAGAAAAATAAATGGACAGCACTAGAGCCGGTGACTTTCACAGTGTTTTGATTCAGCAGTCAAAAGAAATACACACACACACACACACACACACACACACACACACACACACACACACACACACAAAGTTATTTCTAATATGTATGGACTTTTATACAGAAGATGGTATTAATACCAATATTAGTTAAAAAGCAGGGGAACAAATGTATTTTGTTTTGAACATCTGAAGTATGTGCTAAACCTTAACCCGCTGCCAATACAGCTCTACTATGAATACAGCAATATGAGAATGCAATTGAATTTCAGAGAGCAGCAGAAAGCACATGAAGAAAAAAAAATGCAAGAGTGAACATTTAGAGAACGAGTGCAGTCAGTTGTAGGAGTTTTCTACAAACACAGATCATAAAGTTTTGTAAGATCCATCTCAAGTCCTAAGGGCAACCAACTATGAAGAGTTTGAGGGATCAGGTAACATGATTGTATGTCATTCCTCTGATGTGGGAATGCGTTTATGTATGCTGTGAATCTCAATCGTTAAATAAAGGAGCTGTTTTGGGCCATGACAGGCACCATAGAAGAAGTAGGAGGAGGAATCAGAATAGGTAGGAAAGGACGGGTGGAGTCAGAGGCAGATCGAGCTGAAGCCCAAAGGAGCAACATGTAGGAGTACAGGTGAGCCACAGGCCACGTGGCAGAGAGATTAATAGAAATGGGTTTAAGATGTAAGAGCTAGTTAGCAAAGTGCCTGAGCCATAGGCCAAACAGCATGGACTTAATATAAGCGTCTGAGTCATTTCTGGGGACCTGAGCAGCTGGGCTGGGCAGCTAAGCGGTCTCAGGCGGCAGGTCTGTGTGTCTCAGACCTCTGGCCACCTGGGATCAAGAAACCCCACTACTACATTCCTCAGCTGTTCTTAGTGGTCTAGGAGTGAAAATTCAAATATTCATATAAAAGTTGTTCAACTTTAGGCCCATGATAGAGACAGAGAGGGATTCTCAAGAGGAAGTAGAGAACCAAGAGAAGGTGAAATTTGTGAACATGAGAGAGTTGGGTGGACGTTATAGTTGAGGAACAGGAACTTAGCAACAGTGGACCTCCTGTGAGCCATGCAGAGTGATTAGCAGGTCTGCAGGTGGTCACATTGGTAAGGGTCTAAATGCATAGAGATGTTAGGTCAGAGTCCTAAGTTGGTGTCTGTGTCTTAATTGATAACATGCTTTTTAGCTGGAGGTTAAAGAAATTAGGAGATCGTATCAAGGTCGGGGTCTCAGGTAAGAGAGGGGAAGGCTAATAATTTGATTGTAAAGTGAAATGGAGGAACTGAGACCAAGGCTGAAGGTCAGGTTTACTGTGGAGAAGTGGATAGAGCAGGGCTATCCCAATCCTCAAAGGAATTCCATTCTTTCTGTCTTCATATTTGAGGACTGTCTCATTCTGTGCTGCATGCAGGCCATAGCTCTGACCTCTTCATAACAACAGGGATTAAAAAAACTGATGAGGTTTTTCAGGCAAATTCCCTGATGCTGTCATCTAGATAGTGCTGATACATGATCAATGTAGTAATTTTTATTAAAGGCCCAAATCTTGAGCACTCTCTTCAACAACATCTACTGCTGTCAGGCTTAGTGACCTGAACTGACTTTTAGAGGATTTAGTGATTCACTGTTCTAGTAAGTCACTGTGATCACAGAGGGAAGAATTTCCAGAACAGTCCAGCAGTACAGGAGAAAGATAAGGGAAACCAGAGAATCAACCGATCACAGCTTACATTTCCTAGCCATGCCCTTCCAGCAGAGGAATGATTGAATCTAATTGAAATCAGCCAAATGCAATTTAGATTAGCTGATCCCCAGCCAGTTCTTAGATAAGTAAACTATAATAATACATGATTGTCATTTTTAAGATACGGAATTTTGAGCAGGTCTGATGATATCCAGTAATAACTACCTTTTACAGACAGCATGCAAATAAGTCAACGCATAAAAAGCTTAAATTTTCAATAATAAATTGTTTTGTCTAACCTAGGACTTTACATGAGAGGTCGTGAGACTCAAAGCTTTAGAAATTTGCTGTCATTGGGTAATTAGTTGTGTTAATATTCATTCATGGACATGATCACCAAAAATAATTTTTACCTGCCTGCTACAGTGGAAAAGACAAAAGAAAACTCGTTGTCAGGCATGGCAGTGAGCGACTAAATTCTCAGCTCTTGAGAGACACAGGAAGCTGAGTTTAAGATCAACCTGGTCTACTTAGTGAGATGAAATTATAAAGGAGGGAGGGAGAGGAAGGGAGGGCGGGAGGGAAAACAGCCAAAGAGACTTTCTAATCCTTGTGTCCAATAACTTATCCTGATTCTGGTTTCTCTAAAGTACGTATTTCCTAAGGCTTAGGAACAAGGTATATAGTGTGTCACTGACTTCTCTTCTCTCCAGCAGTGGCTGTGGTGACTCAGGGAAGCATTTTCCTCTTTTGGGTTGTCTTTGTAGCAGAATGCTCTTGATTCTCCAGCTTTCAAAAACACTTTTCCTTCCTTCCCAGAATTCCAAACTCTACCCAGCATGCTGAGCTGATGGTACCTCCTAACAAAGCCCTCCACAATCCATTACTTCAGATGTGTGTTTAGGGTTTTTTGTTTTGTTTTGTTTTTTTAACTTGCCTCTAATGCTTCATTGATCAAGTTTTGAAATGCCCTAAAAATTTTGACTGTCTTTGTTTAGTTCCCATAACAACCCCAATCTTAAGGCAGGATACCACTCTGATGCCCTGGCTGACAGAACTCTCTATTGTAGATTATGCTTGGGATCAGACTCAGTGAGATCTGCTTGCCTCTGCTTTCAGTGCGGTGGCGGGTTAAACACTTGCAACACCCCCACTCTCAGCTGATTACAAACTTCATCCAAAGTGTTATAACTATTCTTAGCTTCTAATTTTGTCAAAAAAAAAAAAAAAACACACACACACCTAAGACACTTTGTGACTTCTGTGCTAATGTATAACATTCAGCATATGTTTGAATGCTTTACTAATGATAATTTTTCATACACCTGTCAAAGGGCAAGGGCCAGTTGTCTACTTGCAGAAAGTGAAACACAGACACTGACAATTGCAGGTGGACTTCTGGGATTCAGCCTCTTTTTATTTGGGACATTAGAGATATGTTAGCCCCAGGATTCTACATGTATGTTCCCTATGAACACGCTAAATCTCTGTTGAGCTCAGATCAAAGCAGTGTGACAGTTTACATCTTGTTGCCTATGGATCAAGATGTAGAGCTCTCAGCTCCTTCTCCAGCACCATGTCTGCCTGCACGCTGCCCTGCTTCTCATCATGGTGATAGTAGACTAAACCTCGGAAACTACAAGCCAGTCTCTTTTCTCATTAATGATATTTCTTCATAAATGTTTTGGTCACGGTGTTTCTTCACAGCAATAGAAACCCTAACCAAGACAGGGAAAATGACATAACACTTAAACTCTAATGAATAAGGTAATTTTGACCATCATATATATATGGTAACAGGTAATTGTGGCTACTGTTTGTATTGAAGGTTGTTTTCGATTGCTTTGTGCTTAGTAATTGTTGGTTACGAAGCCAAGAGTTTTTATATTGCTGCAGCTCGACATTAAATAAATGAGTCTGCTTAGCCTGTTGTGGTAACAAGAGTGGGTTGGATAATATATCTTCCTAGACACTGACAAGCAAAAGGGTAGATGCAACCTTCAAGGATTTTCAGCTAGGTCTGCATGTCAAGTCTGGTAAAGGCATATCGGCTAGCTATCTATGTCCTGCTACTTTGCAAAACATTAGTGAAGTCTCACTTTAAATGGTCTGCATCACATCTAGGGAGTATTTTTTTTTGTTTTGTTTTTCTCTTTACAATAAACATAGGGAAGGGGTGAAATCTCCTCAATTGCTGTAACTTATTAGGCCCTTAAAAGCCAATACTTCTTTTCTTCACTATGTGGCTTTCTAAAGCCAGACTTTGATTTAATTAATGCCGGATCTTTTCCTAAATATTTAACTACTGACTATGATATATCCAGAGCTTGTCAGTCTTGCCTATTGAGAAAGTGAATGAGAAAGAATAAGTGTGAAGGTATTCTTAGTCCCTCTACGTCCCTTAGGAGAAGAAGAAACTTTTTAGGAAAGTAGCAGGAATATGAAGACATGGGCTGTCTGGTGGGACTCACATCCATAGCTCCTTGATGGAGATCAGCAACCAGAGAAATGGGTAAGAGCAGAGCAGAGCAAAGAAGTCGAATCCAGATAAAGCCACAACATGCAAACTGAATCCAGTGTAGCAGCGATAAGCTGGGTTTCTAAGTTTACTTAGCTCATGTTCACAGCTTAAATCAAATGAGAAGTCATCATTCTCCGTTGGAATTAACAGAATTGCTGTGAGATATTTCCCTGAAGAAAAACAAGCCAGGAGACTAACCTTCTTGTTCTGCTGAACATCACGGTAATGGTGTGGCAATGTAAAGTGTGCTGGAGACAAGAACCCTGAGAGGAAATCCTCTTTGCCGTTACTTTCCATGGATAAGCATGCTGGTTTCTTTGTTTTCTCTCAGTGCATGCCACAAGTGATGCTTTTATTGTTTTTGATTTTGTTTTGGGGGATTTTTTTTTTGTAATGTGTTTTAAATTTCTTTGAACTTCAATCAACAAAACACCCATATGGATTAAGAAGATTTACAACTTAGTAGTGTGCAAATGACATGAGACAACAGCTTATGGAAAACCAAATTTTCATTGGAATTAAAACCTCTTCCCTGGGGTCTAGAGCAATTTCTCAATGGATAGGAATGCCTGCTGCCCTTGCATAGGACTTAGGTTTGTTTGCAAGAATCCACAGGGCAGCTAACATGCTCTTCTGGTTTCCAATGACTCCAGCACTCACATGATGCTTGAAAACTCATGCAGTTATACACACATCCACAAGAAATAATAAATAAAATCCTTTAAAAACACTAAACAATTTGAAAGCGCTCTCTCTCTCTCTCTCTCTCTCTCTCTCTCTCTCTCTCTCTCTCTCTCTCTCTCTCTCTCTCTCTCTCTCTCTCTCTCTCTCTCTCTCTCTCTCTCTCTCTCTCTCATTGACTACACTGAGATACCAAAACAGTCTAGCAATGATAATGCCTCTCAAGTGCTAAGTTGTAAACTGTGCTCCTCATCATCCAGCCTCAATTCATAACTTGAAATCCTAGTCTCCAGGGCTTCAGAAGAAAGGAAATGGCCACTTCATTGATGTTAGTTTTTGCCTTCTACAACCATGAAATACAGAGCTGCTGGCAAGGTTAGTCCCAGCAAACCCAGGAATCACCTCTTTCGATCTTGGTCTTTTTAAATGATGTCAGAATTTTACTGTCCACACACAGTTATCATTTGCATACATTTCAGGCCTCTTTTAAACTCCAAAATTATGGGAAACATCTATTGTTTTATGCTGGCAGCATTAGTTTGTCTGATTTAAAGTTAAACTGAATTCTAGAATTAGAATTTACTCATAAACTTTGGAAATTATCTTTTTTTTTCGTGCATATCTTTCTAGAATTAACCATTGAAGAGTTTTGTGAAGATTTTGTGCATTTTATTCTTAGGAGATTCAGTTGTAGAGAATAAAACCTAGCACTGGAATCTTCAGAGATATAAAGCTTTTTTTTTTTTTTTTTTTTTTTTTTTTTTTTTTTTTTTTTTTTTTTCCACTTTGCTCTTAGTTTAGATAACAATAGGAACATAATCAAGGTGGTACCCAAGCCCATTCATTCTAATAGCCTCTTATGCTCATCCCCCCAGCTTAAGGTTGCTATCACTGTGATGAAACACGATGGCCAAAAAGCAAGCAGGAAAGAAAAGGGTTTCCTTGACTTGAACTTCAGCATTTCGGTTCATCATTGAAGGAAGTCAATACAGGAATTCAGAGCAGGATCCTAGAGGCAGAAGCTGATGCATAGACCAAAGAGGGATGCTGCTAACTGGTTCCCTGCTCAGCCTAACTTGTTATAGAACTCAGGCCCAGCAGTCCAGGGATGGCACCACTCACCATGGGCTGGGCCCTCTCACAATGAGAAGATGCCTTACAGCTGGATCTCATCTCCTCAGCTGAGGCTCCTTCCTCTGATGACTCTAGTTTATGTCAAGCTGACATCCAAAACCAGCCAGCACCCAATCCCCCTTTCTCTCCTGATTCTTTTGAAGTAGGAGCATTTTAAATACCCACTTAATACTTTATAACTGCATTCTCAGGGTATCACAATGTTCCCATTGGTAAATCTCTAAAGCAGATCACTAATAATTGTTCACGCTGTGTAATTAAACCTTATTCCAAACATTTGCAGGAAAAAGAAATGGTTTTGTGTATTTAACAGTGCAGAGTAGGATTTGATGATAATCTTTCCTAAATAACATATAAGAGAATGGCCCCCAAGGACAGTAATGTTCATAACTGTGATGCTTAATATTGTCAAATTGAAAGACTCCAGAATTCACTGAAAGAACAAACCTGTGGGTATCTGTGAGAGATTTTTTTTTAAGTTACATTAGTTGAGGTGAGAATACACACTGTAAACATGGCTATGGATAACACCATGACGTGCCTAGGAGCCTTGGACTGCATAAAAAGAAAAAAAATAAGGTGAGCACAAGCATTTATCATTTCCTATTTCTTGATTGTGGGTGCCATGTGACCAGCCACCTCCAGTCCTGCCCTCATACCTTCTTTATAATAATGGATTGTATCAACTAAAACTAGAATCCAAAATCCCCACTCCTTCCTTACATCATTTTTATCTTATATTTATCTTTACTTTTTCCATATTAATTCATTTTAATGGTAATTTTATAAGAAACATTTAATTGAGAATAATAGTTTAAAAACATAGCTTAAAATATCTGTAAGGCCTAGCTAGTTGTGTCACGGGACTTTGAGACAAATATACTTAGTTAGTAGACTAATGCAAATATTAAGATGCACATATTCCTAGTGGATGCAGGTTTACACATCTTATAAAGTCTCATTTGTGACCTATCAGACTTCTCTGTCGAGCTCCCTTCATCCTCTGTTCTACTTTACTGAAGTCAAGTTATTAAGTTCAAGTACTACACTGAAATCCAAAGATTCAGAAATAAGTACTACAAATAAAGCACTTGACATTCTAGACTTGTGTTGTTATACTCAGCACAATATTATCAGGCTTTATTTATTAACCTGCAAATTTCATGATTTCAACTTTCTCTATAGCTGTCTACCATTATGAATATGTACCCACTTCCATTATCTATTTACCATTTGAAGTTCATTTAGGGTTGTTTCTATGTCCAAGCTATTGTGAATAGAGTGATAATGAGCATGCCTGAACGAGTATCTCTGTAGTCGAATACCAAGTTCTTTGATGTATGCCAAGAAGTCATATAGCTGGATAATATGATAGATCTACTTTTAGTCACACACTTTGGACACAGGACTTAGATGAATCCAGGTGGAACTAACCTGGAAGCACCTCCCCGGGGTCTCATCATAAGAGAAGGAGCCAGGCAAGCAATCCAAGAAAGAAAGTCATCAATAGTCCTACTCAGCGTGATGCTTATGAACCATGACAATGATCAACTGGGCAAGATACCCCCAGTGGTGCAACTGTGGCAATATTGTCTTGAGAGTATCCCAAAGTGGTATAATTGGACATAAAGCCCACTCAATAAGCAGCAATTCACACAGGATAATGTAAACCTACTCAACTACTCATGGCTAAAGAGAAAATATCTCCTGAAGAAAACTACTACTGTTATTTGTCTCAACCAATACAATTTCCATCTAGATTCTAAATATGAATTCTCATGCTCACAGATAAGAGTGTTTCTCTTTGTTCAACAAAAAAAGCTTATTTTACTAGTAAACAGAGATCATTATAGAAATCTATAACTGATCAATTGAGAGAAGTCACTATGAATATTCTAGCCCCAACTAGCACATATACAATGCAACCTTTACACCTAAGGTTCAGGGAACATTGTTGAACAAAGGACAGAAAGATATAAGAAAAAGTTGATTATGGTGCCTATAACTGTATACTATAATAAATAAGACAGATAAGACAGGGAAGCTATATTCATGAATTAATAGGGATGCCAAAACAAGACCTTCATAATTACACCACTAGTCAATCAATACATCAACAGAAGAGGGGAAATTTCGCTAAGCTCTGCCCCTAGTTGAAGAGATACAGGAAATAGAAGGCTGTTGAGAAGGGCTGAATTAGTCTTCCTCCCAGAATGAGCACTTTGACAGGCTATCCAGTACTAATTAGTCATCCATAAACACTTGAATATAAGGGCAAAACTAAATGAGCTTGGTAGGTCACACACACACACACACACAAACACACAGACACACGCATGCACACACATACACACATGCATACACACACACATATACACACAGAGAGACACACATACACACACACAAGCACACGCACATGCACACGCATGCACGCACACACACACACACAGATACACACACACACATAAACACACACACACAGAGACACACACATTAACACACGTGCACATACACACACACGTGTGCCACACACACACATGTGCGTGCACACACACACACACACACACACACATGCAACAATAATAATTACAGAAGAGTGTTACAGTGAGGTTTCTTGGTCCCAGGCAGCCAGAGGTCCAAACCCACAGACCTGCAATCAGCCCCAGACCCCTTAGCCACCCGCTGCTCAGTCCCCCAAAATGACTCAGACCCTTATATTAAGTTCATGCTGTTTGGCCTATGGCTCAGGCACATTGCTAGCTAGCTCTTACATCTTAAATCAACCCATTTCTATTAATCTGTCTGCCATGTGGCCCTGGCTCACCTGTGTTCCTTACATGTTGCTCCTTGGGCGGCTTGCTCGATCTGCCTGACTCTGCCCTGCTTCTCCTACCTATGCTCTGATTTCTCCTCCTAATTTTTCTATGGTGCCTGTCATGGGCCAAAACAGCTCCTTTATTTAAAGATTGATATTCACAGCATACAGAAAGGCATTCCCACAGAAGAGGTCACAAACTTGAGGAAGGGAAACATTAGGGGAGAAAAAAGGTCAGAGATAAGATATACATAGTTTTCCTATGTGAAATTGTCAGAAAATATTAATTAAAATTATTATAAAAATACATTAATCTTGGCTCCAAAACATGGCTTGAACATCATTTTTGTTTTTTATATTATGTGTTGTAACAATGTTAGTAATTTATTTTGTGCAACCACTGAGTGAAAAAGAAAAACTTCAATTTTTGACTTTAGTAAGATCAAATGAGCAGATGAAATGCATTATTTCAGCACATATGGAAACACGGCGCTTTACAAGTCATCATTTTTTTAAAGAACCAAGACCAACAAGGGTGGAGAGTAGATTTTTAAAAGTGCACTGTTTTTTTCAAAATCAATACGTGGTGACATTTGCTTTAAAAATTCAAAATGCTTTCCAGAATTTTCAAGTAATATCCTCATATACCTGTTGTTGGCATGCTTTTGTTTTTGTCTTGTTGTTTACTGTTTGGGGCCTGCTACCCAGCTCCAAACAAATACACCATGAGTGAGTTTTTCCTACTTATGAATGCCCGGCCTTAGCTTGGCTTGTTTCTAGCCTCTAGACAGGTTTTCTAATTTAAGTTACTATGTTTCTCTTTAACTATGTTTTGCCTATAGGCTCTCTTTTTTTTTTTAACCTTTCTTTATTCTACATTCTTTCTTTCCTTCATACTCTGTGGCTGTTGTATGGCTATGCAGCAAGTCCCTGGCATTTTTATATCCTTCTGTTTTTCCTGATCCTCACACTCTCTCTCTCAAGCCTAGATTTCCCTACTTACTCTCTCTGCCCACCAACCCCACTTGTTTCTCTCTCCTGCTCCACTACTGGAAATTCAGCTCTTGGTAGGCAAAGTAACACAGCTTTACAAAGTTAAACAGATGCAACATAAAAGAGTGCAACAGATCTTTGCATCATTACACAAATATTCCACGACATAAACAAATATGACACATCCTAAAATAACATCCAACCACATACACACACACAAGCAAAGTGTATGGCTCCACCCATTACCAAATATTAAATCTGAAAACCTGTTATTTTCTTTTTTGAGACTTCTGGCTTATATAATATTAGGTTGGCTAGAAAGAATTAAATATGCTTCAGATGTTCAATTTTCTTGACAAGTATGTTAGTTGAATTTGATGAGTATTGTTGGGTTAGTATTGTTATTACCATAATGTGGTTACCAATAATCTCAGATTTGTTTTAATTTAATTTTCAGTTTGGAATCATCCACCATCATGTGTCTATCTGTGGTTTTTCCATTTCTTTTTCCATCTTGCTTTTGCTACCCCAACCAAATTTTGAGAATTTTGTACTGCTTGTATTTAAAGGTTGAAAAAAATGAATTTATTTGACAGTTACTATTTTGAGAACTATAGGACAGAATTCAAATATAAATTAGAATTACACACATCATCTTTGTATAGCTATACAACAATAATATATGTGTGTGTGTGTGTATATATATATACACATACATATTCCATAAGTTCTGTCACTCTAAAGAGTCCTGACTAATACAAATGTAAAATATAAAATAATATAAATGCATATATAGTGCAATATACTCAGGATTTCACTGTATAAAATTACCAATATTCAACTGTTTTTACCTTTAAAAATAGTGCAATTTTCTTATGATGGATTTGAAATGAAAGTATAATCAGTAACAAAGCTTAAGATAACTGGTCCTTAGGAAGCCAACCATTTCTCAGACTGTGAAGTACTGGTAAAATCTTAAAAGATAAACTTCTAAAGAAAGACTTCCAATAACTTTAAATTTCACACTGTAAAATGTGCTGTATGAAATATTGTAATAACTATAGAGATTTTTTTTAATGATACGGAAAAACATGTCGCTGTGCTTAAAATTCTTGAGAATATTCCTCTTGTGTTGTTGTTAAACCTTAACCTTCGGGACACGATTGCTTATGAGATCTCCGTTGTGCTGATTGAACAGTCAGTGGAAGGCAGTGTCTCACTATAGTGCTTTCTGGAAACTATCAAAATTTCTATCTACAACCAAATGGCCAATCTAAAAGAATATTGCGTTCAAATAGATTTTAAAAAAATAAAGCAGCTTTCTTTTCTTTATATAATTTATCTCTGTATGGTAATACTGTCTTTACAAATAGGATGAGATGTTAAATCAGTCATCTGTAAATATTATCTTTTTCTCTCTCAAGATGGTTTTCCTCCTTATCTATTTTTTTTCCTACTTATTATGATGCTTCACTCTGGTGAGGAACTGGTTAATATTTGTTTATACCATAATGGGAAAAACTGAAGGCTGTAAAATATGAAATAAAAAAATCACTAAGGAAATGAGGATAAAGAGCAAAGACAGGATGTATTCAAAAAGCGAGTGGTACTGCTTCTTACCTGGTGGTGTTCAAACATCATAGTTATAATTTGAAAACTGACGCAATGTATGCTGATGAAAAAGTTTTGGTTTGTGTGAACGTCAAAGGCAATTTTGCTTCACAAACTAAACGGAACATTTCTGAGTTCCTATGCGAATAATGTTGTCTAGTACATCTCAGAGTAAATCACTCAAATTAGTCTTGCTCAGACTGAGCATTATAGCAGAAGTTACTAGGGAAAAGGTTGTGAAGCATTAAAAACAAAGAAAATAGAACTTCCCAGTAACTAGCTCTGAATCTTTAGATACAAATGTAATTTTTACCTCAATCAAAGAAACTAAAATGCGAACTACGACAAATCAGAAGGCAGAACTGTGGAGACAAGTTCCCATGGATCCATCAGAAAACATTCCCACATTTAAGGCTCAAATGGCACTGAGAAGAGGAGGAAAAATTATCATAAGAACCAGAAGATCGGAGAGTTTGCTGTGAGGTTGTGTTCCTTAGGAATGTCAAAAGTACACCCACAAAGTCTCATCAATATGCCTAACATGAACGGAGCAAAGAGACACCAAGAAACATGTCAAAGTAGGTGCAGAAACCCAATGAGGGCTCAGCCTATAAAAAGAACTCCAGGAAACCAAGGAATGCGGAGAACAGGAGAAATGGTCTGCCTAGAGAAAAGCTTACCAACTGACTCTTCAGCACTAAGAAGCTCTAAAAGATCACATACGAGTAACATCACAGAGACTAAGCAAGTTAAATGTAAGTCTTGATAATTAATAAAAAAGAACAGGCCATGAACCTGAGAAGAAAGTGGGGTTATTAGGAGGGTTTAGAGGAAGGAGATAGAACGGGGGATCCTGAAATTATAGTCTAATTTCATAAAGAAAAAAATGAGAAGAGATATGGTAAACAAATTTATTAACAGAATCTTTTTTTTTTTCCACTTCTAAAATGAAAAAGTCCCTCCTATACGTCTTACCAAAAAGAAAAACTTAGTTTGGTGCTGTAATCTTCTATGACATTCATTTGTTCAGTTCAGAGTCTATCTCAAAGAATCTCACCACCTAAATAAGAAATGGAGAAGTAAGGTGATGAATACCAAGCACTGTAATAACAGCAGCGACACCAATGGAAATCGTGACTGTGTCACACTAATTCTTCACAAAGAGATTTTCCTTTTCTCATATATATATATATATATATATATATATATATATATATATATATATATATATATATATATATTTATCTTGTTTTATCCAAGGGGAGGTGTTGCAAGGGCAGAGGACAGATGGGATGGGATGGGGGGATGAGAATGCATTATGTGAAATCCACCAAAAAAAAATCAATAAATAGTTAAATTTTAATTTAAGAAAATAATAGCAATGAGATGCCATATAGCAGCGCATAAATGGGAGAAAAGCCAAAGCTCTTGAGAGAAGTCTTGACAATCTGTTGAGGGTTATAACTCTGAAACTGAATTTTAAAATTCTCACTAAAGTTAATCAGGTAGAAAAGTTAATGGGAAAAGGCAGAAACTGTGTTCAAAGTTACAATGCAAAACACAATTTTAGGTGAGTTTCCTATGGCCTATAGTACCAAATTATGGAGTATGTGTTGGGTGGTATACAGAACCTTTTCTATCTCTCAACAATATATAGGCACCTTCCATAAACAGTCATCCAGCTAGATCATTCTAGAACCCTGCTTCCCTCACCTAGCAGTAGGCCATGTGGAGGCTCTTTTTGTTTCATGACTTCACCAGGACTCAGAGTACCTCTCATGTGGGAGGCATATACCCACAAGAATGTGGATGACTCTAATACTATATTGTTGAATTCTAGTGTTTTCCTTTCTAGAGAAAAGGGCTAGAAAAGCATTATTCAATGGTATTCTCATTAGAATATTGGTTGTTTGCATGTTTTTAAGTACAAACAAAGGGAAAATAGCAACAAGAATGTGGAGTGTGGAGTGAATACATTTGAAAAGTTACTTATTCAGAATAAGAAATGATTGAACATGAAATAGAAGAAATTTGTTTACCTTTTACATAATAGTCACTAGACACAGTCACCATAAAATTAAATCCAATGACTACAATTAAGCTCTGAGGAATTTATGTATGTGGGGATGTCTGAGAATCTATGTTCAATAATTTTTAACTGATTATTGCTATTGGGGCTGTTTACAGTTCATTGAAACTTTATTATGTTGCTATAAGAAATCTTAAATGTTGGTAAATCTCAATGAATTGAATCTATATGACCTTGAACCTCTACCGAATCTCAATTCTATACTTTCTTAAACAATAAGTTATTCCAGAAGCCCCCCAAATCTCAAGTGTGAGCAGCTATTTAAGTTAAAATTATGTAATTTTCTTACAGTCTCTAATACAGTGATTACTATGTACAAGTAGTACAAATAGAAGTAACACACTGCATGCATTTACAAACCAAAGAGGTAGGTCCTATCTTTATACCTATTTTGAAATTGAGAAACTGAGATCCACAGATTTTAAATAATCTGTTTACTGCATACAGATGTTGATTTAAGCAGAGGCCTTAGTAGTGGCCTTTCTTATGGAAAGCCTGTGCTCTCTGTTCAGACATAAGCTATAGAAAAAGAAAGATAGCTCTTTTACCACAGTAGATCTTAAGAATGCACATTCAGGAAAACACACCACCAGGATGGGGCTTACTATGTAAAAACAGCATCTCGAGCCATACAGCTTTTTCTTCAGGTTAACATTCTTTGGTTGAGTGAGGTCATTTCGGAAGCAGGTATGCCATTGTAGAAGACTTTGGAGTTTAAATAGCTAAAGACCTCATCTGAAACATGAAAACCCACAGCAATGATGTGAAAAATGTGCTAACCTTGCCTATGGCAAACTTGTCACTGAGCCTGATGCTCCAGACATCATTTTGTTTTATGTTCCCTGTATCATTTTGTGTAATACACTTTTCTTCATTGGCCTATACATGGCCTACTATCATGATAGTTATTGTAACATATTTATATATCAATCAGATAGAAGAAATACTGCATAGTAAACCAATATACATTACTGTCTTATCTGTTAGAACCTTTGTGTTGTGTTCATAAGAAAGGAAGCTAATTGTGAAGACATCTTCATTATACACTGCTTTTGTGTATCCCTAAAAGAGAAAGCATTATTCTTTGTTGAAGATAATCTCTCAGCCTTTATTCATGTTTTGAATATGAATCCTTTGAGTCACTTCTCATTTTAGGCAAGGCTTACTTGATTTTCTACACAGAATCATCTTTGATGATATAAAAATCATTGAAGATTTAGCAGTCTTTAAGAGGTGCTGCCTTGACTGATGCCTAGTTGTTTAACAACTAGGATAAATTTGAAACAGAGATATTGACATGCTGGGTAACATGTATATCTTAGAGTAGATGAACTGCTGCATATATCATTGACAGTAACACATGCGGAGAAACTTTGGTCAGTTGTTCAGTCTCCATGATTATCCATCCAGACACCTATGAGACATCAGAGCCACCAACACTAGAGTTGATCCAGAAGAACACTGAATAAATTGTAACCAAATGCGTCTCAAGTTTACAGTAAATTAATCATTGTATCATACTAATATAATTGTACCAATAGTTACTTTTACTACTCAGTAACTAGAGAGAATTTTGATGGATCCCGGGTTACATTTAATTTTCTTACTTTAGAATAAAAAGTGTTTTGTATTTTATAAATGCTTAAAATCTATAGTAACAAGGGGATTAGAATAGACAATAACAAAGATAATAACCTTAACAAAGATAATAACCTTTTGAGATTCTTCAGTGTATTTGCTCATGTGTAAAGATGATTGTGGTCTTGAATTAAAAGGTATCATGAATAATCCCCTGGCAGTGCACTTAGCCAGGCTTGGCTTACAGTTTAGGAGCAACAATGAAAGTGCCTCTAATTCATTTTATTAAAGTTTATCTGAAGCCATGAATAGACATTTCTCACCAAAAAAAAAAAAAAAATCCAAAAAACAATCTGTAGAAGTATGTAAAGATTGTCAAACGTCACTTATTAGGGAGGCACAGTTATAAGACATGATAATATGCCATGCCATACCTACTTGGATACCTATTATTAAAAGATTCAGACTATAGCAAGTGTTATTGAAAAACAAAAGATATAGAAAACACTTTAAAACTGTTGTGTTAATAAAAAATGAAATACAGTATGGAAGTTCCTCAAAAGGGCAAAAACAGAACTAATGCATAAACCATAAATCTGTTTCTTAGTTCAGTCTAAATCTAAATGAGTCTCAGTCATAATACAGAAGTGCAATCATACATCTCAGATTCACTATAACATTGTTTATGGTCAACAAAGTGTAAAGACAGCACCTTCAATATTCACTTAGGGGGGAATGGATGCAAAAAATGTTTTGTACCTATACTGTAATGAAGCATTGTTCAGCATATTAAGAGAAGAAAACCCTGCTACAGAAGAACATGTTTGAACCTTTAGGACATTGTGACAATCAAAACATACTAGTCTCCTAAGAGCAAGTATTCATTGCACAGTTGCACACATGGAGGATCTAAAATGAACAAACTCATAAAAGCCAAATAAAAGTGGTGATTACCAGAGAGGAGAGGAAACTGGTGAATTGTAATCAGCAGTTATATAAAGGTAGAGTTATATGAATTCTAGATATCTGCTTCACAACATTGTATATATAATATACTGTTAAGCTGGGGTGCACATTAAAGAGGATAGACTTTTTACTCAGTGTTTTAGCACAATGAAAAGCTAGATTAAATAAAAACAGAAATAAGAGACTATGGTGCAAATGGGGTTTCTTGGTCCTGGGCGGCCAGAGGCCCAGACACTGTTGCGCCAGACCCCTTAGCCTCCAGCCGCTGCTGCTCAGGCCCCCAGAAATGACTCCGATGCTTATATTAACTTTATGTTGTTTGGCCTATGGCTCAGGCACATTGCTAGCTAACTCTTACATCTTAAATTAACCCATTTCTATTAATCTGTCTGCCACGTGGCCCTGGCTCACCTGTGTTCCTTACATGTTGCTCCTTGGGCGGCTTGCTCGATCTGCCTGACTCTGCCCTGCTTCTCCTACCTATGCTCTGATTTCTCCTCCTACTTCTTCTATGGTGCCTGTCATGGCCCAAAACAGCTCCTTTATTTAAAGATTGATATTCACAGCATTCAGAAAGGCATTCCCACATCAAGAATAAACTTATCACATAAAACCTTTACTCTCTGTATCTCTTGATGAATAATCTTTTAGATTGCATTTTAATCTTTGTTCACTTATTTCATTAGAGAGTAAGGTTATAAGCTTTCTTTCATGAAGTACAGAGATGTGTGTGTGGTTTTTACCTGAGCCTTATTGATTATCACAGCTTCTGAGAGTTTACAGCTGTGCACAGCCATAATTCTGAGGCTATCTGCTAACATTTGCTTGTGTAGAGAGGACTTGATTCCAAGCACTATCTAAGTACATATGCTGTCTTAACAAAGTAAGGAAAATGGAAATGTAGATATTTCTAAGAGTGTGCAATACTCACAGATAGCCTTCTTCCTCTCTTCATGTATCTTGAAAAGAGTTATAGGCTGAATAGAGGATTTTAAATTATATCATATGGCTAACTGCAGGGCAGAACACAGGAATAATTGACCTTTCAAGAATGTATGGAATGGGAAGGCAAATACATACTTTTTAAATGGTTTACAGTATACAATAAAATGTACACTTTTGAATGACTTGAAAATGCAGATTTAGGTTTAGACTGAAGGCACGTTTTCATGGACCATCAATACTCAAGATAGAATGCACCACTCACTTCACATACTTGGAAATTTATTTTCCTTAAAAGTTTTGAAACCTAGTAAGACAACAATAGTTTAGATCTTATCAAAGTGAATTGGAGACTACAGAGGTAAATGAAATAGGGGGTTTGTACGATTCATGCCAATTCAGAGTTAGAATACTTAGAAAGGCAGTGATCTACACAGTGAAAGTAAAACGTCTTCATCCAGATGCCAGATATAAATGATAAGCACAATTTGTAGTAATGTGGAATGACTTTTCTGAGAAATCATTTGTTGTTATCATTCTCTTTCCCGTGTTACTAACCTGTTTTCTTTTCCATACCTCTGTTTAATATCCAGTCACATTTCTTGGGCCTTAGTTGTTTGTTTGTATTTATTTGTTTGTTTTCTATCCCACTACCTAAACTTGGACCATTTTTGGTATACTTCCCTCAACTGTATTCTCAAATTTTATGTACTAATTGATTAGATTAGTTATATTATTTCCATTTATGCTAATTCTAAATTATGCTAAAATATGGGTTCTTTAATAAAGTGTTCTTTAACTCTAAATTTTGACTTTAACTTTTTTATATTCTATGTGAGTCCTGTTGGAAAAGAAAACCTCCTTTAATATTTGTCATGACTGCATGCCTTCTAGGCCTGTTTTGTAAAAACATTGTTGGTCAGTGGATATCATTAGAATCAAGAAATAATGTTCTCCAGATAGATATCGTACCATCTGTGCTATTCCTGACTTACTGTTCTGGATAGACGTACATGTGAGTGTGCATTATGTGCATCCATGTGTAAGCTGAAATAAATAAGAAAGGGGGGAAATCAATTATTCTGTAGATGTGGTCATTGCTGAAATGTAGCACAGTTCTCTAGCTTAGAGGGGGGAAAAGAAGCAACAAATCTGAAGGATACACTTTCTAGTTGGTTGACAAATGCTATTCAACCAGTTTTGAGGTGAAACAGAAGAAAAGTGAGCAGTGATCAAAATTGCCAAATTACCTAGGATGTTCATTTTATTTTTCCAAAACCTGTAACTACAGATTTCCTCTCTACCCTTTTTCTACACCTTTTTTTCCCAGACATTGACCCATTTGGCCTAAATTATTACACACAGTGAATAATCTTCCTCTTGCTATTCCTCTGTCTGTCATAGGTTATCTAGCGCTTGCCGTGACTTATGTCACCTTTAATTTACACAAACAAGTGATAGCAAGACTGGATTTTACTGTAAGGACCATTTCTTAATAGCAGACATCAAATTTATGGAAACAACTCAGAGCTCACTATGCTACAGCTGGATGTAAAAGTCAGTCATTTTTCTTCATCAGTGGGTACTTGGTACCTGCTGATTCAACAGGGTGGTTATTCCAGGTCTAATGATTGAGTACCTTGGAGATCAGTAGAAAGGTGGAGTGTAGTAGCAGGTTTCTGGCCCAGACTTTCGGGCCTAACCTCAAAGTTTAGATCTGCAGACCCACAGACCCACAGTCCCGTAGTAGTCCCACAGTCCTACAGAGACACACAGACGCTTTCATTAGTTTTTGGCGATCAGCCTCAGGCCCAGGCATATCACTTGCTAGCTCTCTACCCTTCGTCTAACCCATGTCTCTTGTTCAGCCATGCGGCTCAGTACCTTTCTTTAGAGCAGCATAGTTGTCCTCGGCTTCCTCTGGCTTCTTTAGAGCAGCATAGTTGTCCTCGGCTTCCTCTGGCTTCTCTCTGGTATTCTCTCTGTCATTCTGTTCTCAGAGATTTTCTTAGTCTGGTAGCCCCACCCACACTTCCTGCCTGCCTTTGGCCAATCAGCTCTTTTTATTAAACGAGTGGGTGGGGACAGTTATTTTCCATGAAACAACACAATACCCCTCCATGGAGGGCTGTTTAATTTTTTTCAGGGCCCCTCCAGACAACTTTATTACGATCCAACTCTAGGATCTTTTGCACATTGATGAGCAACATGCTTTCAAATTAAATGAGAGACACATCCTTGAATAGACCTACCACGGCCATTCTATTTGGTTCTTTTTCTGCTATAATTCTCTTAATATAATGTGGAAAGACCTAAAGTTTAACCTAATTGATTTCCTCAAGGGTCAAGAGAAGCTCAAACCTAACAAGATTTTAGGACTCTCTAGGAACTCACCTTAACTTGAAGAACAGGTACACAGCTCTTATAGTGTTTCAGGATGAAGAAGGAATAGACAAGCTTGGAAGGCTGGCTGCTCTAATAATTCAAACCTTAAACTCAGAAAGTTACACAAAGAAGTCCTCACCATAGTTTTTAGCTGAATTAATAATAAACAAAAATTATAGAAAGTCTCTATCTGAAGAACTTGACCATACTGTGTTATGCATCCATGGCCATGGTTCTTGGCATTCTAGCTAGATACATTGTTAGTCAGAACAGCTATGTATTGTATCTAGCCTCAACATTTCAAATCCAGGGTTCCAACAAGTGATGCATTAACTGACTACAATCTCATATCTCAAAGATAGAGATTTCATACCACAAATCGTTCCTAGCCTGCACCTGGAATACTGTACACCCCTGTTCTAGCTGCCTATGGAGCTTTGAGTATATATGCAAAGAATAGGAGGGGACCGGAGAATGATGGCTGTGAGGTTTTTGTAAGAAATCAATTCAAAACGTCTGTGGAACATCTTCCCAAATTACATCTAAGCCTGTTTTGAATTGGATCTTACAGCTATTGAATCTGAACATAGTCAAGGATGATACTTATTGAATATTTACTTCTCAACATGTGTGAATTCAAGTACTTTACACAAGTTAATTTACTTCATTCTATGACACTTCCATGAGATTAGTTTTCAATATCATTTAATATATAAGAAACAAGGACAGAGAAAAATTCAAATTACATCCAAGATATAGACACCATAATTAGCCAGAAAGTGAGTGTATACTGTTGAATTCCAAAGCTCCCTTCCCAACCAAATAGTCCTAACTATCTCACTGACATGCACACATGTTGCATATTTAGTAACTTTTCTATAAGAATTCTGTGTACTACAAAATGTTCAACCAATCTTTTTTCCTCCATTAATTTTATAATGTCTATGATATATAAGACACGAAAATTTTCAAGAGAACACATTATGTGCTCCTCAATTTAGTAGAAGGAAGATTCTGAAAGAATCTGA
Organism: Phyllotis vaccarum; assembly: GCA_033318265.1. Taxonomy (NCBI): domain Eukaryota; kingdom Metazoa; phylum Chordata; class Mammalia; order Rodentia; family Cricetidae; genus Phyllotis; species Phyllotis vaccarum. The sequence goes on along the minus strand of JARWLC010000012.1, from coordinate 38,910,905 downwards.
TTATCATTTTTTATTAAAAAAAAAAATACAAAGCACTTAAAACTTTCCTCCGAGTAGCATCATCAAGAAATATGAAGTAGAAACTTGGCCCGATTGTAGGAGAAAAGTGGTACAGCTACACAAATGAAGCGAGCATGTGTGATTGTTGCACCACATCTGTTGGCTGCAAATGTACAATATAAGATACATCGAGCTTACTATGACCTACTTGTCCTCAATTCTTTATATGAGTAGAGAGACTATTTTTTTTAAAGTCTTTTCTTCTCATCACCAAGTTTTGCCTCAAGACAGACTGCTTGCAAATGGATTTTTGCACATTTCTTCTTGCCACTTAATCAGCTTAGAAGAGAATTCTCAACCTTGGCTACACATTAGAGTTACTTGGGGATATCACTTCCCTGGACCAAAGCTTCTGACATAATTGCTTTGGGATGTATCCCAGGATTCAGGCTTTGGAAGAGCTTCCCAGGTAATTCTGCACACAACAGAAATTTAAAACCAGTGGCTTAAAAGTGATACCATTGTTCTAACTCCCCTCCACCCCAGCACACCTTCCTCCAGCTTCTCTCCCATGTTATATACACACTTCACTCTTATTTCTTCTACATATAACTTGCATGAGAATTAGATTTTAGCATCATTAGAATTATCAAATACACTAGTAAAATCCATGGCTCCTAAATGTAAGTTCAGATTATGATTATGTAATAAATGAATTTCAGTATTTTAGATTGCTGTTTAGGGGAAAATTTGAAAATTCTGGTTATGGAATACCCCACAGGAACAAATTTACATTTTCTGGCATGTTACCAGATGTCATGAAAACAGAATTTCTTGTTCCTATAAATTTTGATAAACAATGGCCAAAACCACACAAAATCTTGCCAATAGTAGCTTTTGAATACTCAGCATGTTACCATGCAGTCTGTGTCTACATGTTGTTTTACATTCACAGAGTGAAACTCCTCTTATAGTAATTGAGAAATTATGTTTATATTTTTTTTCTGTTCCCTTTTCCTTTCTGTTTATAACAAAAAATATCATCCTCTACTAAGACCTATAAGAACAACTGATAACTGGATATTCAGGCAGAAAAAAAATTGTGAAAGTTTATTAAAACCACAGAAAGACAAATTTAGGAGAAAATAATGTAGTAAGTTGAGTCTCTGCTGTTTAGTTGAATTGGATTGTAAGTATATATAATATAATCATGTCAAATCATGAATTTGATTTTCATGTAGCCAGATAAATTTTCTGTCAATGGGGAAATCACCTTCTCCTCTTTCAGTATGAAATATGTTTAAAAATATTGTCGAAGTATTCTAAAAGTAATAGAAATAAAATTGTTATTTATTCATTATAAGTGGGTAAGGTATCCTAAAAATTAATGTCTTTATAAGAATGCAAAATGGTGCAGCTTTGAAAAACCCTAGCTATTCCTTAAGATATTAAACATAGGATTGCTTAGTAGTCAGCAGTCCAACATTAGATACACAGGGTAACCTTGCAAATGAAGTCAATGCCATGAACTGTATACTTTAAGAATCATTCCATTTTCTGTGGAGGAACACTTAACCCAGTCTTGATACTGGGATGAGGAAATCAGACTTACCTGGAGTGGATGCGCTGCACTGAGATGACCTACCTTGGGACTTCTTGCCCTTTTGGTAGAGATGGGGGATGGGGAGGGAGGAGGCTGAAGGCTGACTGGGAGAGATTGGGAAGAGGGAAGGGAGGGGGAGCAGGAAGATATATGGATAAAAATGTCATTTTTTATTAAAAAAATAAAATGAAGAAGAAAGAAGAATCATTAAAAGAGTATTTTGTTATGGCTATACATTATCATAGCAAAATAGTCAAGATAAAATATTTTAATGGCTTAAAAAATGACCATTTAAATGTTCATGAGTCTAAGTGTCAGGAGTTCTTAGTGATTTCTGTCCCACATGCCATCAAGTAAAATATCCAAGAGTCTCGGGCAGATGACAGCATCCAAGGTGCTTCAGTGAGGCATCTGGAGAATGCAACACACAGACAGAAAGCAGCACTGCCAGAGAAAGGGACACAGCTGTCCACAGAGTTTTTATAATTAAAATATTTCATTTTATTGGCCTCATTAGAAAAATGAAATCTGTTGCTTTCTTATAGTGTTGATGTTTATTGAATGAATGCTCTGTTTGCTTTAACAGTACAAATATTCATTTTCTCAACCATCCCAGGAGAAGCTTGAGTAATAGTGAGGACATTCACATGACAGACAATGGTAGACCTAACTGTGGGAACTATATGCAAATCCCATCATTGCTGGAGGGGTACCATAAAAGAGGTAATGTGTGGCAATAGCCAGCTTTTTATAGGTGACCTTAAATTAAATAGTTAAGTGCTGCACTTATTCTAAAAGTTAATTGGAAATATTCACAGGTCCTTAATAAGAACAATTATTTGAAATTCTGAACATATCTATAAAAATTTCCATAATATTTACAGAAGACATATGAAATACAAGCAAAATTCAGATGCCCAGAAAAAGCTGACATCTCCCTCATACTTCATGATTTAAGAAACTCTTTTTAGGTTACCCAACCCCAACTGGTTGTTTCTATATCCAAAAGAAAACAAAACAACAACAATAACAAAAAAAAATAGTAAATGGATTCAGCATGGTGTGTACTTGTGTGTGTTTGTACATGGGTGGTACACATGCATTTTTGTGCATGTGTGTGTATTGTTTTGCACATGTGTGTATGTACATGTGTGTTCTGTGTGTGTACATGTGTGTGCATGTATTTGCGTGTGTGTGTGTGTGTGTGTGTGTGTGTGTGTGTGTGTGTGTGTGTGTGTGTGTATAATAAAGAAGATGAGATTATGGAGTTGAGAGGAAGTCAGGGTCAGAGGGCCAGAGTAGGAACTGTAGGTATGAAAGTGAAGTATAAAAATGATGTAAAAATAGTACCTACATATGAAATTCTCAAAAAATAATAAATGTTTAGAATTAATATGTCTTTAAAAATTGGTAGGAAATGGATAATTAAAGGTTGCTGAGAGTTAGTATGGACAGGATTCTCTCAGGATCCATTCATATGGAATATTTGTCTATTTCCTAGGATATTTGCAACAGATGAAAAAGGAAATGTGATCCTTAGAGCTATCCAGAGTGACATACATCACTTTCAAGTATGTGTTGTTGACAAAGAGAATTAAAAGGCCATAGTTGAATTAACAAGAAACAACCATTTATAATTTTTTGATGTCTATTGTAGTGTGTTACACATAACATTTATATTTTTCTGCAAAGCTTTGTCTTTAAGTTATGAAATACAACTCTGCAGCATTAAGATGTGAAGGAGAGCAGAGTAATCATTATCTTTCATCATTTGTTGAAATGGGCCCTAGAGCAGGCCAAATATGTGGCCATTGTGGGAAGCCAGAGGTGTTCTGAATACTTCCATCATGGCAACCAGGCATTTGTGCTTCAGAAGTCAGTTTAGGGAGCATACACAGCCCAGAAGTGGAATAAGTAATTTTTAGTGCTTTCAAGTAATCAAAGCTGCATGTAAGAAGAAATGTCTAACAGATGCACATGGCCTGATTACACCACTGAGACAAAAATGATGTGCGCTTAGCAGTGGGCATGATGGGAAGATGGGGTGTGCAAGAAGGAATGCTCACCCTGACGTCTTTAAAAGCATTACCTGCTGTACTTGGCCAAGGCACCATGCCTGTCACCCAGCAATAGGGATGTTGTTCTTTATAAGGCAGCCAACACCACACAGCCTTGAGATTTAGTACAAAATAATAAGTAGTGTTTTATATTTTTCTGTCTTGTGTGAAAATTGTTCCATTTCACAAAAGTATAATAATAAAATATGAATTACGTATGGATTTGCCAGAGGAAGACTTCACTGAGAAATAGAGCTGCAAGAATAAAAAGGCTGTAAGAATAACGTTTGAGGCCAGATGTGGGAGTGTACACCTTTAATCCCTCACTCTGTGGGAACATGCAGGAAAATCTCTGAGAGTTACAGGCCAGCTTAGTCAACATCGTGAGTTCTAGGACCTACACACTAAGACCCTGTATTTAAAAAAGAGAAAGGAATAAAAGAATAATAGTTGAGGAAGAAGATGACCCCAACTTTCTGAGGTAAGCCTTGAAAGTCAACCCTAACAAAATAGTTTTATGCATCTCGACAACAATAACGTGGCTTTCACAGCATGCAGGTTTCCTTTTCTGAATATTTTGGGATAAAATCATAAAGTGCCAAGAACTTTAGATGTGTGGCGGTAGGACTGAAGCCAGATAAAGGTAAACAATAACTTTTAAATAATCTCCTTGCATGGCTTCCTCTTACCCTCTGAAGTTTGCAGCAAATCTTCAGTAAGCCACCTATTTCTGGGATTTGGTCTTGCAGTCTTTTTGATGTTTTTAGTCGACATTTGCCTAACAAACCCAAGAAGGTATCTAGAGAATAGCAGCATAATTATCCTTGCCTCTAAAAACTAAGAGAGTAATTGACATGTAGGTGATGTGGGAATGTCTTTCTGTATGCTGTGAATATCAATCTTTAAATAAAGGAGCTGTTTTGGCCCATGACAGGCACCATAGAAGAAGTAGGAGGAGAAATCAGAGCATAGGTAGGAGAAACAGGGCTGAGTCAGACAGACCGAGCCAGAAGCCCAAAGGAACAACATGTAAGAAACACAAGTGAGCCACGTGCCACATGGCAGACAGATTAATGGAAACCGGTTGAGTTAAGATGAAAGAGCAAGCTAGAAAGGTGCCTGAGCCAAAGACAAAACAGCATGAACTTAATATAAGTGTCTGAGTCATTTCTGGGGGCCTGATCAGCTGTGGGTGGCTAAGGGGTCTAGGGCTGACTGCAGGTCTGTGGGTCTGGACCTCTGGCTGCCTGGGACTAAGAAAGCCCATTATAACATGTAGAGGCTGCTATTATCCAAATTTAAAGCATGTTCAGCCATTATGTTATAGCATGTATAATTTTGTTAATGAACATTACCAGAGAGGGAAGATATTGGTAAGGACAATGCAAAAGTTCTTGGAGATGTGCTCCAAATTTCATGGCCAAAATGAAAATATTTTAAGTTTTAAAATCCTTTCAATACCCAAACTGGATTTTTCAATAACTATTTAGCAAAGGTCTTGTAATCTAAACTTCAAAATAAGAGTGAAATAATCTGGGAGAGGGAGTTATTATCAACTGGGTTCAACTATTAAGTTTCTTTTATATTACATAGAACATGGTTTTGATTTTTTCCCCACACTTCTGGGTGATAATGGCTTTTGGAGACTAACAATGATCAGGGGGTCACATGTATTAACTTGATACAAGAATTTTGTGCTATCTAAGGGAGTGCTCTGAGATCATTCGACCATCCTGGGTCCAAAAAGGTTACATCAATCTTAAGCCCCTTTTAACTCCTTCTTTAAGCAATTTGGTCAAAAGTAGAGGTGATCACAGATGAAGGGGGCACCACTTAACTGGACCTCTTACTTACCTGATCTACTTTAAAGACCAAAAGTCTTTTTTTCAAATGCAATGGGAAAAAATCCTCTTGTCAAACATTCCTTATTGTCAGGGTATAGAAACTTTATGAAGACAATCAAAACTCCCTTGAGATCATGTATATTATCAATCATTTCATAAGCATCTTTGAATGATTGCCAGAAGCCTTAATTTATTCTCTATTCAAAGGAAAATAGTAGAAACTTGGTTTAATAGTACAGACAAAGTGATTCAGTAGCATTCTAGGTCAGATAAAGATAGTTTTTTCAAATATTACTGAATATCATAGGACAATGAAAACATCACCAATAATCCCTACAAGAAAACAAAACACCATCCCACCCAAAAGATGTTTTATGTATTAAATCCCATCCAAAACCCCAAGCTATCATTTGGCCCAAATGTCTCCACCATGGCATTTCCTACATATGACCATTTTAAAAGTTTTATTTTTTATTTGTTGATTGTTTTTACACACCAACCACAGTTCCCCCTCCCTCCCTTTCTCCCACTCGCCGCTCAGCTTCCCCCACCCCCATCCCCTATCCAGTCCTCAAAGGAATAAGGCCTTCCATGTGACGTTAACAAAGTCTGGCATATCAAGTTGAGGCAGGACCCAGCCCATCCCCTCTGTATCAAGGCTGAGCAAGGTATCTCTCCTTAGGCAATGAGCTCCAAAAAGCCAGTTCATGTACTAGGGATAATTCTTGGTCCCACTGCCGGGGGACCCTCCAACTACCCAAGCCACACAACTGTCATCCACATTCAGAGGGCCTAGTTCAGTTCCATGTAGGTTTTCAGCATCAATTCCGAGTCAGTGAGCTTCCAGGAGCTCAGGTCAGCTGTCTCTGTGAGTTTTCCCTTTAAGACCTTGACCCCCTTTGCTCATATAATCCCCTCTACACTCTTTTCAACTGGATGAGGATCTTGGCCACATGCTTAGCTGTGGATCTCTGCATCTGCTCCATCAATTGCTGGATGAAGATTCTATGATGACAGTTAGGGCAGTCATCAATCTGATTACAGGGGAATTCCAGTTCAAGCTCCCTCTCCACTGTTGCTAGGAGTCTTAGCTCTAGTCATCCATGTGGACTCCTGGGAATATCCGTAGCACCAAGTTTCTCCGTAACAGAAATGGCTCAGCCTGTCAAGACATCTATTTTGTTGCTCTCCCTCTCTGTCCTTCCCCAGGCTCTACCATCCTGTGCCCTCGTGTTCTCTTTACACCTCCCCTTATCCTCCCATGCTCACAATTCACTCAGGAGATCTTATCTATTTACCCTTCTCAAAAAGGATCTATGGATGTCTCTCTAGGGTCCTCTTGTTACCCAGCTGCTCTGGTTTTGTGGATTGTAGCCTTACTATCCTTTATTTTATATCTAATATCTACTTACAAGAGAGTATATACCATGTTTGTCTTTCTGGGTTTTGGTTAACTAGGTCAGGACGATTTATTTTTCCATTTCCATCCATTTGCTTGCAAATTTTATGATATCATTTATTTGTTTATTTATTTATTTTTACTGATGTATAACACTCCATTGTACAAATAAGCAACATATTTTTTTAAACTATTCTAAAGTTGAGGGTCATCTAGTTTGTTTTATATCAAAACACCATATAAAACTACAATGTGAAACTAAAATAAATAACAATATCTTAATATACTTTAAGCAAATACTAATGTGAATAAAATAAATAATAATCAAGATAAGAATGTGATATTATTAATATCAGAAAGTTACAGCGTTAGAAACAAAATCTTAAGACTCTAGGACTAATGGCATTTCACAGACTGCTAAGAACTGAAGATATGGTAAGACTTAATTGCATGAGTGTCTTTCTGTTTGGGTATAGCTAAAATGAAAATTCAAATATCATAATAAGGATGAATTAATCTTGAAAAATAAAAGTTGATTAAAGTACTTGATAATACAGGGAAAATTGAAGTTGAAGTGGTGATTGGAAGAAAAAAGAATATGAAAGGGGCTTGATAAAATGCAGTGAAATATTATGATTGAAAATGGTTTCTGTAATTTTCACAGGGGAAAAATATAATTAGAAGATCATAACTAGATCTGATCTATAATCTTTCTCTAATGTGCTATTTTTAATAATTCATATAGAGAGCAGATTTTAAGCTGAATGGTATACTTGGATTGAAATCAATTTTATTACTTACATTGAATAACTTATGCCTCTAAGAACATTCATTTCATCACTATTCATTAATATCATAAAGATGAAGCCTGATTTCTGAAGAGTCCAGAACTTTTAATGACTCTTAAAACAAATCTTATTTTTCTGTATGGTTTGAAAAAAACCCAGATATTAATTGTGAGGTTGTATTAACAGAAATCAATAGTCAAATGCAGTACAAAAATCTCAATTGAAGTAAAACTGCATGATGCACACAGGATATTTGTGTGTATGTGGTTTCAAAGCTGACCACTCTGCATTAGACAAACCCAATAAGGAGCTCACCACTGACACAGGCTAATTCTTTCTCTCCCTCTCTCTGCAGTCAATAGTTACCTGTATGTTTATGTTTTAGCATTTGGACCCCATGGAATAAGCCTGCTTCTACATTAACATGTCTATTGAAATTAATACTGTTCTAGTTCTGTTTGTGCAGCTATTTCTAAGGAAGACAGTTTCATAGCAGGCATTTTGGTATTATGGTTCATAGACTCTTTCCACCTGCTCTGCCATGATGTTCCCAGGCCATAGATGAGGGAGCCGTGATATAGACTCACAAACTGAGGTATGTAAGTGATATAATAAAAGAAATAGAGGCTATCATCCTGAGAGTGATGAGACTGTATGGAAGGTGTTCAAGGAAATATAACAGGAAAAGGCTAGATGGAGATTAGACAAAAGGAACTGAATGTTTTAACTGAAAACATTTCTAAAAGTAAAAGGATGGAAATTCAATATTATCCCAACAGAAGAGAAATAATGATTTTGGTTTCAGAGAAGATAAATATGTTGTATTTTATTTCTCTTAATAATCACACATAAAAAATTAGACATATCCCAGAGGTATACCTAAAAAAGAAAGGATAAAGCAACACACAGGCTAAAAAACTCAGAACAGGAGAAATAATATGGTAATGTATAAATAAAGTATTTCTTCTGAAATGTATCATCCTTTAAGGTAGAGGTACTGGTGATCTGGAATTCGTAAGGGCAACAGACAAAACCACAGCCACCATCTTTTCCTTTAATATATATATATATTATATATATATTATATATTATATAATATATATATTATATATATTTCCTTTAATATATATATATATATATATATATATATATATATATATATATATATATATATATATATATATATATATCTCAGCTATGGGCAGAACTCAACCTCACAGCCCCATTGCAAGGCAGTGTCTTCCTTTTTTGAATCTGTTGATGGCAGCTTCCTCCCTACCACAGTAAAGGTTTCCAGGAAAGCAGAGAGCAGAGCCCTTAGCTCCCTTTGTCTGCATCAAGCCACACTCCCCTTCATGTACCAGGGCAGCACTTCAGAGAGAGGACAAAATTGTAATCAAGTCAGCTCAATAAGACACAAAAAGGAGAACTCTCAAGTATTTACAGACTAACTAGACATTTTGCCCACATATAAGATTGCTCCAGAACATAACTCAGAGAACAAGCAAACTCTTAGCTGATGTAAATTTAAATGCGAACCAACATCTTTTAATATAAAGCTCAAAATATCCAGAATGCCTTCCAAAATTACTCAGTGTACCAAGAGCTAAGAATATACAAACATGGATCAATTTAACTCAGATGTAGAAGAAAAGCAAGTACAAATAATTAGATAAAAACAGATACTGTTATTGTTGGACAAGGATTTTGAAGTAACTATAATAAAAATGAGAACTTGTGAATATGCTTAGAACGAATAAATGACAAAACTAGGTATAATAAAGTAAAAACTAAAAATTTGCACCTAAAATGTTAAATAATTCACAAATTAAATAAAACAGAAGCATCTGGATTGATCGATAATGTAATAGGAGAGAGAGAGAAATGGAAGGAGGGAGAGGGGACATTAATAGGAATGATCATATGTGTAGTATAGGAAGGAAGTAGATTTTTAAGAACACTATCTTTTATCATCTATTCAACTAGGTTTCTGCTGTGATAAAGCATACATAATAAACAACTTTGGGAGTAAAGAGTTTACTTAAGTTTACAGTTTATAGTTCACTACTGACAGATGTCAGAGGAGAATCTCAAAGCAGGGACCTGGAGGCAAGATTTGAGCAAAGGCCATGGAAGAGTGTTGTTCACTGGTTTGCTTTTTTGCTCAGTCTGCTTTCTTATGTGACTGAAGGCCACCAGCTCAGAGGTGGTACTGCTCAAAGTGAGCTGGCCCCTCCCACATCAGTCATTAAAAATGCTCTACTGACTTGCTTACAGGCAATCTGATAGAGATATTTTCTCAATTAAGGTTCTATTTACCAGATGACTAGTCTGTCCAGTTGACAAAAATCTAGCCAGGACACTCTTTATCTTTTCTTTTTTTAATGAAGAAATAAATAGAAAGGCAATATGTGTTTTCCATAAGGGGCAAACTATTATAAGTCAGAATTTACTGCTCATTAGAAATGCAACAAAATCATTTGAGAGTTCTCTACTGGCTGCCAAAGACTCCCATTCATACTGTCCTGATAATAAATACTGCTGCTAACTCCTGTGTCCTGCTGGGCAATCGGTCGTCATTTCCTATTTTGTCCCTTTTCAGGTAGAAAATTGTCATTACCATAGAGAAATCTATTTTTTACAGAAAACCACTTTGTTTTATTAAAGTTTGTTTGTAGGATTCTCATTACCTCTTTCATATATTTTCTGGATGTGATTTCAACAACTGTTTTTAGGGACTTTGGGGGAAATTTTCTAGGAAACAAGGTTAAAGGAAAAATAATAAAATACCTACAGGAGTTTGTCTTTTTGTGATTTTACACTTGCTATAGATCTTGAGCACAATCATTTAAAATTTCCATTATAAGAGAATTTCATTTCAAGTATACCCTAATGTATAATTTAATGAATCTCAGATTTTAAACATTAGATCAGAGTGTAAGTAAAAATAATGATTTATCTTTTTAAAAATTCAAAACAGGATTTATGTCTGGGTCTTCCATTCCATTCATCCAACTGTCTGCTTTTATTCCATACCACACACCTATGGATGCCTAATTTTTGACAAAAAAAGCTAAAATTATACAATAGGAAAAAGAAAGCCTCTTTACATGATGGTGGCTTAGGTGAATGTCGGTATGCTGAAGAATGCAAGTATTTCCATATCTATCAACCTGCACAAATTTCAAGTATCAGTGAATAAAATAAATCAACATAAATATAGTAACACCTTGATAGAATAAAATTGGGAAATAGCCTTGAATACATCAGCACGAGAAACATATATATGTGTGTGTGTGTGTGTGTGTGTGTGTGTGTGTGTGTGTGTGTGTGTTTCCTGAATATAACACTGAATATATACAGACACTGATATTGATAATTAATAAATGGGACCTAATAAAACTGAAACACTTCTGTAAGGCAAAGGACACTCAATAAAACAGCAGCTTATAGAATGGAAAATCTTTTCACCAATCCTATATCTGACAGAGGGTTGATCCCCAAAATATATAAAGAACTCAAGAAACTAGACATCAAAATACTAAATAATCCATTTTTTTAAAAAAAAAAATGAGGTACAGATCTAAATAGAGAATTCTCAATAGAAGAATCTCAAATGACCTAGAAACACTTAAAAGTGTTCCACATCCTTAGCAATCAAGGAAATGAAAATCAAAATGACTCAGAGATTCATCTATATCTGTCATGGTTAAAATCAAGGACACAAGTGACAGTTTAAGCCGAGGAGGATGTGAAGTAAAGGGAACATTCCTCCATTTCCGGTTGAAGTGCAAATATTGAGGGTGGATGGAAAGGAAAGTACTATAAGAGATGACTGGAAAGGGGAGCATTTCTGTGTCAGGTAGAAACCTGATGCAAGGGAAGCTCCCAGAAATTTACATGGGTGACACCAGTTAAGACTTCTAACAACAGAAGATACTTAGCCTGAACTAGCCATCTCCTGTGACCATGCAGGACTTCAAGTTGAGGAAGTGGGACACCAACCCAGCAACATAACCTTTGGCCTAAAGTCTATCCTGCCTATTGTGTATGTGAAGGTGGGTTTGGGTGAGGGAAAAATGACTCAGAGATGTGGAAGTGACCAGCCAATGAATGGTCCAGTCTGAAGCCCATGCCGTAAGAGTGAGTTTACATTTGACAGTGCCTGGAGTGCCAGGACCCAGAGGCTGGATGGCCCAGAGACCTAGGAGAGAACCGGACACAAGCGGCGGGGAGGGAATCAACGTAATAATACCTAAAGATAGTCTGCAATACTCATAGATAGGTTACTACCCCAAATGTCATCAGGGAGACTTCATTCAGTAACTGATAAAGACAGATGTGGAGACCCACTGCTAAACATTACAGTGAGCTCAGAGAATTCTGATGAAGAGAGAGAAGAAGGATTATGGGAGTTGGAAAGGTCATGTACATCACAAGAAAACCCACAGAAATAACTAACCTGAGCCTATAGGAACTCACAGAGTCTGAACCAACAACCAGAGATCCTGCATCGGACTGACTCAGGTCCTCTACCTACGTGTGACAATTATGTAGTTTGGTCTATTGTGAGACTCCTAACAGTGGGAGCAGGGGCTGTCCCTGATGCTTTGGTTGGCTCTCGGCAACAGCAACCTATTCCTCATATTGGAGTGCATTGCCCGGCATAAATATAAGGGGAGATGCTTAGTCTTACTGCAATTTGTTATGGTATACTTTTGTTAATACTCATGGGATGCCTCCCATTTTGTTGTTATGATATGATATCTCTTTTACCCGGTGTGGCCAGCAGATGGCAATGGATGGAGAGAAACCTCATGTCCCATGTACCCTGTGGAGGACAGCAGTGCAGCGGGAGACACTTAGGCTGGGTCCACGTGGAACGACTTTACTATTATGAAGAGAGAGAGAAAAACATGGGGGGGGGCGGGAAGAAACAAAGAGAATGGAGGCGAGGGGAGGGAGAAGGGCTGAGGAATATGTCCTCTAGCAGAATGGGGCAACAGAGGACAAAAGGGAGAGAGAGTCTGTGGTAAGAATCTTTCTTAAATGGAGCTTGAAGTCAGGACTGACGGCAGGGTGAGGCCAATTGCCATTGGTCAGGTATGGCTTCAGAGGCTAAGACAGAATCCTAAAACTGATACCAACTTCTTTTCATATGTGCTTTGATTTTTTTGTACCATTTTGTGGTTGCGTTTTTATTCTTTCTGTATTAATTCTTGTTTTAGAAAGTGCAAGGTCTTAGTGATAATCACTTTGTAGTTTACACGTGCTTGTTTGTCATATAGGAGAAAACTGCAAAACGAAAACCAAGATTTGTTCCTGTGACGGTTTCAAGAGTTTAATCATTTTAGCTATCACATTTTGAGTAAATATTTGTTCATATTGCAAAGTTCAGTTTTAATTATCACATGCGGACATTTAATTTTTAAAGCATCCTTTTAAGAAACATTTACTAAAAACTTTTACTTATGCTATAAATTGAGCAATGGTCAGATGCAGTCTAGATGAAATCTATACTCTAAAAAAAACTGCCTACATTGGCACTGACCATTCATTATTGTAAAGAAATAAACTCTATGTAAGTGGCATAAAATAAAGTCTTTCTAATGGTAGAACTTACTCTGTTCTCCAGCATTCTACAAGAAAGGAAGTGTTTTAGACTACAAGCCTGCTTTTGGCACTTAATGACAATGCTTATTATAATGAAATTAGCAATTTTTCCATAAACTGAGCTGTTATACCACCTTTTCTGGGCAAGGCAAGAAAATGTTCATTTAACCCAAATAGACATCAATGACAGACCAAAGAAATGATTGTACCCACATCTAACTTGGTCAGTCAGTGTTTATTTTCATGATATACAGTAGCATGGGTGACTCAAAGGCATCTACACCACCAAGAAGCCCAACAAAGCATGGTGAGTCCTCTCTCCTGGCAACATTTACGGGGTAGTTGAATTTGGTAAACTTTTGTTTAAACCTAATAATTGTTGCTTGAGCTCCCTGGGTCCCCTGGCTCTTATTACCATTGGCTATCCAGGAGGGAATGTTTCAACTTGGAAGAAATACCTTCATAATAAATATTTGTGAAATAAATTTATGATTATACTTTGACAACAACTTTATGTAGATTTTGCTGGGTGGTTTTTGTCAATTTGATATAAACCTAGACATATCTTGGGGGAAGAATAATCTTAATTGAGAAAATGCTTCAGTAATATTAGACTATAGGCAAGTCCATGGGGCATTTTCTTGATTAATGAATGATTGATAGGGAAGGGACAAGGCCATTCAGGAGATGCCACTGCTAGACAGGTGATCTAGGATGTATAAGAAAGTTGCTTAGCAAGCTGTGGAGACAAAGCCAGGGAGCATTCTTCCCTGGCCTCTTCTTCAGTACCTCTCACCAGGTTTCTGCCTGGGGTTTCTGGCTGGAACTTCTGCTCTGGCATCCATAGAATTGTAGACCACAACCTGTAACATGAAGTAAACCTGTTCTTCACCAAATTTCTTTTGAATGTTTATCACAAAAATAGAAAATTAACCAGGACAAAATATAGTTAAGTATTTTTGCATATATATACATATAAAAATCTGAGAAGGTCTGTGGATGCTGGTTGTAGCTATTATTTGTTTGGGAAAGCTTACTGTTAAATGTTCATCAATTTTCCAAGTCACATCACATGTTTGGCCATTGGATATCGAACACAGTAAAAGTATAAGCAAACTTTAAGTAGGAATAAAGTAAATTCAATAGGGTAGAACTATGTTTGTCTTAACTAGAGATAATACATATTTATATATGTTATAAAACACCATGACCCAAGGAACTTGGGAAGGAAAGGGTTTATTTCACCTTACAGCTCTCAGATCACACTATACCACCATGAAAAGTAGGGCCAGGAACTCAAGGTAGGAATCACGAGTTAGGAACTAAAACAAAAGCATAGAAGGATCCTGCTTACTGGCTTGCTCTTATTTGGTCTGTTTGGTTTTCTTTCTTATACCCTCAGAACCATGTGCCTTCCCCCCCACATTAATCACTAATGCAGAAAATGCCTTAGTCTTGGCTTCAGAAAAAATCCATAGAAGCACTTTCTAAATTGAGACTCCTCTTCCTAAATAACTCTAGCTGTGTCAAGTTAACAAAACAAAGCAACCAACCAGTACAGTGCTACACCTTCCACCAAAGTGTGGGGGAGACAGATAGCAAGTATTTACTTGTACCGCACTGCTGAGACAAAACACGTTAAATTTTGATGGTAGTGTTATCTGCTAGATGATGTCTGAAAGTACTAAAATTGAGTTTGATGAATCTGCACGGGTAAGGCCCTGACAACAGAATATGAAGAGCCTAACGAAATTGTACAATGAAGCAGCAGTTGCCACATGCCAAGTAGTATTGTGTGCCAGACATTTTAAACACCATCTTTCTAGTTGCCATAACAACACAACTGTTGGTTATTATTCTAAGCATAGTATCTTCAGTTTTCATGTCAAGAAACAGGTTTGATAACTTTAAGTAATTGGCTAGAGTTTATATATTGTCGTCTTGAGAAGTCACACTTCACCTACCTAGTGTCCTTCACCTCTGATAGTTCAGCTTTTCTTTTACTATGAGCAAGTAAATTTAAAAACCAGGAACATTAGTTCATTTTCAACTTTGGTTTTGGTAGACAATTTCTTCTTGGCGTGCTTTCTATATTAATATTATTAGCATTTTTATTAGTATCAATTAATATTACTAATATATATTAGTATTAATTATAGTATTTATTCATTTTCTATATTTATAAAATGAATTGCTTGGTAAAATGAAATTTTAGTACCAAGGAAATATGTTTGAACAATGGTATTTTGAATTTACAAAAAATGCTCATTTCAGAATTGTTCTACTAGTAATATCAGTTGTAAAGTTTCTAATTATGAATTAGTTGGTAGCTTATTGGTTATAAAATCTGTCTATATCTATTTCCAGAAATCTGACTGTAGGATAACTTGTTAGTACAAAAGAGTATTAGTTAGTTCATGTAATAAGTAATAATCACAGTCATATCACTTGCCACAATATTACCCCAAGTTATTAAAAAGGATGAAATACTTATGTTAATAGCTCAACAAGGTGAAATGGCATCTTAGGGTTTAGATATAGTTCATTCCCTCAAGAGACCATAAGTTGGGCTTAGTCCACATTGTACTGATGGTGGTATAACTCAGAGGGATCCGGTAGGAGGCCCTTAGGTTATTAACAGCCTTTGGAAGTGAATGCTCAGAGTTAGATTTAATGGAGTTGTTATAAAACCCTGTATCTGGCCACAATATCTCTGCTTTCTATTTGTCATAATCCTTCCATTGTGGTCTACAAAATGGTTCTTACTAAAGACAAAAACCAGATATTGGTTTTTAGTCTTCCAAACTATAAACTTTTTACTAAGCAAACTTACTGCAAAATTATTATGCCTCAGGTATCTTATTGTAATAACAAAGCATAAAATAAGTAGTTTTTTGTTACTAGTTTGATGATTTAAGGATGTGCATTATTTTATCTATAGCAGAACAAAAAATATGTGCAACATCATTGCATAAACCAATAATATGTTCATTATATAGTTTGATATTTGGAAAAAAACAACATACAGTTTCATAGCAATTTGCAATTTTTCTGTCAAAAAGGGCAATGTAGTTTTGGTACACCAATACCAAAGTGACCATTGGTATGTCACAAATGTATTTAAATAATGCTTCAAAAACAAGGCTGTTTGTATAGTGTCTTCTGACTGCTTGATTGCTTCATTTAAATGAGATTGAACTTAAATGTCTGCATCAGTAAGAAAGTGATTAACTATAATTATCTTAAAATATACTCTACTGCATTTGTTGGATGCTCTCGGGTATCTTGTTTTTCTTCATTATGATTTAATTGCTTTATAGCATAGAGTCTTATTTAAACCATGGACATGAAGAGGTACACCAATACACACAGACACGCACATAGCCACCTCTCAAGGGCAGGGCTGTGAAGGTGTAGTTTCTATACTTAAGTCCTGCAGCTTACTTGCCTTGACATTTTGATGAATGTGTTCAGTGTTTTTACAAGGCCATGTTCTACTGAGTTCTCCCTTTTAATCATTACTCAAACCTAGGAGAGATTTTGGCACTTTTTAGGGTAGCTTCTCTAGTTTTGTTTAAATAAGGAGCATAACAAAGTCTGAAAAACAGTTCCACTAAAAGCTATGAACCAATCAAATGAATAGTTGGATGGAAATTCTAGAGAGCCAAATGTTCTGAAAAGCAGAGTGGGCTAGTTTTAGTGAGGAAGGAAAGCAGTAAGAGGATGTTTTCGGGGGCTCATGTTTCATGCCTTTCTCAAAAATTAGAGCAGCTAACACTGGTCATCCCCAAACACAGTAGGAGGTTCAGCAGAACCCAGTGTTGCAAAAGCAGAGGTCTGGGAATCAGTTGGCTCTTGGTTTAAGTCTGAGTCTGAGTTTTGTCACATGCCAGCACTTATCTTGGACATTTAAAAAAAAAATGGGTACAAAAATAGTTTGACTAACTGGGTACTTGTGGGGGTTACATTAAATGAATGGAGAGCTGATAGCAAAATGGCAGGAAACAAGTACATTCACAGGTACTGGCTTCTTGCTAGTTCTTAAAAAATCCCTTCATTATATAGATTTATTTATATTGAGGATATTAGCAGCCTCATAAAGGACAATGTAAAGTCCTTACTACAGAACAACAACAAACAGAAGAACACAGCTTGTATGACACCTGGGGATGTGTGATTGGACGGATGTCCTGAAAACAGAATAGTGAACACAAATGGTATCTTCCCAGGACTGAGGAGCACCAGCATCATCTCTACTTATGTCAATGAGGCAATCTTTAACAACGTTAATATATTTCCTTCTCACATTTGTCTCTGAACCACTGTAAATGTATCCACCTCTGATACCTCTAATGGTTTTATAGCTTGAATCATCTGCAGGAGCTAAATAGTGCTGGATAATTCAGCTCTCGTTAAAGCCAGAGAATGATGTTTCCACTGAGCCAAATCAAAGTCAAGGCAAAGGGAAGAGGAAGATGCATGAAGGAGTACACATCCCTTCATTTTAGGACATTCCATGCACAGGGGAGAATGGACCTTAATATGCATTTCTAGGCATGAGCAAAATCAAATGCTAGGAAGATTACCCATCAGTGTGGTGTTGGATAAATTAAGAGAAATGCATCACCTGTACAAATTATTAAGCATCAGTCTGTAACAATGGCCACCCAAACTGTAGAAAATCAAGTTATGCTAATTATCTCACTAAGATTTCTAAATTATAAAGTAAACCATGTACCAAGGAAAGGAAAGCCATGGTGGCATGGACTTGGAACCCTAGCACTGAGGGGTTGAGATTGAACTGCTTTTGCTGAAATGGAGAACTCCAAATCCAGTGAGGGATCTTGTCTCAAAATGTATGGATTAAGGATGAAGAGCAACAGAGAAAAACACTTGAAATTGACCATTAGCCTCCACAAACATGCATAAGCACACATGTAAATAATACATCCACCACACTCTAATCAAAACCAACAGAAATAACAGTAATAATGTAATCCAGAGTGCTATGGAATACTTGGGTTTTGTATAGGTTTAGTTTTCTTAAATCTGGACAAATTGCAGAGTTCTATCTTTACAAGCATCAATACTTTAAAGTATATTCTAGTTGTTTTATAGAATGTATTTCAAATGTAATTCTTTATCATGACTGTGTTTGAGTTTTGTTTTGTTAGAAATATCACCAGTGGGACCTCTTCTTTGATAATATTAAGTTTTGTTACTCTGTTGAGACTTTGAAGGTTTTGTTGTGAGCCTAGCCATTAACAGGTGAGCCATTTCTCTCGCCCACTGGACCAAGATTTTGACTGAGGCCTGCTAACTGGCTCCAAAGCATCTTTTGTCCATTTATTGATGGGTAGGATCACATAAACAGCTTCTTCATTAACATTCATTGATTTTTCTTTGCTTACAGTGATTTTTCCTTTTCCATTATTTACACGATGCTTAATACTGAGATTAACAGGTTTCAACTCCACACTTGTGATTCTATGTGGATTTACACATTAAAAAAATATATATTCAGCTTCATTCAATACAATATAACTCCATATCACCTCTCACAGCATTATTTATATGGAAAAACTTTCTAGACAGTGAAGGGAGAGCACCTTTTTTCTAGCATCTATGTCAGGTTGGAAATCATCCTATAGTTATATGATTTAACCAATTTCTACCACAATAAGTGGACAAGTATAAAAAAAATACCACATAAAACTTTTGTATTCATTTCTACAAATGCTTTTTCCATTTAGGTCTTTCCAGTTGCTTGTGGACAAGAAGGAAGGAGGAGGGACAAAGGAGACCAAGAGGAGGGAGGGAGAGAAGGAAAGAGTTGCAGAAAGAGATGAGGAGAGGTGAGAGAATGGGGATACTGAGGAAGAGAGACGAAAGGGGAATAAACACTGATGTTTTGAAGGACCTCATGTAAAAAGTGATGTCTGACTGGGACACTCCTACCTGTCCCTTTCCAATCATCCTGACAGTGACCTCAATCCTCTGAGGTCACATTTTTGGACAAAAAAAGCATGATTTCACTCCCCTCCCCATTGCTGTTCCCACTCAGTCTTACTAATGCAATCTGACGCTTGGTGTTGGAACAACAAGCTGTTTCTTTCTCTAAGTATGTCCACTTAAAAATAACAAGATCAGTGCTCTACAGTTGCAAAGCAGCTTTTTCCCCCTGTGTCTGGTCAAATTTATATTCAGATAACAACATTGCAAATGAATGCTATCCCACGTACTTAGAAGTACCACAAAGCTCTAACTGCAGATTGAAGACTGCTACATTCACAAAGATATTCTCTGTTTTCTTTGTCCACTTCTTCCTTCCTCCCTCTTCCTTATCTCTCGTTTTCTCTCCTCTTTCTCTTCTTAAGCAGTGTATCATCACTGTCTGATTTCTGAAGAATGTAAAAAAAATTAGTGGGTGTCAATGTATAGAAGTCATTTTCTGTATTATTGATATTAAAAAGGTTGGCAATTCTGAATAGTTCAGAGTGAACATGTACCCAACAAAGAAATATTATATCTTTAATAGTTTTATCTAGTTTCAAGAAAGCCTCTCTAAAAGAAAAGATGTCTAGGAAGAAAAAAAAATATCATATCATTATATCATCTTGCCAGGACCCATTCAGAATCTATTGAACCGACGTCAGGCCTCAGTTTGCTTATCATAATCTGCAAAAGAACCATAAAACATAGGTTTACATGTATAACTAAAGACATTTCAAGAACCAGATTGGTGAGCTCTTATCACTGATTCTAAATACTGTGGACTTAACACTGTACAGTGTTGATGTCCTGAAGAAGTTGAGGCTGTTACAGTACGCTTTCTCTTATGACTGATATCCTACCGTGTGCACCCTAAGAATATTATTCTGATTGAAAATCATTTCTGTGGTTAAAGGCTAAAATCAATTGCTGTCTATTTGTGTCATGAAATCTCATTGGATTCTCTATGTGCTGTCTCTTTCCCCTTATTCATCACACTCACAGAGTGTCTATTTCTCACTTGTGTGGGGCATAACTGACAAAAGCAATTTGTGAGAGCGAGGGTTTGCTTAGGTCTGAGAACAGAGAACATGCTATTGTATCCACAGTCAGAAGGTGGGAAGAGACTTAAGTTCCTATTGCTCTACTTTTTTTTCTCCTTTGCATTCAAGTGAGGGACCTAACTTGTGGAATGTGCCCCCCCCCCTTCACAGGGAGTCCTTATCTCTTTAGTTAAGCCTTCTGGAAAGCCCTTACTGACTCTTCACTGATTTGTCTTCTAAGTAATTTTCAATCTGTTTGTCTATGAAAATTAGAGAAAAAATGTTGTCTGTGAAATTTAATCACCACACTTTGATTTGTCATTGCTTCGTGTACAGTGTTTTTGTGGTGGCTCACTGAAAGTTGGCAAGAGTTACTCTTTTTATTTATTTATTTATATTTTTTTTTTTTTTATTTTTTTTTTATTTCGGGCTTTCTCAGAGTAGCACAGTGCTGGACCTGACAAAGATCAACAGCTGTCTCAGAATCTAAGGTGAAAAAAAAGCTAATGAGACTTTTTGTCCACATGTTACTAGGTTAGTGTCTACCGTCCCTCCAGCTCCTTAAAGCAAAGATCCTTGAGGTTAGTCTGATTTGTTTTTAATGGAGAAAGGGGTTGATCAAGTAACTTTGGAAAATCAATGCTTTATAAAATTCTAAGTAGCACTGGAACTTTCTTTTTTTAGCATCCAGTAAAGCATAGAATCAACGCAGTGGAGGTTTTAGCTACCTCTGAAAACACCTACACAGTGAGAGAAGGCAAGAAGACACTGCCCTGTACACCCAGTGGTTTGAGAACATCATTTTGCTAAAGTTGCATCATGACGGCCACAAGTTTCCCTGACACACTTTTGGTATAGGAAAGACAAGATGATCTCCTACTTCCTGGTTCTGTATGAAATCTTCCCTAGATAATGAGGAGAAATCATGATCTTCTTTAAACCAGTGTCATTTGAAGGAACTATAACATTCTCTCTTCACCTAACTCTCCCTTAGTCTTCATCTGCTTATCATATGGTTGTAGAAGTACTTTGGGTATGTTTTGTGATATGTCCCCCAATATGTAGTATATATTCAAAGAAATACATCACACAAGCACAAATTATTAATCATCAGTAAAAAAAAAAAAAAAATTGACTCAACTTTAGAAAATAAAGTTTCTCGAATATCCCACTGAAAGTTTCCAAATCTCAAAGTAAAGCGTGAACGCATGGTCCCATAGACCAGGAATTGTAGTAGTGAAGGGCAGAGACATGAGAATCCATAGCTCGTCTTGCTGAACTAGAAAATTTGGGAACCCTGTGTGAAAGAGAGGGCATAAAAAGTGTAAGAGCCTGAGGGATAGAAGACACCAATAGAATAAAGCCTCCAATAGGCAGGATAGATTCATGCAATATGAACTCACAAAGCCTGAAGCAGTAGGCACAGGGCCTGTGGGAGTTGGTGCCAGACTGGGCCCAGAGTTAAAAGGGAGAAGTAGACATATGCCTTTATCCATAACCAAGAAACTATCTCCAACTGATAGCCACATGAAAATTTAGTTTTCTCCAGGCTACTTTTAAGGACAGGTTATATGCTCAGCAGTAGATGGCCAACAGAAAACTAACTCAGTGGTTCAATAGAGGCTTTCTTACTTTCCTTCTTCTTTTATAAATTTTATATTATTTTATTGTACTTGTATAGATATTTTTAATCTCTCTTTTTATCCTAAAGTTCTTTGTAAATATACGATAGCTTCTACTTTATTTTTTCCTGGGATTCCAATATGAACAAGTGGATCTGTGCATCTATCTGTTCCCTGTGTCTTTTCATGAGTTCTTTTCCTTCAGTTTGTTTTTGGTTTGTTTTATTTTTTTCTTATTCTGATGCCTTGTTTTAATATTGTTCCTTAGAAGCCTGTTTGTTTTCTAATAATCCAGAAGAGAGAGGATATAGGGAAGAACTGGAAGGATTAGAGGGAGACAAACCATGATCATGATATATTCTGTGAATTTTTTTTAAAAAAATCTATTTTTGTAAAAAGGGAAACGTGGGGATATTTTGTAATATAATAAAAATATTCAGAGATATCAGAGGGATCTATCCACAGTATGTCTAGGATGATCAGACAGTGGTAACTCACATCTTTAATCCCAGCACAGGGAGTATCCCAGGAGTGGTGACCTACGCCCTTAATCCAAACTGAGTTTGAGGTCTTTTTAGGTTATAGAAGGAGTTCGAGGCTCCCATGTAGGCAGTGGTGGGGCCACGCCTTAACTGAATGAAGAGAGTATTTAAGGCAATCATAGAAAGCCAGGAAGGAAGAGGCCAGGAGAAGCCAGGGTGAGGAAGCTGGAAGACAGCTGGGTAGGATCTGACTGTGGTGTTTACTCTCTCAAATATCTCTGACTTTCCCAGAGATCTGTCCCTGAGTTACCTTTGTTCGTGCAACAGAAACAAGAAAAAGCATTGTTTTATGCTGTTTAATAAAAGTTATTTTTACTATACTTTTGACCTTAAAACAAAATGAATGATTAAAATGAAATCTCTAGAGCTTTAAGACTTGTATGTTTATGTATTGCATCATAATAACAGATGAAACAAGTACAATCAAGACTTTAAGAATCCAAGTGGAACTTATATAAAATACAATTATATAATAGCACATGCATACAGATTGGGATAATGATGCAAATATTGCAATCTAACCTTCTCAATGACATTTAGGTTTCCTTGGCTTTGTTATATATGGGAACATAGAGATACTCAAATTTTAATTCAGGAAGAATCATTATAATTTATTTTCAAAATATACTTTGAAAATGTATATACTCATATATACATTTCAATGTATATATTAATCTACTCCCATTTTATTGTTATTATTTCTAGATCTATTACTCAGTGTTAATATTTATATTTCTAGGTTTTGAAAATGTGGCTGGCAAGATGTCTAACCAGTAAAGAACTTCAGTCAAGCCAGATAACCTGAGTTAGAGTCCCAGGACCCACGTAGTAGAAGGGAAGCTTGGGCCACTGCAGCTATCTTCTACCTACATATTCATGATGTCACACAGCCCCCTACACACACCCAAAAGCAAATTATATTTTTTTTAAAAGATTAAAAGTTTAAATGGTGGGAAATTATTCCCTTTCTAGTTCAGGAATCAGTAGGTAGAATGTCTACAATCACAGGCAAAGTTGTTCTATAGAGACAAAATTTTGAGGTCTAAATGGGGTTGTCTATGTGAGTATAATTCCCTGGCACAGAGGTGTATCTACACCTTGAACTTAATACATCAGATTCATGGGTTTTGGTTACTCCACTTGGATTTCATATCCCCACCCCACATATAACATTATTTAAATTCTGAGAACTCTTCAAAAGTCACCTAAGCAGAATCAACCTGGGCCTCATACAGGAGACAGATCGAAATGCTTATACTCAGTGGCAAGTATCTCATAGTGATAAATGATAACGTCTTAGTGCCGCTCTATCTGGATACTCTATAATTATGTGTCAGGCCTCCTTGAACATGTCAAAGAATTTCAAAGGGATAGAAAAATGCTATTAAATTTATTGGCTGAAATTTTACTAGTAAAAGTGCTTTATCATATCTGAAACCTTACTTGGGAAAAAGTAATCAATTGTTTCATTTCTGGTCTCATGTTATCTTAAATTAAGGTACTGATAAGCAAAAAGAAATATCAATGTGAGGCTCGCAAGATGCCTCACAGGGTAAAAGCCCTTGTCACACAAGCCTGACACACTAAAGTCATCCTATGGAAACTAAGCAGGAAGGAGAAAACCACTCCCCAAAGTTGTCAGGTTGTCTTCTGAACACCATACATGACATGCTCCATGATGAATATACCTCTCTCTCTCTCTCTCTCTCTCTCTCTCTCTCTCTCTCTCTCTCTCTCTCTCTCTCTCTCTCATTAAAATGAAACAACAACAGAAAAACCTTTAGAGGACCACATAGTTATTAACTTGCAAAACTGAGATTCAAACATGTTTACCTTTGGAAGGGAAATCAGAGTCCTTCACCACTGTAGTAAGTGAGGTTTTACCAGTTTGAAAGTAAGTAAATTTCATGTCACAAATGGAAAGTCACATTAAGAAGACATTTGCTTATTATTCATTCTATTTCTGTAACTGATGCCCCTGGTTTTGCATATCAATTACTTAATACATATAGCCTCTCTCTATCCTAATGGTATGGGGTCATTTGAAAGCCACAGGGCCAGGGAAACAATAGAGTGGGTGATATGGTAACTGTAAACAAGGTCAAAAGAAGTCATAGACCTGTCAAGAGTCTTGATGGGTTAATGATTTTTGAAATCTATCTTCAAAACCACTCCAAAGCTTAGACCAGTTTAATGAATGTTTTTTACTTTTGTGAAATCAAAAGACAAGGTCATGTAATTCACTGATTATGGCCAAATATAAAAGAATTAAACTACAAACCTGACATTCTGGTTATAATTGATTAGAAACAAAATAAATATGGAAAATGAAACAAATAAGGAAAATATGAGAGTTAAATATTTTATTCTTGGTATGCTGTGTCTTTTGTATATGTGTTCTATATGTACGGTGAGTGTACTTATTAATAGATATGTGCACACAAAAGCACCAGTTGAGTATACATGCGTGTGTTTGTACATGCATGTAGAGGCCAGAAGTTGATCCTCCACTCTCTCTCTCTCTCTCTCTCTCTCTCTCTCTCTCTCTCTCTCTCTCTCTCTCTCTCTCTCTCTCTCTCTTGCTCTCTCTCTCTCTCTCTCTCTCTCTCTCTCTCTTGCTCTTGCTCTCTCTCTTTCTCCTTCCTTCCTTCCTTCCTTCTTTCCTTCCGTCCTTCCTTCTTTTTAGAAATTTGTATATGTACTGATACATAGACCTTTGTCCAGTGCCCATGATGGCCAGAAGTGTTGGCTTTCCACTTAATGTAGATGTTAGAAAATGAACATGTGTCCTCTGCAAAAGTTATACACACTCTTTACCGAGCCATCTCTTCAACCCCACCTTTTAATTTATGAGTTGGGGTTTTTCAGTCTGAAACTCATTGACTGGACTACCATAGCTGACCAATGAGCTTCAGGGATCCATCTGTCTCCTCCCTATCCTCAATCCCATGGAGGTGGGATTATAGGGGTATGCTGCTTCGTCAGGGTTTTGTGAGGGTTTTGGAGATCTGAACTTAAGTCCTTGTGGACTGCAGGAACTACTAATTGAGCCACCTTCTCAGCCTGAAAGGTAAACATTTTGAAACTATATATATATATATATATATAATCTGAATTCTGATCACCATCATCCATGTAAAAAGCAAAGTATAGTGGCTGGCATGTATCTTTAATTCCATTTCTGTGAACAAGGAGATAAGAGGTTGCTTAGGGCTTGCTGGTCAGCTGGTCTAGGCAAATTAATGACCTCCAGTGAGAAACTCTATCAAAGATCAGAAGGAAAGTAATTGAGGAAGACATGCAACACTGACCTCTGAACTACACAAATGCATGCACACAACAATATACACACAAACACACACAAAAATACATCAAAATTTTCAATGTGTTTTTATATATGTTGTTCTTTTTGTAGAAAAAAGATCTCATGATTTTAAAAAGCATTTGATTTCTTTGCTCTGCACATGTCATAAGTGCTGCTAAAGGATACTATTGTATATGGCACACACCCACATCCTGCAAGCAATAAAAGCATTATGCACTATGAATTCAAGCATCATTAATAGCCATTTGTGCCTGAACACACCCCATAGCTTTCCATAGCAATAGTTCAGTAAAGTATCTTTTTCTTGAGATTATAAAATGTACATGTATCCCCAATTGCATTACGTATTTTTAATATTATGTGTATTCTGAATGAATAACAAGGCATTCTTTCCAGGAGAGTTCCTCTCCAGCCTACTCTCTCTGCCATATCTGCTTCCCCAGCATTTTGAAATGACTTAGGTTACTCGTTTTGGCATTATAAGTTTAGCTTTGTTTGTTTTATCTGGATTCAAATTCCAGAGGATGGACTGAATTATGTACCTCTAGGACTCATAATGGGAGCCTCAGCCATAAACAGGGTTGCATTTGAAGGTAGATTTTAGAAGATAATGAAAGGAAAATGAGGTAATGAAGGTGAATCAAGATAGGTACAAATAAAGGTACTCTCTCTCTCTGTCTCTCTCTCTCTGTCTCTCTCTCTCACTCGCTCACTTGCTTTCTCTCCCTTTCTTCCTTCCTCTATCTTTCTTTCTCTTCACTCCTTTCTCCTCCCCCAGCACGTGTGCTTAGATATGGCCACAAGAACACAGTAAGGAACATGCACTCACAAATCAGATTATCCTGACACCCTAGGCTTTGAAATGAGCCTCCAGAATGGTGATGTTTTATTATCTAAAAACCAAAGTCTATGATGTTTTATTATGTGACCTCTCAAGCCAACTGAGTCAATTAGTAGGTATTAATAGTGATTTAACCCATTTATGCCCTACAGATCCTTCACTTAATTAGTATTACATTTATTGATTGACTGATGTATGTGTGTGTTTTGTGGTGTGCAACTGTTGAAATTGGTTCTTTCCTTCCATTATATATTTTCTAGAAATTGAATTCAGGTAGCTAACTTTTGTCGTAAGCAGTAAGCACCTTTACCAATTGAGTCTTCTCACTGGCCAAGACATTTAACACACACACACACAAAAAGATATTTATTAAAAAAATTAATAGAATAACACATATAGAATACACTAGACTAGACTTTGGGTCATATTACTCCAACTCATCATTATAATGGTCTTTGGACTGTTTTTGTTTGTGTACCCCAGTCTGTCCTTCAATGCACACCCTGAGTGTTGTATTATAGGCATGTACCATTATACCCTGTTTGATTTTAGGACAAAACTCTTGTCTTTTGAATGTGGTGATATATATGTAATAAAAATGGTATGGAATATCAGAGGACAGAACCATCTCCCCAGCCTCTTTTGTTTTTGTTTTTTTGAGACAGGGTTTTCTGTAACAGTCCTGGCTGTCCTGGAACTTGCTTTGTAGACCAGGCTGGCTTCAAACTCACAGAGATTCTCCTGCCTCTGCCTTCAAAGTTCTGGAACTAATGGTGTGTGTCATTCCCTGCCTGGCTTTCATGGCTCGGCTCTGTGGTTGACTCTCATCTGATATTCCAGTCATCTTCCTTAGAAGGACACTCAAATATTTCAACCTTGATTTTGTCTGTCTTAGTTTCTATTCCTATGATGATTCCATGTCAAAGAAATTTAGAGAGCACATATTTATTTTAGCTCACTATTCAAGGCTACAGTGCATCATGGCAGGAGATGAAGGAGGCAGGATATTGAGGCCGCTAGTCTTATCACATCCATAGCAGAGAATGCTAGTATTTAACTCATTTTCTTCAAGATTCCAGCTCAGGGAAGAATCTCACTGAAACATTAGATGGGTCTTCTCAATTCAATTAATCTAGTCAGGATAAGCCCTTACAGGCATACTCAGAGGCTAACCTTAATCTGGATATATTCACACAGATGTGCCCAGGTGCTGGACTCCAATGTAACTATAGATCCTGTCAAGCTGACAAAAGACAGTAACCCTCCAATCAATCTTTCTTTTAGATTAAAAATTCTCCTCAATTCTTCTACTTTCTTCTCTTTCCTAATTAATGATATTGGCTTGTTTCATAGCTGTCTAAGATTATAAAGATAAAAACAAATCAGAGACTTTCTTTAATGTTTTATCTCCAGTGTTTTGAAAAAACTTCAACCTGAGCAGTTTTGCAGCATATTTCCTTAACCTCGCCAATATGTTTTAGATGATGGAATTGCTATTGTCTTATGACAGAAAGCTTACCTATTTTTTCAGCCCATGACCTACTTTCCTATCTCCAGCAGACTCTTGCTTTTGCAGGATCTACGGATCCAAGAATAAACACAACAAACAAATCTCAGTGATGTCCATGATTCCCAAGTCCTCAACTAGAAAGCACATATAAAACATTACAAGGCCTTTAACACTTTGACACAGTAAACATTGAGATTATCAAACAGCTGGTCCAAGTAGAAGAAAAACAAACAAACAAACAAACAAACAAACAAACAAATAAATATATAAATAATTAAAAGACGGCAAACAAACAACAACTACATTTTTTAAATGAGATTATTTTGCTTTTTGAGCTTGGATTAGTTTGCTTTATGTGATGATCTTCAGTTTCATCCATTAGAGTCATAGAATAATTACAACAGGAAGTACTAGACATGAGGATACTGAAGCTGGAGTTAAAAAGAGCTAGATATTAAATACAAATTATTCATTCATTCATGCTTATCAGTTCATTTCATTTAGTATTGTCTTTTGGATACTGTAAGTGAATCATCAGAATAATCACAAAGAAAACCCGACCTTTGTGATTAAAAGGGAGAGAAGACTAATATATGCAAATAACAATCAATAAAAGGCAGCTGATGCAGCAATAGAATTGATCATGTTAGTGAGGGGCTCAAATATTTCACACCCTATGAAACAGTGAGCTGAATCAGTGACATACAATTTTGTAATCTGCCTTGAAAATTGTATTTACTACACTATTCACAGTGTACTACCACATTCACATGTGGGCTACTTAATTTAGTTTAAAAAGACATTAGGTTTAGAAATAAGTTACATGCATGGAGGTTCTTGCTCTCTGTTCCATTGTTTTAGGTGTTTGAAAACAAACTGGCACACAGGCAATAGACTATCTGAACAACTGATCCCCATTGGTGGTGAAGTTTGGAGACATTCAGAAGTGCATCCTTACTGTCAGAAGCATGTCACTGAGGACGGCTGTGAGAATAAAATGCCTACTCCTACTTCCATTTTGCTCTCCCTGCTTCCTGCTTATGGTATGGATGCAGGCTCAGTCTGCTATTCCTCCTCCCTGCCTGCCAATCTCTGCCATGCTTCCCAGTCATGATAGACTCTTAAACCCTTGGAACCACAAATACACTCTTTCTTCTCTACCCTGCTTTTGGTTATAGTGTTTCATCACAATGTAAAAGTAACTAATACAATTTTTTTACTTCATTATTAGTACAATTTTGTACTGTCCTATGTACTAATGATATGAAAAGTTGAGTTTAAGCCCTTCAGTACACATTGCTTTTCTCTTTTCAAACTAAAACTACAGTTTGAGAAAGTGGATAGTATTGATTTCTGTACATGTGTGGATTTATGTGTGTATACCAATAATACAGCCAAGAAACATGAATTCTAAGTTGTCAATTATTTCTAGTTAATGAATCAATTTATTAGACCCCTTGTCACATAGAAAAACTGAGAGATACAGGATCAGACAGTGATACAAGCCAACAAGACATTCAGAAAAGGAAGTAGTAATAAGCATGAACCTTTCGTCTCAGAACTTTCCAGTTCTATATCATTTGTCATATAGTGAAATCTTTCCCTCATCATCGGCCCTTCACTTTAAATACTTAAAATTAAATTCTATCTAGATGAATAGCTCATTATATATATATATATATATATATATATATATATATAGCTCATTATATATATATATATATAGCATTGCCATTTGCCTCACACACAGGGCTTTAAATTTAAATTCAAGTACTGTGTCAATGCCAACAGAGATCCATAACATCTATGATGCTGAAAGTTATGCTTCTGATTGGGTCATGTCATCTATCAGTATTTTAAAAATTTATTTGTAGGATGTATAGGCCCTAAAGACTTCTAAGGGCCTACAGACCAGCCTTGCCTAAGCCAGTTCAAACTAGTAATAACTGGTACCTTAATACATGTGCTACTTCCTCATAAGCCAACCTGGGATCTGCTTGGAGCCTTGACAACAAGGGGCAGAGTCCTGATACAAGGTGACTTAGACCAGTGAGCAGCCACCACACCACAGCAGCAGATGCCAGCAAATCAAAGCCCTTTCCCCTGGCTAGGAGAAGAGTCTGGGAAGAGAGTTATAATAAGAGGTTTCTGACCCATATTTTTGGGCCTAGCCTCAAGGTTTGAACCTGCAGACCCATAGTCTCACAGAGGCACACAGATGTTTTCATTAATTTTAGGCTGATTTGGCCTAAGGCCCAGGCATATAACTTGCTAACTTTTTACTCTTAAACTAACCCATGATTCTTATTCTGTTCAACCATAGGGCTCAGTACTTTTTCTCAGAGCAGTATAGTTGTCCTCTGCATTTTCTGGCTTGTCTGGCAACTCTGGAGTCTCTGGCGTTTCTGCTCTGTCCTTCCTGTTCCCAGAGTTTTCTTAGACTGGTAGTCCCGCCCACACTTCCTGTATGCCTTTGGCCAATCAGCACTTTTTATTATACTCATAGGTGGGACAATTATTTACAATGCAACATCATAAATCCACTAGAGAGGGTATTTAAGGCTTTCCCATTCTCAATAAAATTGGACTTGCTTGTTTCAGCTAGTCTCTGGAGACTGTGTTCTTGTTCTCTCCACCTTCTACCCCCTCCCTCAAGGAAAACTAGCAGGGCCCTGAACATAGAACAACTCCAACATCTGAACTAAACCAGATGTACCCCAACATTTACTAACATTTTCTCAGAAAGAATATTTAAGAACTCATTCTAGATAAAGTTCAATTCAATAAGTTTATATTAGGAACTATCAAGACTGTGCTAATTGATAAAAACCACAAATTAAATTATCACTTTCTCAAAAGTATGTGGATATAAAGGAAAGGAAAACTCAGAGCCTTTTCATTTTATTACATCTACTGTGTGTGTGTGTGTTTGTGGGTGTATGCACACTCACATATGGACATTTATGCCACTGTGTAGGTGAAGGTCAGAGACTGACCTACAAGCGTGGGTTCTCTGTTAACATCATGTGAGTCCAGGGTGCCTAGTACAGGTCATCAGGTGTGCTGAAAGTGTCTTTGCCATTGAGTCATCTTGACAAACTTCAATGTCATTTGTGAATAAAAAAAAAAAAACAAAAAAAAAACTGTATTCCTAAAAGATTGGCACAACAAAAAGCAAGTGTAATAAGAGTTATTTCCTTGAAAATCATCTAGTTGGTATTGAAATAGTCAGTAAAAATATAATTAATGAAGAATTAATTAATTATTATATAATTAATGAAGTTTTCAAAATAAAGTTTGAAGAAATTATATTTTCACTTAGAAAAAGATCCAGCAGTTGTTTTATTATTTTATTCTGTATTATGTACATGTCATAAAAGTTCATAGCAGTTTTTTTTAACATATAAACACTTTAAAAGTAGAAGGCACTATGAAGGATACACAGTTATCAGTGTGAAGAGCAAAGTAAACCAATATATTTGCAAATTAAAAACTTAAAAATGTACTTAATTTGCATTAATTTTCTACCCACTAAGAACATTTATATGCTGATGTAAACATTTCTAAATAGCTATAAATAAAACACATGAATTGCAAATTTCTATAAAAGGTAATAAAATGTCTTCTTTAAAAACAAAATAATGAGCAATTATTGCATTGTCTTCAATTTTGTAAAAGCGGAACAACCATAAGATTGTTTCCAGTCATAAGTTCACTGTAATAAATGGACTCATTCCCTAGTTAAAGTCAGAACCTAATTCTTTTCCTTAAAAGATACATCCTGGTACAATATGAAAGATCAGGATTACGTAGTATTCTGCCCATTAATAAAATTATATACCTCAAACTGACCAGTGTCACAGTACTGCTACAAAGAACTTTCCATCATGGGTGGGATCTGAGAAAGCAATTTAATCTTTACTCAAATATGAACCATAAGTAAAGTCACTGCTTAGGCATTTCATCATAGGAAAAGGTACTTTCTTCTGCTCTATCATGCTGAATCCACATATTGAAGGCTCTGCCAGCATTAAGCAGCACAATATCCTTTGCCTTTCACATTGAACTTTTCCTTCTTCTGAGATAATAAGTCATTGTTTCTCTGGTAGCTCAATACCCCCAATACTTATTCATTTAGGAAGTTAACTACTTTTTGTCATTAAAAGAAAAGGGGAGGGTTTTAGTGTTCCAATAGTGCATTAATGGAGCCTGTTGGAATCCCAAATTGTCCTCCGTCGCGCTAATTTCCTCAACCTATTTCAATGTATACTTTGGGTCTTCATGAAAAACTAACATCATCCAACCATAAGGATATTCAGCCCACAGCTTTGTAATACCTATTAATTGACTGTGAAAAGGCAAGTTCTGGGGCTCATCTTCTGAACTGAAGTCATATAAAGCATTCCACACATATTACAAGACACAGCTCCACATTTTTTTTTTGTCCTGAACCTAAGGACCATCTGCTTTTCCTCCACTTTCCCTGATTTTTTTCAGTTTGAACAAACATTCATAAATGACACTCTGAGCTCTTAATACAATAATATAAAGTACAGAGGGAGATAGTACAAACAACTTACATTTTCATCAGTTATAATACGTGATCACATAGATCATAGTATGAAAAAATAGAAATGGATGAAAGATTTCTTAATTATATTAAGTACATCAATATTTGGGCAATATAAGAGCTAAATTTAAATGTGTGACAAAAATTACACATAGAAATATTATTCATATTTCTTCTCTGGATTATATTTTTAGGGATTATTCCATGTACATTTATATGTTTGAAAATAAACTTTATATAAGTGTGTCACTGTGTGTGTGAGTGTGGTCTCTAAAGTCACATGCTCCTCTGAGTTCTGACATTATTCTCTTTAAGAAGAATTTTCTGCCACTGAATCCCACTCTTGGCTTTGCTTCTCTCTATCTCTCTCTCTTCCTCTCTCTATTCTTCTCTCTTTCTCTCTCTCCCCCATTTTCTGCTATCATAACCTCTCCTCTGTTATCATAGCCTTATCTATTAATAATAACTATATTTCTCTAATGATAAAGTCCTTTCTACATAGAAATAGCTTCTAAGTGTCCCTTGTGATCCACTGTTGCCTCTGCTGTGTCCCATGAGGCCACTGCACTTACAGACACCTGCAGCCAGCTAATCAGGTAATTCCTTTTCATGCCATGCCAGATCTGCACAAAATCCTGACTGTGTGTATCCCACTCAAGGATATAGAAGGAAAAAATTAAAATAATAAAGATAAAATGGGCCAAATCTAGGAAGACATTAAACAAAAGTTACTTTAACTAAAAGAAAATATAGAAAGATATCATCATCCTAACATAAAATTCAAGCTATAAAGTAACTACTAGAATAATTTTTATAATGAATATTAATTATAAAACCACTAAAAACATGAAAATAAGATTTACTTAGTTGTAAAAGTAATGAAAATTAAGGTCCAGTCCTTAAAGCCTTAAAAAGATATGTGTGTGTGTGTGTGTGTGTGTGTGTGTGTGTGTGTGTGTGTGTGTGTGTGTGTATAATGAAAATGAATACTGATGTGGGAATGTCTTTCTGTATGCTGTGAATAGCAATGAAGGAGCTGTTTTGGCCCATGACAGGCACCATAGAAAAAGTAGGAGGAGAAGTCAGAGCATAGATAGGAGAAGCAGGGCGGAGTCAGACGACTGGACCAGAAGCCCAAAGGAGCAACATGTAAGGAACACAGGTGAGCCATGGGCCATGTGGCAAACAGATTAATGAAAATGGATTGAGTTAAGATGAAGGAGATATCTAGCCATGTGCCTGAAGCCATAGACCAAACAGCATGAACTTAATATAAGTGTCTGAGTCATTTTGGGGGGCCTGAGCAGCAGTGGTTGGTGGCTAAGGGGTCTGATGCGGCAGGTCTGTGGGTCTGGGCCTCTGGCCACCCACGACCAAGAAATCACATTGTAACAGAATACAATGAAATAAATTTAATATTGAAAACCTTATGAACCTCAATCAATTTAAGAAATTCTCCTACATATTGCAAAGAGAAGTCTTTAAATATTATAGACAAATTTGTGACATATTCACATTAATTTTTCCCAATTTAAAGGTGAGTGTGGTGAACCTAGCACCTCCAACAGAAGAGAAAATCCCAGGAGCATGAGGTCAGGGCCAGACTGCTCAGGCTAATATACAAAGCAACACTCAGACTTCCTAACTGAAAATTTAAAAATATAGATTATGAACCAGAGATTTTACAACTAACACCTTTCTGTAAATCATATGTAATAAACTTGGAAATTGTTATGTATGGTTTTCCTAAACAAAATACACTTCATTCAAATAGAACAGAGTATACTTCCCACAACAATTGACTGGAGTAAACTTGATATAAACATAAAATTAAAAAAATTATTTGACACAGTCATAGATTTAAAGTGGATATAAAGTGAAGTTCAGGTTAGAATACTGATTTAATAGTAAGTTACACCAAAAAATTTCTGGTGGAACAAAACTAATGTATCCTGTAAAATGTGAGAAGAGAATGTTAAGGAGAGTAGGAACGGCAAGCTGTCTAATACCAAAGTAATTTTCAAAAAGAGCAAATTAAACATGTCATATGCAGATATAATTTAAGGAATTAAAAAATATTTTCTCTAATATGATTTTAATTAAGAAACTTTGAAAATATAAATGGGTGATGCATATTAAAAGGGAAATGTCTTCATTGAGGATCATGTTATATCTTAAATATCAAAGTATAATCCATAAAATATCATTAAATATAACAGTAACACAGCAAAAATTATCCTACTTTTTATTATTCAATTGAATATACACATTATGATATAAATGACCAATGTTTGTGAGATCATTAATATAGCAACTGACTGTATATAGATAGATGATAGATAGATAGATAGATAGATAGATAGATAGATAGATAGATAGATAGATAGATTGATAGACTGATAGATTGATAGATACAGTATGCACTTAGGAAAACACTAGTAAGATATTTGATTGTAATAATAAAAATAAGTATTATATTATTTGCATCTTCCTATGCATCAAAGCACACTAGAATCCAGGACTTAAACAAAGTAATTTGTTTCCTTCTTGTACACTGAGTAAATAACTCTTCTGTCTTATTGCCTGGAACTAGACAGGCTTTGGTTGGCAACTTTATCTCTTCCACATTATATTGAGAAAAGCAAATCACTCAATTAGTGCAGATTAAAGGAGATCTGGAATTAAAATCCCTTGATTAATGGAAAATACTATCCCATTTCCCTTTTAATTTACCACATAAATCAACTGCACAGAATCAAAAGGGAATTGAATAGTGTGAGTGTAGAGATGTCTTACCAACTTCAAGCAGAGTTTCTGATTAGAGAAAGCTATGGATGGAGCTTCTCAGGGTGCAAGGCTTAAGAACAAGTAGCTCTATGGAGGATGGAGATGCCATGTAGAATTTAGAACAAGCCCCAGTAGTAGAACATGTTTAAATTCATAAATATTAATTAATTTGACTGAGAGTAAGGAAAAGATGTAGCTGAGAAAGGAAGTGATGAATACCTCCTTTGTGATCAGGACCAGCATCTTGTTTAAATAAATCATTGTTCAAAATCTTTCTAAACACAAACCTAAGTATCACTTAAGTGTATCATTCACTTCTTTCTGTGGATGAAAAATAAAATGAAGATATGTTTGTTTGTAGAGTATGGAGGTAATCATTAAAAACATGTTAAACATATTTAAATGAAATAGCTAAGAAATAAGATAACCATCACAATTTCAACTAATCATAAAAACTAAGGTAGGAAGATAGTATTGAGTCAGGAGTTTAACATAATGAGATAATTGTTTTGTTTTTTTTTAAACTACTCTACTCAAGCAACAGTCTAATTAGCTATTAAGTAAATCAAGATTCTGTGTGCCAGATAACTACTATATTCTGAAGCAACAATATTAGCTTAAGTGCTGTAAATATAATACAAGATACAAACTTACATTAACTTCAAATTTCCATGTTCTTCATTCTCCTGATTTTATCCCAATTTCTGTGCGTATCTGATTGACCTCAAGCTGGCATCAATTCGTGGTCCTTCCTCAAGGATCCACCATTCTCGTCCCTGTTGTGATACTACAGATTTCCACAAGACACAATTTGCTGAGTAATTGTTAAAGAATTTTCTGCCACTTGTGAGTGTAAAATCAGTGCTTGGGGTGAAGGTGTTTCGTAATAATTAAGGAGTTAATTTATAATTTTTTTTTCTTTCTCCCCTTCCACTTAACAGGCAGAGCTGAGATCTGGAATTCATATGATTCAATGTACTCAGGGAATTAGCTACCCTGGATATTAAGCTTAACAGCATACCATATCTTGTTTAAGCTTTATCTTTCCCTGAATCATTTTTCTGTTTCTTCACTGGAATTGTGGTTTCTGAAAACATGAGCAAATAAATTTTTATGTAAAACTACCTTCTAGGAATTTAAGTTAATGAAGATAGGTATGGATTGATCACTTCACAAAGACTCAGTAATTATATTGTGACAAAAATAGTTACAATGTTCTTTTCTCCCCTTTCCAACCTAAGAATCATATTTACTGCTTTTATGCTAGTGTTTCTAAAAGTTTAGTACCCCTCCCAAGGCATCATCAGAATCAGCTAGGGCTACATATACATGAAAATTCTAAGATCTGACTTGAAACTTACAAAACTAAACAAAGAAATATATTTGATATTTCCAATAGGCACTTCCAACATATGCTATAGTTTTAAAGGCACTGGTTTAAGTATTGTGTCGAATGCTACTCCTGCACAGTAACAATGGGAGCCACAAAGACAAACTCATAATTCAACTGTTGAATGCTGCACATCTTCAATCTACTGTCCACATGCATGTGAAGTTCCTGCTTCTTTGATCAGAAATGGCACAGCCCCCTCTTCAAGCCTTCTGAGGAAGAGTTGTGAAAAAGATACCTATTTAATACAGGACTCTCACAAGCCGCGTATTTTCTGTCCCTTGACCTGTTGTTTTGTGTCTCTCTGCTAGTCACTCTACTTATAAAAGTAGCTTCTCTGATGAGGTTTAAGTGATACATTAACATCACTATAAGTTTACTTAATATTATGTCCATTTGGTATAATAATAGTAGTATGTTCTCCAAATATACCTCCCCATAGGCTCTTGGGCTCCAAAACTGCACCAAGTACAGGTTCTATCATATGAACTAAACTTTAAATCCAATCATAAAGTAAGTAGTTACTCTTATAACATTTTGCCACTATTGTACCAATTGGCATGTCTTGTTATTGCAGCTCACAAGATGGATAGCAAGATAAAAATTGATGATTAATATTAATATCCTTAAATGGTAGCATTTCTAGCATCTTCTGGTGCTATGAAAGATTTTCAGTAGGAACAGAACATTCATGTCAGTACCAGTTTGATTTCCTAATGTTCTATGACTCAAGTGTGTGATGTCTTCAGCAATAAGGTCCTTCTGTCAAGTTTGGAAGGGTAACCAAGAGGAATGCCAATTTTCTGTAAGGGGACCTCACTGGCTAAGAAATGAAATAACCCACTGATGACATAGGGATAGTAATATTCCATTATAGGGTAACTCACAATAAACTACATATGTGTTTATATATGTATCTATTATATGTAAAATTCAGTAGTAGTTTTCATATGAGTGAGTAAAATGATTGTAGAATCCAGATATGGTGAGAGACTATAAGGAAACAGTGGTTGCTTTCTGAATGCCATAAAGCACCCAGCTGTGGTGAGTGGGATTAGGTGTCAGCTGATAAGGTCCGAAGATGCTTATCCAGGTACATAGGCTTCAGAGAGAAAAGAAAGAGGATAGAAAAAGTCTTTAAAAGGAAAAATAGAGTAATAAAAATATAATAAGCCACGTAAAGATGGAAAATAGACACAAAATATGGATTTGGGTTGTTATTGTGTTTTATTTTAATTTTTAACTGTTAATGAACTAACTGCAGACAGACAATGGATTTAAAATGCAAAGGTTACTAAGTTAAACAAGAAAATATATTTTAAAGGTATTTTGATTTTGAAATTTATGTCTAAGGATTTATTGCTTTGGAAGTGCTCTGCTTTTGTTTCCACAGAAGATGAGAACCTGTGGATTGCTTCCAGGAAAATATGGTTTCATCAACCAAGACCCCCTAAAAAAACCTCTGACAGGAAGAGATGGTCTTATCAGTTTAAGGGCTACAGATTATGATCCAGTCTCAAGAACCCGTGAGATTTTCAACGCCCCTTAATCAGCAGAAAGTAGTAATGGAAAACTACGCCCAAATTCACAAAATATTGTTTCTAAATGTTTATTTTCATTATAACTGGTTAATGGTCATAGTTAATCTCTTTCTAAGAAGAAAAAGGGGATATGGTATATGTGTGATTTTAAAAAATTAGATTATTGAATTTACTTTAATCCAAAAATTAAATGTTAATCTCAAAATGTTTTATATTGGTACGAATTTTGGTTTATTGCTACAAATTTAAGGTCAATTCTCTTATGCTGTATGTATTCTTGTTTAAGATATGTTTATGTAACTGATTTAAAATTGTAATGTATAATTAAAAACACAGGTTAATAGTCACCTTTGGTAACCAAACTTATAGTTAGGTTAGTCAAGATTTTTAGGTATACAAAGATATAATTCAATTAGATAGGTAATCTTCAAACACTTATAAGACCTACAGAATATGGAATTTAAAATGTTTCAAGAACTTAGACTTTTCTGGACAATGAGACAGATCTGCTCCTGGCAGCACCAATTTACTTCAAGAGAAAAATGGGCATCAAAGAAACTCCATATGGAGATTAGTTTCTTGATGGCATCTGTTAGCCACTGGACATGAACCTGTTCTTATACTGACTGCTTGACAGTATGCTGTTTAAACTGGACATGCAGGTTCCATAGGAAGATGACCTCTGAACTTTGGCAGAACAAGCCGAGATGGTCATTCAGGTTCCTGCTTTACAGAGAAAACTGTCAGACATTCTTCAGGACTCGAGGAAAAGTGACTGATAACTATACCAGAATGGGCAGAGCAGATTTCCTGCTTCACTGAAATAAAAAGAGACTCTGGGCCTGTAGGCTGAAGATGGATGCCCCAACTTTTTAAAGGAACTTTGGGTGACTGTCCAGGCAGATAGGTGTCATCTCTGTCATTTCTGGATTTTGAAAGTTTCTTGCACTTCTGGTTTACTTAGGTAAATATATCCTTCTGTGGTCTTTGATGTAGTTAAAGATTAGAGAGTCATAGGTATAGTTTTTCTTGGTTATTTTAAGGTATATATGAAAGTTTAGATTCATAAGGATAAGGCTGATAAGAGTATTTTCTACAAATGGACTATAGGTTGTAACTGTAATTCTTGCTTGATACCTGGTTTGTTATATGTAATTTTGCTTTGTTAAAATTGAAGCTTTCCTTTTTTATTAGACAGAAAGGGGGAAGTGATGTGAGAATGCCTTTCTGTATGCTGTGAATAGCAATCTTTAAATAAAGGAGCTGTTTTGGCCCATGACAGGCACCATAGAAAAAGTAGTAGGAGGAATCAGAATAGGTAGGAGTAGCAGGGGGGAGTTAAAGACAGACTGGGCCAGAAGCCCAAAGGAGCAACATGTAAGGAACACAGGTGAGCCACGGGCCATGTGGCAGACAGATTAATGAGAATGGGTTGAGTTAAAATATAAGAGCTAGCTAGCAATGTGCCTAAGCCATAGGCCAAACAGCATGAAGTTAATATAAGCATCTGAGTAATTTCTGGGGGCCTGAGCACCAGTGGGCGGCTAAGGGGTCTGGGACTGCAGGTTTGTGGGTCTGGGCCTCTGGCTGCCTGGGGTCGAGAAAAACCGCATTGTAGCACCCAGCAATCATAACACCATGCACATGTCTGCCCAAGTTCAAGTCACACAAATTCCCAGCATG
This sequence comes from Phyllotis vaccarum, assembly GCA_033318265.1. Classification (NCBI taxonomy): domain Eukaryota; kingdom Metazoa; phylum Chordata; class Mammalia; order Rodentia; family Cricetidae; genus Phyllotis; species Phyllotis vaccarum. The sequence goes on along the minus strand of JARWLC010000012.1, from coordinate 38,870,756 downwards.
AGTATTGGAGATGGGCATGAACTCTCACCCGTAAATGAGATAATTTCCTCAAAGCTGGGTCCTTCATATACTGATATCAATATATTTCTCTTTTATATTAATATAGGGCATTCAGAGTGAGGCACAAGACCCCTTTTGTATTCAAAAACATCAGCAATCAGCACAGTGTGTGTGTGGAGTCCTGCTTGATGCAGCATGATTAAACACCCTTCTGTGGAAATAAATGTTTTGCCTTGCTAAAATTATTTGAATATTTGGTCATTTTCTTGGGAACTCAAATTCTCTTCTAACCAAACATTGAGCAACTTGATCATTAAAAGAAGTAAGTTAGGAGGAAGGTGTTTGTATGAATCAGAATGCCTTTAAATATTACCAGGTAAGAATGTCTTACTATTTAAGTATACAATATACCTGCCTCAGTTGGAATAGTCCTTGTCATAACTGAAAATAATCCATTACATTTTTTTAACCTCAGCTTCAATTTGACTTTTGCTGAGATCCTTCATCTGCCTGGCATTTTTCACTTGTGAAGACAAAAATCAAAACCAGAGCATGAAGCTCATAACCACCATGCAACGTTACTCCATCGGAGTTCTTCAGAAATAATGGAGTTTGTATTTACAGAGAATATGACTGATAGGATGGTCCAAGCATTGTTCAGTTTCTAAATGGACACTAGAATAAATGTATGTTTTCATTGTAAAACTCTATTAAGCTCTTAATAGAAATTTAAAAGTTATAGTAGGAACAAATTATGCTAGGAGCACATGCAGAATTTCCAATAGGTTCAAAATGCCTTAAAAGGGGGTAGAGGCATGGGTATGTTTCTATGATAGACTAATTTCTTGACCTTAACCAGAAAAAGCAATAATAGTAATTAAAGGAATTAACTAAATAAAGATTTAAAATCATTGTGTGCCTTGGGCAGTTTGTGGGGCCTCTGGCAGTGAGACCAAGATTTATCTCTATTGCATGAAATGGCTTTTGGAGTCCATTTTCTATAGAGGGACCTTGCTCAGCCTTGATACAGGAGGGAGGGGCTAGGTCCTGCCTCAACTTGATGTACCAGACTTGGTGGACTTCCTATGGGAAGCCTTATCCTTTCTGAAGAGTGGATGGGGGCTGGAGCAGGGTAAAGGTGGTGGTGAGCAGAAGGGGAGAGGGATGCAGAACTGTGGTTGGTATGTAAAAATAAAAAACTTTTAAATAATAATAATAAAACAATGTCTTAGTGATGTTTCAGGAGTTAAAATACTTGTTAATCTTGCAGAAGCCCAGGATTACTTGTTAATCTTGCACATGACTACTCACAATTATCTGTAACCTCTACTCTAGGGGATACAATATCACTCTTCTGATTTCCTACAGCACCAGGCAATAACATGTTGTGTTGTGTTACAGTGTTACAGTGAGGTACTAGAGATTAACATCACTGCAGTTTCCCCATCTGTATCATAATCTCTCTCTGCCTCTCTCCCTCCCTCCCCCTCCCTCTCCCTCCCTCCTTCTCTCCCTACCCCCCCCTCTCCACACACACACTCACACACACAAACATAGAGACATAGAGAGGCACTGGGCTGTATACTCAATATACTTAGTCTTGTAAACATTTATAAACTCAATAATCTCTTCATCAAAAATGACAATGAGACGTCGATTCTTTATAAATACATGCTCTTGGGACATACAAGAATCTCATAGAACAGTTGTTTACATTCATGAATTTTTTCTGTCTGACCTAGAATTTGAAAGTCTCATTGAAATGTATCCTAATGACAAGAGATTCCTGTATTGCAACCCAAAATGTTAATTGTCCCATTGCAAGAGGTGAACACTGCTCTTGAATTTTATGTTTTAGGCTAAATGTTAATTTCAGACACTAAGAGTCTATCTGGAATGGAAGAAGAAGAATCATTTGTTTTCTGCCTGTGAGCTTTAGTCCTGGATCGTACAAAGAAGCAGTACTTTTAGAAATATGCACGGCAATTTGGAGCTGGAAAGATTGCTCAGTTAAGAGTCCTTGCTGCTCTTGCAGTCGATCCAGCATGATTCCCAGCACCCCACATGACAGCTCAGAGCTGCCTGTCACTTCGGTTTCTGGGGATCTGATGCCTTCTTCAAGCCCTCATGGGCCCCTCAATGCATATGATACAAATAAAATCACACAAACATATGAAGATACTTATAAAATAATAAGTCTTCTAAAAATAAAATAGCATATGCAGGTCCAGTGAGGTGCTTCAACATGATATGAGGCTTTGCTTCCAACCCTGTTGAATGAATCTGATGCCTGAGTCCTGCATGGAATGGTGGAGCTTATGGGTCTCTAACTTCCATATTGAGTGTTAATTGCCATTTACACCCGGGCATGAAAATTAAATGTATTTTAATATTTTTCAAAGAGGCCAAAGATGTGACTATGATGCTCAAATGCTGGATGATAAAATTCTGTATGTTGTTTGTGACTAGAGTAACCATTTTTCTCTTGGTATCATATATTTCTGGGCATTCAGGAAACAGGAAAAGAGGCATTAATGAAATAAGCTCAAACTTTTTACCTTTATTTGGCACTGCTTTTCATATTTATAATTTATCTCAAGATACTTCTAGGGCATTTGGAAGTTCCATCCCCTCAAAATAAATGACCTCAATTAAGCAAGAGCTAAGATTTCCTTCACTTAAATATGTTTCTTACTCAATTGTTTTGTGCCTCTACTAGAAGATAAGATATAACAGTTGTGGAAGGCTGGTTAGCCAGTCTCTACTAACAGTTACCACTGACACTTTCAGACAAGAGCAACAAGCTAAGGTCTCTTAAAAATAAAAAAATGTAAGCTAATTAGTGACCTTGGCTCAGTAAAGGTTTCTGAGGACACTAAACTCTAACAGATAAAAGCAGAATTTCGGTTTTATCAAAGATTTTGGTTTTGAAATATTTGATTAAGAAATAAAAGGGAAATTCAAACTGGGAAGAAATATCTTGTCCCGCGCCTATCTCTCGCCCCCGAGGAAAGACACGGCACACACTGAGGATCCTTCTGCAGTATAACTTTAATGTATCTTGGGGGAGAGCATTTAGCTTACGGAAAATGGAGAGGGGAGGAGAAAGAGAGAGAGAGCCGGCAGAGGGCCGGCAGAGAGGCAGGGGCCGCTGCGCAGGAACCAGCGGCGGCGGGCCCCCAGCGGGGAAAAGGAAAGCCAGAGAGAGCTAGGCTAGGCCCCGGCGTGGTCCGGGCCGGGCCATCCGCCACGTGGCCTAGAGCCCGCGCCCCAGGAGCCCGGCCGGCGTCCGTGCGCACGGCGGGGCGGAGAGAGAAAAAGGAAGAGAGGGGGACACGAGGTAGGAAGACCCGGTTTTAAGTCGACCAAACGGCCCTTGCTTTAGACGAAACATCTTCCTATAGGTCGTAGTTCAGAATCCCATGACGCCACGGGAAAGGCGGAGAAACCAGACCAGTCTCGCGAGAATACCAAGCGCATGCGTACTCTGACTCAGGCGGGTTGGCCAGCGCCAGATAATGGCGCCACCTAGAGGAGCTGGAGCCAGTGGCCTCCAACAATATCTAAAATGCAGAAGCCTAATAATAGGTGGACATCAAGATTATAGAAATATTACTATCTACCAACCAAGGGGATGGACAAACAACCCAATGTACATAATGAATGGATAGATATACTCTTGTAAAGGACTTCCATAGAGGTAAACACTAGATCGACAACATCATTACTCCCTAATAAAATGTACATTAGAGCTACAACGGGGCAACACTACAGACTGATCAGAATAAACAAGCCCAAGTATCCAGAGAGACACATGCAAACATAATATGGGTTCCAGTCAAGATGAAGAGACACTGGAACACCCCTTCACCAGAATCTGAAATAACATTATTAGGTCACTTTGAAGAACTAACAGACATTTTCATAAAAATTCAAATATAGACATAACATGTGACCTGGCCATGCTCCATCTCTAAGACATTTGAGAAGAAAGAAAACTTAACTGCAGACATATGTAGGCAGAAATATATATTATAGTTTGATTCACAATAATAAAATGAAAGGAAAGGAAAATATATCCTAGTGTTCATTAGCTATTGACTGTTAAAGCAGAAAAATCAACTTGAATGATTCTCATATTTTCCTTCCTATGTAAAGAAGCCAAACAAATGAGTAACTTTTATCTGTTTCATATAAAATTATAAATGAATTCATGATGATCTAAAAGCACTAGGAGTTTACTGAGGGCACAACAGGGCACATAAACTACACTGGAGAAATTAAAAGTATTAGATATTTTGTGATCATAGCTTTGGTAGGTATACGACCACAAAATTCATTAGATTGTATATATTTTAAATGAATACATTATGGTTTTTAATTGAGATTAAACATAATATAAACCCAATTCTAGAAAAAGAGATTAAGGAATTTATAGTTTACTTTAGTACTACTCTTCATGAAATAAGTGGAATTTTAGAAACAGTAGAATATGTATCATTCTACCATAGTAGATGTCCAAATGTCTTCATTGTGAGGTCTTTAGTGATATGTATTTCCCCGATGCTTCCTCCTCTATTCTACAAGATGCTCCATTACCCCCGTTTAGTCCTTCCTGTTTCATAATTCCATTTTAACCCTTATCTCAGTGTACTTAATATCACAGTCCTAGAATCCCATTCCCATTTTTGTCTAGAAAACACAGGATAAAAATCCCAATGCCATGAATGGATTACTTCTCTGGAATTATTAGCCAATGGGTTCCCACAGATCCACCAATATCACAGACTGTTCCCATTCTTCTTTTTTACCTTCCAGACTTTGACAATAATATCTTATTGTCATCTTCAGAAACTTGAGTAAGAAAATGTGGATAAATCATTCTAGTATTGACCAGGAAGGATTATTTCTACTGGCTAGCTTTCAGAGGGCTGGGAATGCATGGGCACTGAATTGGAAACTAATAAAGGAAAAAAGTGTTCATCAGTCAAACAGCTCTGAACCCCATGAGCTACTATAATGCAATGCAAGTCATACTTCTGGTACAAGAGTGGCATGGACATCATGGGTTTAACAAACCACTTTCTAAATGTATTAAGTCCTGCTTAAAATTATCAACAAGGTTATTATCTCTATGAATAGAAGAGAATCTACAACTATAATGCTACCAAATGGGCAAAGTATTAAAAGGACTCCTAACAACATTATATATGCACACATATTAATGCATCTTTCAATCCTCATCTAAGAAGCTTTTATTTGTAATAGATGATGTTTAATACAGTGACCCACAACTGTCCATGGAGCAGAAAATAAGAGAATGATGAATGATCAGATCTAACGGTATTATATACTTCATACCATTTGACGGGCTCAGGGTTTTTGAGGAATAGGGATTAGAAGACTAAAAGCAAAGAGCAGAACAATGTATGGTTATAAGGAAACAGTGTTTACTGGACACAACAGGGCAGTTGCACCTATGAACAGGGGTTTCAGCAGTGTGCATAAAACCTATCCCAGCCCAGGCCACACACAACTTCAGCATCGAGAGCACTGTTAGGTACAAAATCCTACCCCAGCCAGGGAGCTATTGGTAAGTACTAACTGTTAACTATTGGGAAAGGTATAGATAGTTTTCTTTAAGAGTGTAGCCTCTGGTAAGTGAGCCACTATCTAGTGAGAGACCACATCCAATAATATTTGGAAGCATAAAATATTCTTGAATAATTTAAAAAATGGCCCGCAAATTGAGTATATAGTAAAGAGATGTAGACATGAGTATAGTTGGGGAGAAAATAAATATGGTCAAAACATATTATATGAAACTTTCAGAGAACTAACAAAAGGAGCATAATATAGTAAATACACATATAAATATAAACACATCTATATGTGCAAACAAATATTCACATGTACATGTACAAACATAAACATACACATATATACACAAACATATCCATACACATGTACTTTCATGTGTATATATACATATATATACAAAAATAAATATACACTTGTATACCTGCACACCACTCACATAAATATATATATGGACATACATGTAAATATACATATGTAGCTACAGATCTATAAATATACACATGTACACTCAAATATTACATGTGCACGCACACAAACATATATACAAACACAAACACAAACACATATACAAACACATAAATATATTTGTATTCATATATAAATGTACATATGTACACAAACATAAACATCCATATCTGTACATACAAAACCATAACCATACACATGTACCCACAAATATAAATATGCACATATCCACCCACAAATATAAACATACATATTTACACACACAAAGACCCCCTAAACACCAATATACATAAATATATATAATCACATATATAAGCACACACACATACACACTTACCTCTACTTATATGCTATAGCCTGTAAACACTTGCACTCACACATATATATGTACAGATACATCATACACACATGCATAAAGAAAATTAAGAACCTTAATATTGTCACATAGATTTTCCATAAAAGCCTCAAAAATACAATTAGACTCTATTTTAAAAGTTTTCAATTGTGAACAAAGTTTTCTTGCAATAAATGTCTTGGTAAGTGTTTGAACATAATTAAAATTTACTTCTTAAGTATGAGACTTATTCACATATCATTCTTATCTGTGAGAAAAATGTCTTAGAATCATGCTCTTGCCTCATTATTGCTTTGCCAACACTGTGTTATGTAAGCCACTTTAAAGATATGTAACTTGGTTTTTCTACAGAATTGAAGACAGTTGAATACCTGGTTCAAAATCATTTTTTGTTCTCTGAGTCCCTTAGATAATTCTAAGCTTAATGTGTTTAATTGTGATGAATCATGAAGAATTCTGGTGGCCATGGAAATAGCCTGCTAACAAATAAAGACCTGTAGTATATTTTGTTGTAGTATAAAATCCTGGAGTTTAACAAATAGATCTCATGAAATAGTCAGTCCTTCAGCCTGAAGATCAAGCTCCCACCTCTAGTAAAAAGTAGATCCAAATTATATTCTAAAACATCATGCTACAAACTAACTGCAAGATTTTGGAGAATTGAAAGTGCTGATCAGAACTCACTAAAAGAAATGGTTGCTCTCTTTTATTCTCTTGGGTTTCAGTCTTCACGGAGTAAAAGTGTTAGAAGAGACTGGACATTTCTGTCCTGCTGGTTTCCCACTCATTGCACAAAAAAAAAAAAAAGAAAAAGAAAGAAATGAAGGAGAGAGGGAGGGTGAGAGGGAAAGAAGAAAAATGAAGGAAGGAAGGAAGGAAGGAAGGAAGGAAGGAAGGAAGGAAGGAAGGAAGAAAAAAATGGGAAGAAAAATTCATCAAGGATGGAAGCCTGCTGTAATTGTCCTACTGATGCTCAATATCAGATCTAAGAGATACACAAGTGAATAATTAAATCAATTAAGAATTCTTTTCATTTGTAACAGATAAATGCACACATCACTCAGATAGCACAGAGGCCCCCTCAAAATAAGTCACATATTTTCCATCATCTGAGGCTCTAGCTCTAATTTTTTAAATGTGAGCACAAATTCTGTAGTAACTGCAGCAATCGGGAAGGTAAAAGGGGACCATTGCCGTGGTAGGGGTTGGTGAGAAGTGGGAGAAACCAGGAAAGTTCTAACTAGGAAACTGGAAAGAAGATAAAAGCAGATAAAAGGAAGAAGGTAAAATAACTGTAAGAATATCTGAAAAAGCCATTCATAGTAAGTATGGTAAGTAGGCATATGCATATACATACATAGTTTAAATAAAATCTCACATCTGAGATGACAATGCTTTCTCCATGACCTAAAGATCATTTAACAAAAAACCCAATACCATGAATAAGAAGCCCTCTCTTAATTGTTGGTAAGGTGTGGTGGTATAAAAAACTCTTACAACATTTTAGGCTGCTGTTATTAGCATTGGTTCCCCTCAGAGGTGGAAGGTGAGTCACTATTTCTTAAGATATAATGTACCCAGATCCAGAGCCCAGAGTAGAGCTGACCTGAAATATTTCCACTTTCATGATGCCAGAAAGCACCAGTAAGTTTCTCAAGGAAGAAAGCAACTAACACTCTTTCCTTTCCTGGCTATTATAACTGTGAGAGTGCAATATTGGCATGCATTCCTTGGTGGTAACCAACAAATTTACATTTGGACTTGGGACCTACTCAAAAAGAGGAAAATTGTTTTTGATCTCAAAAACTTAGATAACTATCTGGGGAAAATGAATTCATGAATCTTTAAGGAGAATATATAACTGAAATTTTACTAAATCACCATAATCCCTAACTATATTCTAAATATTTGTTTATATACACACACAAAATTACTACTGCTTGGCTGTTAAATCTTGAGCTCTCAGAAATACAGAAAGATCTCTGTCTCCTGAGTGATAAAATTATAGGCATGGGTCACCACTTTGTCATCCAGAGTGATAGTATTAAAGACATGAGTCACCACTCTCTGACCTTCATGGCATGACTGTGGGTAATTCTGTTTTTCTTATATTCCAGGCTGAATTTTTAAAATATACAATATGCCACCACAGAAAAGGGCAGATATCACCCTTATTTCAGGAAACTTCCCTTCGCAACAGACAGAGACCATTACAAAAACACAATCAATCAAATTAAAGACTTATGAAGCCCAGACTTAAGGGATACAGCTCTCACACATAAATCTTAGGGCCCATTGACAAAAAAGGGAATGAAAAGATTGTAAAAGCCAGAGGGACAGGGGCTTTGCTGTGAGACTGTGTCTCATATAAATGTCAAAAACTGCACACATTAAATGTCATCAACATGAGTGCCTCCACATGAGCTTAACAAAGACAACAACAGGCATGCTAACATGGATGGGGAACATCCCATAAGGCCTCAGTTCTACACAAAGAACTAAAGGGAACCAAGCGATGGTAAGGGCCAATGAAATAGTGTAAACAGATCAAAATACTTTGTTTAGCTTTATGCCTAGTGCATCGCCTGGGAAACTCTCCAGACTTTTCTTATCATTAATAATTAATGAGAAAATTTCCTAGCAAATACGTCTTAATTTATTTTTTTTCGAGTTTCTTGTTTACCGCTAGAGTTTTGTTTTTAACAGAATAAAATATAATAAGATGGAAAGTATCATATTGTAGTTAGACAAGACAAGCCAACAGAAAAAAATAGAGGGGGCTCAAAAGAAGGCAGAACCAGAGACTCATTTTCACATTCAGGATCCCAGAAAAGAACTAAACTGAAAGCTATGGTTTGTATGAAAAGGAGCAAGTGCCGACTGGCGTAGGGTGTATGATCTCTGCTTCATTTTCTTTGAGTGTGTATGAGCGTTACACAATTATTTTAGAGGTCCCTCTTTCTCTTGGTATCCTCTGTCCCCCCTTTTCCTCAGCTCCTTCTCAGCTCTGATGGAAGAGATTTGATGGAGATATTCCATTTAGAGCTGCATGTTCCAAGGTCTCTCTCTCTTTTTCTGCACAATGTCTGACTGTGGGTCTCGGTATTTGCTCCTATCTGCTGCAGAAAGTTACTTTCTTAATGATGGCTGAATAAGAGACTAATCTATGAGTATAGCAGAATAATCATTAGGAGTCATTTTATTTTACTTTCTTCCCCCCTCTTAGGTTTCTTGGCTGTCTAGACTCTAGTTCTTGGCCACTCTAGTAGTGTCAGATATTGGTTCCTTCTGATAGAGTGTGCCTTAAGTTGAATACGTCATCTGTTGATTATCCCCACAATGTTTGCGCCACCTTTGCCTTGGCATATTTTGCAGGCAGTACATATTGTCTATCAAAGGCCTTGTGTTTTGGTTGGTGTTTCCTTTTCTTTTTGGGTAGCCTTCAGAGTACCTATCCATGTCATAGACTCCATAACACAGGGAGAAAGGCCTATGTCAGCCCAGCTCAATCTTCCCTTGGGCTATATGTAGGCGTTGTCTTCAGCAATAGGGCCTTAATATTTGTGGAGAACAACCTATTATCTTAGCAATAGCCTCAGTTTTTTGAGGATTTCCATGGGACCATTTCAGCCAAAATTCAAGTGGATAAAATCCGGTCCTGGTACTGGAAGCTTTGTTCGCTGACAAGATGTAGTCAGTAGGGACTCCATCTCCCTCATTATTTGGAGACTTCATTAGAATTGCCTTCATATATTATAGAAAGTTTCCATTGTACCAAGTTTTCATACCATCCCTCAATTATCCTTCAATTCCAGCTATATCCCCCCACATTCCCTCCCTGAGCCCCATCTCCCTTCCCAGTTCCTACCCAATCCTCCAGTTTCCCTTCTTCCTCCAGCTCCAGCCCATCCATAAAACTTACTCTACTTCCTCTTCCCAGGGAGATTCTTGTGTGCCCTCCCCCAATCCTTTCCTCTATATATAACTCTCTATGTCTATGGATTGTAGCTTGGTTATCATTTATTTAATAACTAATACACATAAGCAAATACATAGCATATTTACCCTTCTTGGTCTGGATTACCTACTCAGGAAGATGTCTTCGTAGTTCCATTTATTTGCCTGAACATTTCATGATGTCATTTTTTATTCAAGCCAAGTAATATTACTCCACTGTGTAAATGTACCACATTTTCTTTATTCAGTCATCTGTTTAAGGACATACAGGTTGTTTTCAATTTCTAGCTATTAGGAACAGAACAGCAATTAATATAGTTGAGCAAGTATGCCTATGGCAGAATGAAGCATCCTTTGGGCATATGCTCAAGAGTGACATAGATATATCTTGATGTAGACACATTTCCATCTTTTTTAGAAATTTCCAAAATGATGATATAAGTTTGCAATAGTTTGTTCCCCTTGCATCCTCACCTGCATGAAGTCACTTGTATTATTGATCTTAGAGAGAAAAACAGCAGATATTTTCAAATGTCCAGAGTTGAAAATTCAACAGAATTTAAAGGTCTAAAAAATAAGAAACGCCTGTCATATTCAAACATTTAGTTAAAATTGGTAATATCTAAGAAAATATGAATTACTAAAACTATGCTCAGAGTACCTTGAAAACTAAATGTATATGTACCGTTATTAAAACTAAATCTGTAAAACCAAGTATCCAATCTCTAAATAATAAGTCTCAAAAACTTTGTTAGTAGCCTTCATTGACATTCGTGGAGTAAGAAAGTCCAATTCAATGTGTTTTTAAGGGGGAAAACATATTTCTACATTCTTTATATGAACTCCAACATTAAAGGACAAAACGACATGAATGTTTGCAAGGGTTGGCTCACTGAGGAATGGCTGCTAACTTCTTCAAGTGTCTTTTTAGTGTTTAAAATGAAACTAAGAAAATAAATTACAACCAGATTGTGTATTTCAGGGATTGCAAGCTATTTTTAGTTAGATTATCAAATTAGGGAATAAATGCATTGATACATTACTAATGGAATCCAGACATGAAATCTTTTAAATTGATGGGGACAGAGCATTAAGTGTCCCTCAGTGCCCACATAAATGACTCTGGTTTAAACTAAATGAGTCACAAATCGAAAGTTGTGAAACTTCAAACACAGTTTGTGGAGAATGGATGAGAAAGATGTTGATAAGGATGAGAGGGAGAAAAGAGAGTGTGGAATAGAATAATCAGAGTAAGGCATAGATTTGTATGAAATTGTCCAATAGCAAAACTGACCAGTCAAAACATATCATAGCTCATAATTTTAAGTATACAAGATGCAAAAGGTTTAATAAAAATCTAAGACATTTGCAATACAGGTTTTATTTTTATTTACTTTTTCTGCCTTCTTTTTATTCTTTGATAGTTTCCTCTGATGAGTTTGGCCATATTTACTCCAAGTCCTACTTACCCTGGATTTTACATTCTCAATTTTTGTCACCTTGTCCTTTTTAATCATATAGTTTGATTTGTTTTCCATGTATTTATAAATGTGTGATCACCTATTAGTGTGCAATCACTTTTGCCTTTAGCTAAAAAAATTATCATTGCATTATGATTTAAGGCCTTAACTATTAAGGACAATTTATAAGTAAATATTATTTTTTCTGTGCAAATAATACGTATTTACATATGTGCATATGTAAATCATATATATGCGTATATGATGCATATGCACATATTTAATGTATGTGTGCATGTGTGTGTATACATAAACTGTAAAATTGAGCTTCTGATATTTAGATTACATTAAATTTAGACTTTAAGACATAAATAAAAAAGGATAAGGAAAGCAGACTCTTAAGTAGATGCAACAGATACATTTTTCTAAAAAACACATTAGAAAGTGGAATATGTAAAATAATTCACATTTACAAGACAGGGAGGAAAAGGAGAGAGTAGGAAAGAGAGAGAGAAGACAGGGAAGAAGAAACTAAAGCTTAGTCATTGATAGATATTTTGCAGAAGAAACGTTAAAAATAAACATGACACGAGTTAGCGTTCAGAAAGTGCAAGGTTAAACACCTTGCAAATGTGTTGCTTTACACATCAAAATCTATCCTTTTATACTATATATATTTATGTACATATAAAACTAATCCGCATAATAGTCATTGGGAGGCCTAATAACATTATTAATAAGAGAAAATCGAAAATAATTTAAAATTCTACCAGCACTAGAATGGACAAATTATCCATGGTAGGTTTATAGGAAATGGAAATTGAAACTAAAAATGAATAATTTGGTGAGTCACAACTGCATACTCATATTTTGTTAAGATATGTCACTGCATTCCCAAGTAATATATTTCTTCTTATAACTATTTTTCCATTGGGTTTGCAATTTGAATTTGCCTTCCTTTGTTCCTCTGCTAATATGTCTTGTTCTTGCTTTATATTTTATAGACTTACAATGCAATTCCAAAAAATAGTTATTTAAAGCTAGGTGTGTTGTGTGAGTATCTTACTGCATATATGTCTGTACATTATATACATGCAGTTCTGGGAGAGAAAAGTGGATAACCTGATACTGGAGATATAGGTGGTTGGGAGCTACCACATGGGTGCTAAGAATCAAACCTGAGTCCCCTACAAAAGCAGTCAGTGCTCTAAACACCAAGTCCTCATCAATCCTCATCTTGTATTTCTTAAGTCTAAATTCTTATGGGCCTCATTCCCTTACCTCCTCTGTCAGGGGCTGTGGGAGATTGTGTTGTTACATTTTAAATAATTGTCCCACCTACTGGTTTAATAAAAAGCCCTGATTGGCCAAAGGCAGACAGGAAGTGTAGGCAGGGCTACCAGACTAGGAGAACTCTGGGAACTAGAAGAATGAGCAGAATGCCAGAGAGAAGCCAGAAGAAGCAGAGGACAACCATGCTGCTCTAAAGAAAGGTACTGAGCCTCATGGCTGAACAAAGGTGTGGTCAGAGACAGAAAAAGTTAAGAAATAAGTATGCAATAAAGACAGTTTTTTAAAAAAGTCTAAATGGTTTAGAGTGTGTTGAAAATATAGATACATAGGCATAGAGAAAGAAAAGGAAAGGTAGAGAAAGCCTTTTTAAAAAATAGAGTAAAACAAATAAATAAAAAATAAGCCACGTAAAGATGGAAAAAACAAAGAATGTCTGGATACTGTATGTTATTGTCTTATCTTTAAGCTTCTTGACTGAAAATGAAATAGTAAAAGCTGCTAAAAGTCAGTTGATTATAAATGCTGTTGGACTAATTCAACCTATATATTTTGTAAATGAGTTGATTTTAAAACTGAAATCCAAAGATATGCTACTTTGGGGAACAGGTTTTCTTTTTATTTTCATAGAAAATGAGAGGCTGTAGATTTATTCCTGGATAAAGAACATAAAGTTTGATAGAGGAAGACCCCCTGAAAAATCTCCAATGGAAATGAATGGACCAGATGAGTCAGCATTTCAGAACACTTCTGTTGAAGTTTCCCAAGCTCTGCATCCAGAACAATTTCAAGGAGACTGGTTGAGATGACCTAGTCTTACAGACTACTCCACTAAAGACTTGAGCATAATTCTACATTTTTCTTTGGAGTCCCATGAGATTGCCAATGCCCACATTCAGCAGGAAGTAGCCTAGAGAATGACGCTCACATTCCCAAAACATGGATTATGAATGTTTGTGTTTATTTACACTGTTGTTTATAAGTTGTTATATATAAGGGGAGAAAAGAATATTAGATTTAGAGTTCTTTTTGTTTTAAGAAGAGAAAAGGTGATTTGAGGGAGATTGTGTTGTTTCATTGTAAATAATTATCCCACCCACTGGTTTAATAAAAAGCACTGATTGGCCAAAGGCAGGCAGGAAGTGTGGGTAGGGCTACCAGACTAGGAGAACTATGGGAACTGAAAGAACAGAGTAGAACGCCAGAGAGAAGCGGGAAGAAGCAGAGGACAACTATGCTGCTCTAAGAAAAGGTACTGAGCCACATGGCTGAACAGAATAGGAGTGATGGGTTAGATGAAGGGTAGAGAGCTAGCAAAGCTATATGCCTGGGCCTTAGACCGATCAGCCTAAAACTATTGAAAGCATCTGTGTGTCTCTGTGGGACTGTGGGACTGCAGGTCTGCAGGCCTAAACCTTGAGGTTAGGCCCGAAAGGCAGGGCCAAAGACTTCCTACAACAAGGGGCTTTCTGTGAATGGCTGTTACTCTCTGAAACCAATGTTATTTATTCTCTGAAACCAATATACATCTATCATTATTTCACTTATTCTCCTAATAGATTCAATATTTTGCTATGTTTTATTCTATGTTCTCAAATACTTTACAAATTGTGATAATATAAAAATAGATTTTTAAGTCATAACTTATCTAAAAGTTGATTCTGTCTTCATACATGTTTTATGTTCTCAGTATCTATTTTATGCAAGAACATCCTGTCTCCCAACTTGGAGAGGGGGCTTAAAATCATTTAATGTACAATCATTCTGTGAATCTAAAATCTCATAGGACACAGGGTGGCTTCTTCTCTTTAGTATGCTAGCCTCCTCAGCTACAGTTGTTCTATTATCTGAAAAGTCATAAAAATGGCTTAATTGGAACCATGTTATTTTGGCCTTCAGTTCTTCATGTGGTGATTTCTGCTAGAATCAGAATTGGAAACCATTCCTGCATGCTTGTGTAATCCAGGTGAGGTTCACTCACTTCTACAAGATAGAAAATTTCACCATGACAATCTTTTCATCCTTCTTTCTTAAGTGGCTAGCTTTGACTGTCTCATGGAAAGACCATGTAGGAATGGGAATGTAGACAATATTACAAGAAACCAAGGAAGTTCTGCAGGCTGTTCTGTGTTGTATTTCCAATGTCATGCAGTCTCATTCATCTGTTATAATGCAGAGCTAGGAGACATAGTCCATTTGGGAGTCATCTTTGCATAGTTAGACATCCTTTGCATAGTTAGACATCCTTTATTCTTAATCATCCCTATAATCCATGATTCAATTTAACTCATATTTTACAATTTTGGTATGAGGACCTAATTTAGTAAGCTCTCTACATTCCTTCTTCTGTGACTTTAATACAATGTATGCTTCTATCCTGATTTCCTGTCTTTTAATAAAAGGCTTTGAGGCTCTGTTCTTATATTAGTAGCTACAATTTTTAGCTTGTGACAGCTACTCAAATATTTTATATGCTTATCGAGCTTATTGAAAGACCTACTTGCTTCTTGTTCTCTTATATTTTGTCTGGATGTCTCAAAAATGATGCTTTGTTCTGTCAACAAAAATTGAAAATAAATTTGACTTAAGAGCTCTGATAACTTTAAGTAACCTGGTTATTGGCTTGTTTGCTTACCAGAGTCCTCAACTTAGTCCCCTATGTCTTTGAAAATACTCCATTTCTTTTGCCGTGTTGAAATCAAATTTCACTCTTAAAAAAATACATGCATGCCAACAAACTATATTTCCCATTGACATTTAAGCTGAAGCCAGGCATTATCTTTGCATCAGCTGTATTCAATTAAATTTCCCAGGCTGTTGCTTTTCAAATGTCCCTGATTTTTGAAACTATCAACTAACATCTTAGAAACCACTTAATATAACAATTGTAAGTTAGAAAATTATCACTATGTGTTGCTATAAGCTGAAACGTTTCTTATGCCTGAATTTCCCTTGACTAAATCCAAGCTAAATTTTACCACTTTTATTTTTGATATTTACCCTTTGTTCAGCCTATTTGTATAATAAATGAGATTTTTCTTTTCTGTATAATTTCAGATGGTACACCTCATGTTATGACATTTTCAGATTTAGTTACCAACTGCAAAACATCTGAGGGGAAATTGGGGGGAAAAAACATTCCCTGAAATAGATTTGCTTTGCATTTGAAATGTATTTACTCATTGGGATGCAACATCTCATTTACAGCAGCAGCCTGTGGAAATTCCCAGTGGGTGTTCCAGGGCTGATAAACTCATTCCAATAAGTCAGTACTCAAATTATCATAAAAGGAGCAATTGCAATCATTTACCAGAGTGCTTTCTTTTGTACTTGGAAGCAACAGGAGGACTTATGCATTTGCACAGTTCAAAAATATCATTTGAAAATAAAAGCCCTGAGTCTTTCTGTAAGGGCCAAGAAAACTACAGGATACTAAAGAAATTAAAAATCTCTAGAGGAGGAAATTAAACTCACCAGCTAAGTGGATTTCAAAGGAGTTTGAAAGCTGCTGATTGCAAACAGAGGTGCTGAGGAGATTCAAGTTTTAAACAAGAAAAAATACACAGGAAAATTTATAATTAATTTAAATATCTCTGAGATAAAGCAAACCCTAGTCCTCAAGAAGATTCATTTAATTCAGTCAATAATATTCCAAAAAGGGAAAATAGGGATGTGGAAAACAATGTTTTTCTTTTATTGTTTTCTCTAGTTTTACAAGCCAAGGCCCAAGGCTAACATCCCTGGCAAGAATCATTGCACAATAGTCTACAGTTACAGTGAAGTATTATCATATGTACACTTCATTGTTGTAGAACTACAGTGCTCATATGACTGCTTAAATCTACTTAGACTTCTTTCTATTTTTGTGTTTTTCCTATATTAGTAAATGTGTTAGGGCAGTGTAGGATATAATGCCCAAGTTCAGAAATGGTAACAAATCAACTTTTAAGAAACTAATTATTCAGAGAACTGAGAGATGACTTGGCATTTTAGAACCCTCGCTGCTCTTGCGGAGGACTCAGATTTGATTCCCAGCACCCACACGGTAACTTACAACTATCTGTAATTCCAGGGTAGGTAGTCAAATGCCCACCTCTAACTTTTGTGGGCGTCAGGGACACACATCGTCAGGGACACACATGGTACACACACACAGAGATTGGGGGGGCAGAAAAAACATTCATACAAATAAATCTAAAACACGACAATGGGTATTGATCAACTAATCCTCATAATGTGTTTTCTAATTATGTGTTTCTAAATTTTACAATGCACATATTGAACTTTGATAGCATCTACTATCCCAACTCCTGTCTCTTTCTGGCTTTCATATTTCTCAATATTTACTCATGATACTGAGAAGCTAATGCCTTTTTATCAAATGTTGTGACTTGTAAGTCAGAGAGTCACCTATGCCAATTTCTGAGTCTAGGTCTTCTGTTGTTTGGATCCCTGGATGAAAAGAATATTTCTATATTTATTTGGAAGATAAATTTTAATCCATAACCAAAGTTGTAGTTAAGTGACAATTATCTTCTAAAATTCAACTCTATAGTTACTGCAAAAATAATCAAACGTCTACATTAACGGTGCCCCTGTAGAAAAGAGTAAAAGAACTGAAACCTGAAACTTAAAATAATTACTCACTTTAAACTAAATTTTTAAAACATTCTTTCAATTGGTCTAATAAAATCTCACTTCAGAAATAAGTGAAGTCTTTTTATGAATTCTCCTAGGCGGTCATGTCAAAATGAAGCTGAATATCTCTTTTCCAGCCACTTCTATAAGAAGTGAATGGCCACAGAAGTAGCAGCTGGTACACTGGGTGAAGATTGGAGGTTATGTGGTCCAAAGCAGTGGCAACATCAAACAAGGTTTTCCCATGAAATGAGGTGTCTTGTCACATACACAGACTGCACCTGCTGTTGAGTAAAGGATATTCTTATTACAAATCAAGAAGAACTGAAGAGTGGAAGTATACATTTGCTTGAGGATGTCAATTTTAGGATTATTAATTTGGTTATTGCGGAAAAACTGGCAGATACTATTGTGCCTTGGAAGCTGGGGCCCAGCATGGCTATCAGAATCTGAAAGCTTTTAAATCTCCTTAAAGATGACAACATCCACCAATATGTTAATATAAAGCCCTTAAACAATGAGGTGAGAAACCCAGGACCTCAGCACCTCAGAGTTAAACTGTTGTTACTACTCCCCATGTTTCTACAATACAAATGCCAATGTACTGATAGATGTTATTCCCTAAATATTAAAAGGAAGTACCATGCTTCTTTAAACCATTGCACTCATTTACCCCCTTTCCATCCTTCCCTATAAATCCCTTCCTTATCTTTGCCTGTAGATCTCAGTCATGCTCGTATCTAAAAGCTGCCTGTGAAGCTCCTGTGAACAGGCCTATTCATCATCCAGTCATGGTCCATCCTTGTTTCGTATTCTATGTGAAGCTTACTACATTGTTACAGATCCTGGTATCAACCATTCTGCATGGAAGCCATGCCCCTGAAGTCTTAATTCTTGGAGTACATGGACCAAATGTTAGTTCATGGAAGAACATTTTCATAATTGGTAGAAATTGCTTTCAGAGAGTTTAGTTTAGTAGAGGAAGTAGTTGTGCTTGTTTCCACCAGATGCAGAGAATTGGCAAAAACCAAGGCTCTACATCACTAGTTCTCAGCCAGTGAATCATGATCCTTTTAGGGGTTGAATGATCCTTTCATAGGGCAAATCAGATATCTTTCACATTAGATATATTATTATTTATAACAACAGCAAAATTACAGTTATGTCATAACAATGAAATAGTATGGTGGGGGTCACCACAGCATGAAGAGCTGTATTATAGGACCACAACATTAGGAAGATTGAGAACCACAGGTCTAGATGACGATGATCTTCAAGAATATTGAACTGTTATTTTAAGGAGAGTTTAGAAAGTAAACACATGAGAAACCAGAAAACTCAGAATGAAGGACTGACTTACCTAATTGTAAAACTTCTCAGTGGTACTATTTCTAATGACCTTCCAATCACAGCATTGTATATACAGTAGCATTTTTCAAATATTTGATGTAAGGAAAAATTATAGCTTTAAATTTTCTTTGTTCATCTTTTACAGTCAAGATTATCTCATAAGATTATATCAATGGCTTTATATACATTTTATGTTGGTGTTCTAAGAAATAGAAAGCCTTAGTACAAGGGGACTTAAAACGGTGTCCCTTTGACTAGTAATGAACTTATTCCTCAGCTCACTTGTTTTCCATCACTGTGTCATTGTTTTACTAAATATGTATGAATTTGTTCATAAGAACATATTTTCAAGGTTCAAAGCATCTAGGTTTTACTTGTGGACCCTTGAGGAAATAGTCATATAGCAGAATAGCTTTGATTAACAGAGCTGAAAGCCTTTAGATTCATCTTGTACTGAAACAGATGAAACAGACACACCCTGTTTTCAGATAAGAGAACATACACCAAACCCTAACTTCAGTCCTGGTTTCTGTTTTCATTCGACCCCAATGATTTAGTTGACCATACAAACAGACTTACTGATGGCTGTACTCTTCCACCTGCTGTGGACAGTGTGGTCTGTATTATCCTGTAATCAAATTTACTGAGTAATGGTACTAGAATAATAGAAGAGTTTGCACAAATCGCTTATTTCCATCTCCTAAGTCATCTACCTATAAGGAGCATTTGTTAGAAAGGAGATGAAAGCTCTGGCTTAGACTAACAATTCCAAGGACAAAGAAAGCCATTTAAAGGTCTAGTAGGAGAGTCTGTAGCTAAACATTTACTAAATTGTTATGTGCCTGCATTTGAGGTACAAGGATATCTCAGGCCAGAATTTGTTCTTTTCTTTCAAACTGCGTTACTGCTTGGACAGTGAGCTTTTCCATTTTGTCTGTATGAAAGTTGCTATTAAAACTGCCTCTCAACTCAGAAAGCATCTTGGAAATGATTCTGAAGTCCACTTAAGCTTCAGATACCCTTTACTTCATCTTGTGCTGCCCTGTCCTTCTTTCAAAATATAGTGAGCTCAGGCCCTTCCCACATCCACATAGCAGCTGTGAGGGAACTAACTGTTCTCTCTACTTCCTCTGGTGCTCTAGAAAAGTGACAGGAGATTTTTAAAAGTTACATTACTTTACATGAAAATGGCATTGTGGCTTGAACACAAGCCCCAGCTTTACAATGCACTCTAATAGAATGTTACCTTAACTTTTGGATAGCTGTTACTTTCATGTTGCCTCAGCCCTTCATATATATTTCACCCTTACAATGCCAATATCCTTGCATGGTTATATAAGTTTCCTGTTCAAAGTCCACTAGCTCTATGTTGGCACCAAAAATAGTTATTATAATCATACCTATTATGTTCTTATATCAATAGATTATTACTCTAGGAAAATTAGTCTCTTTCTTGTCCCAGAAAACTCCATTCCTTTGAACCATGTCTTGGCTTAGTTTGGCCCTTGATTACAATTATGAAATCTTTCCCTGATGACAAGTAGTAACCCAACTTGTCCTACGTAGTCATTAATCTCTTCCTAGGTGACCAGTTAAACATTTTCGCTTTTTGTCAACAGAAAATTTTGGTTTTTAATAAAGAACTGTCATTTCATCATATCTTCAAACTTAGGCAGAACAGTTCCAGATATAAATTAGGATAACTGAAGAGATCTTAGAAATATCTATTAATCAACATAGTTGGTTATCTATTGAATTAACTAGATAATCTCTTGATTAGCTAGTTGAAGAATCCTAGTTTACTGTAATAAAAATATGAAACTGTCTTTATCTTTATAGTAACTTCTGTCAACAGTGCTGTAGCACTGTTTAGTTTAACCTTTGAGTATGGAGCTTTACTAATGACCATTTAGCACCAGTCTATCACCTTTGGGTGGTTTCAGTCATTAAATCTGTCATTACAGTCAGCCCTTTGATTTCACATGGGGTAAAATGCTATCCTCATCTGTTACCATCATAGCTGTCCAGCTTGTTCATAAGTCTTAGGCCAATACAGAGGTAAAGATGTTAGGACATGTTTTAAATTTCTTCTAAGATCAACCTATTTAAAAAATCTCAAAAACAGTGAAAGAACGTTACAAATACTAGGCCTATATGAGACACAAAATAAACATAAATGAATACCAAAATTTAATTAAATCCGTCCAATTATTTGCCAACATAGGACACTTCTCTGCTGTATTATAGTATATATAACACACAAGAACTGCCATGCTTCAGATGAGGCCTACTAATGGCCTTTACTTCATTGTGACA
This sequence comes from Phyllotis vaccarum, assembly GCA_033318265.1. Lineage (NCBI taxonomy): Eukaryota > Metazoa > Chordata > Mammalia > Rodentia > Cricetidae > Phyllotis > Phyllotis vaccarum. The sequence continues at coordinate 38,849,324 of JARWLC010000012.1, read as the reverse complement.
GCTTTACCTTCAGGAATTGCCCTCTTCTCATGGAGGAGATTAAAATGTTTTCTTGAACTTAAGGCAATAGTCCTTATTGAGTTGCCTTTCTTATTTGCTCTCATAACACAGAAGCATCATAGTACACAGCATGGCTGGTTTCTCATTTCCACTTGTTATCAATTGATACCAAGTTCATTGCCAATAAGTATACTGAGTCCTAGGCATCACTCGTGTGCCTTTTGGTTATATGTGAGATCAGACTTCAGTTCTTTATACAGAAGCATATAGAAAGATATTGTGATTTGATGTGGGAATGTCTTTCTGTATGCTGTAAATATCGATCTTTAAATAAAGGAGCTGTTTTGACCCATGACAGACACCATAGAAAAAGTAGGAAAAGAAATCACAACATAGGTAGGATAATCAGGGCAGAGTCAATTAGACCAAGCCAGATGCCCAAAGGAGCAACATGTAAGGAATACAGGTGAGCCACGGGCCACGTGGCAGGAAAGGTTAATGAAAATGGGTTGAATTAAGATGAAAGAGCAAGCTAGCAAGGTGCCTAAGCCATAGACCAAACAGCATGAACCTAATATAAGCATCTGAGTCATTTTTGGGGCCTAATCAGTGGTGGGTAGCTAAGGGGTCTGGGGCTGCAGGTCTGGGGTCTGGACCTCTGACCGCCCAGGACCAAGAAACCTCACTGTAATAGATGGTTTCCCAACGTGGACCGAATATCCACTTAAAGCCTGAGAAAGTTTAAAAAGGGTTTTAGCACAGAAACTGAGCCAAAGCAGCTTACAAATTGTGTATTTGAAGCGGGTCATTGTACAGAGATAATGTGGCATTCGGCTACATTCAAAATGGTGCCAGTGAACTAGTGGCAGGCAGTGTGGACTGTGGCCAGGCTGGTTCCCAGGGTATCACAGAAGACTCAGTAGCATATCATTGATTTTAGATTTCTGTTCACTTTGAACAAAAAGGAAACAGATATAATTTCTTAGTTGTAGCATTTTATTGGGTCTGCTCTGTTTGCTGGCCACAAACAGAGATGCGGTCCTTTAAGAGAACTTACTGATTCAGCTTTACCTGCAAAAACTATGTGACTCTTTAAAAGAGTGAGAGTATTTTAAAAGCTCTTCTGGTTGAAAGATGATTAAGGATTCACAGTAAAACAGATTCAGATGAAAAAAAAACTGTAAATGGGTTACAATGTGTGTAAAAGTACATAGTCTTCAGGGAGAAAAGAAAGAGGATAGAGAAAGTCTTTAAAAAGAGAAATAGAGTAATAACAATATAATAAGCCACATAAAGATGGAAAATAGACTCAAAATCTGGATTTTGGTTGTTATTGTGTTTTCTTTTAATTTCTTAACTGTTGGTGAGCTAACTTCTGAAAGACAGTGGATTGCAAATGCAAAGGCTGCTAAGTTAAAGAAGAATATTTATTTTAAAGGTATTTTGATTTTTGAAATTTGTGTCTAAGGATTTATTGCTTTGGAAGAGTTCCACTTTTGTTTCCACAGAAGATGAGAACCTGTGGGTTGCTTCCAGGCAAATATGGTTTCATCAACCAAGACCCCCTGAAAAAAAAATCTGAAAGGAAGAGATGGCCGAATCTTCAGGGCTGCAGACTATGATCCAGTCTCAAGAACCCATGAGATTTTCAATGCCCCTTAATCAGCAGGAAGTAGTAATGGAAAACTACACCTAAATTCCCAAAATATTGTTTATAAATGTTTTTTTTCATTATAAATGGTTAATGGTCATAGTTAATCTCTTTCTAAGAAGAGAAAGGGGATGTGGTATATGAATGATTTTTTAAAAAATAGATTATTGAATTTATTTAAATCAGGAAATCAGCTGTTAATCTCAAAATGTTTTACATTGGTATGGATTTTGGTTTATCAATACAAATTTAAGGTCAATTCTCTAATGCTGTATGTATTTTTCTATTCTTGTTTAAAATATGTTGTTTATGTAGCTGGTTTAAAATAGTAATGTATAATTAAGAAATGCATGTTAGTTAGATTTTTAGATATACAAAGATATATTTCAATTATATAGGTATTCTTCAAACACCTCTAAGACCTACAGAATATGGCATTTAAAATGTTTTAAGAATTTAGACTTTTCTGGACAGTGAGATAGGTCTGCTCCTGGCAACACCAATTTACTTCAAGAGAAAAATGGGCATCGAAGAAACTCCATATGGAGATTAGTTTCTTGATGGCATCTGTTAGCCACTGGACATGAACCTGTTCTTATACTGACTGCTTGACAGTGTGCTGTTTAAACTGGATATGCAGGTTCCATAGGAAGGTGACCTCTGAACTTTGGCAGAACAAGCCGAGATGGTCATTCAGGTTCCTGCTTTGCAGAGAAAACTGTCAGACATTCTTCAGGACTTGAGGAGAAGTGACTGATGAACTATACCAGAATGGGCAGAGCAAATTTCCTGCTTCACTGAAATGAAAAGACTCTGGGCCTATAAGCTGAAGATCGATGCCCCAACTTTATAAAAGAACTTTGGGTGACTGTCCAGGCAGATAGGTGTCATCTCTGTCATTTCTAGATTTTGGAAGTTGCTTGCACTGCCAATTTACTTGGGTAAATATATCCTTCTGTGGTCTTTGAGGTAGTTGAAGATTGGATAGTTATAGGTACAGTTTTTCTTGGTTATTTTAAGGTATATTGGATATGAAACTTTAGATTCACAACGATGAGGTAGATGATAGAGTATTTTCCTTAATTTTGCTAAATACAAATAGACTAGATATTGTAACTGTAATTCTTGCTTGATGGCTATTTTGTTATATGTAATTTTGCTATGTTAAAATTGAAACCTTCCTTTTTGATTAGACAGAAAGGGGGAGGTGATATGGGAATGTCTTTTTGTATGCTGTGAATATCAATCTTTAAATAAAGGAGTTGTTTTGGCCCATGACAGGCACCATAGAAAAAGTAGGAGGGGAAATCACAGCATAGGTAGGAGAAGCAAGAAGAAGTCAGTCAGACTGAGCCAGAAGCCCAAAGGAGCAACATGTAAGAAACACAGGTGAACCACGGGCCATGTGGCAAACAGATGGAAATGGGTTGAGTAAAGATGTAAGAGCAAGTTAGCAATGTGTCTGAGCCATAGGCCAAACAGCATGAAGTTAGTATAAGCATCTGAGTCATTTTGGGGGGCCTGAACAGCAGTGGGCGGCTAAAGGATCTGGGGCTGCAGGTCTCTGGGTCTGGACCTCTGGCGCCTGGGACCAAGAAACCTCATTGCAACAGTGATTCTCAGAAGTAGCATACTGCTGTGTGATACTACTCCTGGAGACAGGAGAACAAATGTACACGCACCCCAGGGAACCCAGAACAAATTAAAGTAATGGTATCACCAAATTCCAACTTGGAGATCCAATGAGTTTATTATTTACAGAAATGTGGGTCAGGGGTTACTTCCCAGAGCAGGAATGACTCAAAGGCACTTGTCTGACACTGAAAGCCTATCCCAGATAGGTGACCACTCATGGAAGCTGGAAACCTGGCGCACAGTACACAATGTGCAAGCTCATTGACAGGATGGAGTGCATCTCCCTAGGCAGCTCCTCTTGCTATTAGCATTGCTAATCCAAGAGTGTCCCCTTGGGAGATTTTTACTGCTTTCATAAATATTGAAAGTGATATGGGATGTCTTTCTGTATGCTGTGAATTACCATGGGATAATAAAGAAACTGTTTTGGCCTCTGGCAAGGTACCTAGGAAGCAGGTGGGAAATCTGAGCATAGATAAAGGGAAGAAGGGCAGAGTCAGACAGAGACTTTGTGAGTTGCCATCAAGAGAGAAAGATGTAAAGGAACTCAGGTAAGCAATGAGCCATGTGGCAAGACATATTTATAAAAATGGGTTAAAATGTGAAAGATAGCTAGCAATAAGCCTGAGCCAATAGCCAAACAGCATGAAATTAATATAACACTTTGTGTGATTATTTTGGACCAAGGATTTGTGGGCCATCTATTTGGGACAGCTGGTCTGGATCTTGGAGCTAGTTCAAGACAGAAACTCTTACAGCAATTGGGGGAAGGGGAGCATAGTAATTTGGTCAGTTTTACAGACTTCCTGAAGCTTTTGGGTTGTTTCCTTCTAGAGTTTTAATGAGTTTCCTTGCAGGATGTAATATTTTACTTTCCTTTAGAACATCCTGATTCTTAATGAGCTTCCTTCTAAATTGACATGTTTTATCTCAGAGGGAACTGTTATAGTATACATTCTTTTTCCACAGTATAGCAGTCATCAACGGTAAGCTCCCCATGTCTATAGAGAAATAGACAACCTTTAAGACACACAAAGTGCAGACACCATTATTAAACCTACACTGTGTGGCCATAATAACATGCAACCCCTTATTAGAAGTCTAATTTGAATTAAGAGTTTTCAGAGGTCAACAAGTTCATATAAAAACAGCAAGGCTATAAAATATCTGACATCCATCTCTTACAGAATTCCACAAAACTCACATATTCTCTCTACTGCTGTTATTACATATGATCCATCTCTAAACTCATTCCAGACAACAGTGATACTATGATACTCACAAAAGCATTGGTCTTAACATGTTGCAATTTGCACTATAATATCTGCCCTGTATGGCAACTTAACAGTGATGAGCAAAGGTTTAAAACAGTATTCACAACATGCTGTTTCAACTCATATTATTGTTATTCTGATTAGAACATTTTCCTGATTTAAAAACTGTCTGTAGTTGGAGTTGGAAAGATGGCTCAGTAATAAAGAACACTTGCTCTTTTCTCAGAACCAAGCCTGGATTTGGTCCCCAGCATTTATAAAGGTGAATAACAACCTTCAGTAAGTCCAAGAAATCCAATGCCCTCCTCTGGTCCCCACACATACTGCATCACTTACATACATACACTTTAAAACAATGGCAATTAGTTATAAGGCAGCTAAAGTATATTCAACAAAAGAAAAATCCTAATCATTTATTTACAAGATTATAAATACATGCTTTTTTTGAGACAAGGACTTATAGGATAATTATCTTATAAAAATTATAAATTGTCTATATATTCAGGTTTCTAAGAAGTTTTATAGGATGCCATATATTACCTATGCCTGCCTGAATTCACTGCCTAAGTAAAGGTAAATTACTTGGTTCTTCTGTGCCTCAGATTTCTTAGGAAGAAATGGGAAAATAATAAATTCAACCTTACAGGAAGATGGTGAGAGCTGGATATATTAAACTCTGAACCTGATCCATTCACATACTTAGAGAATCCTTGGTAAATGTCAACTTGTAGAAGTAATATATCAGAAATGTATTTGATCATAGAAATACATATTGTAAATTAGAGGACTAAAGATAGACTTAATTGAGGATAATTTGGGGGGCATTTGATGTTAAGCCTTGCATATGTCACTCAATATCTTTCTTTGAATTTGAGGGCATTTATCAGGTATCTTTCTGGGAAGTCAAAAATAATTTGTTTCTCCAAAAAGCATTTTTTATTTACATCAATGGGAACAGAGGCTTGTCCTGAAGCTCTCAATAAAGATTGGCACTTTCAAAATATCAGTGGTGCAAAAGATAGGCTGATAGATAGAATAAGCAGAATTATATGTCCTCAGAGCAGACGGGACAAGTACAAGAAATGTGCAAGAAGGTAAAATTACAGTCATGGAAACATGGTACTAGACTAGGAAGGGATGACATAGCAGACGTCCATCAGAGTTCAGTAAGCTGTCCACCCATTAGTGACTGACCAGTGAGGTTTCCTTCCTTCCCTCTGAGTTATTGTCTGGCAGAAACAAAATAAAGAAATAGGGGTTAAATGAGAGGTCAGTTAAAGAATGAGATGGTGTTAACTATCTCCGAAAAAAGATATAAAGAAAATGATACTAATAAAAGAGATTAACGTTCTAAAGCTTTAATTTATAATTAAATCCAAATTCTCTGTGAGAACAGAGGCCCACTCTCAACTATCCCTAGCAGATGTTGTTCAGTCTTTAACATATTTTCAATAACAAACACTCACTGCTTGTCCAGAGCATGATCAGCTGCTAATTTTTAGAGTTTTAGAGTTTAACTGGACTCAGAAACTACCTGTCCATATGGACCATGGTTCTGCTCCATGATTCAAAACAAAGTGACTCTGATCCTTCACTCGGTTTCTAATCTTTGTTCACAGCTCTATGAACAAACAACCCTGACTCTGTTGTCTTAGTTTAGATATGTTCAGGGGATCACAGGAGACTGGGCTCTGAGTAATTCACCAACTTAAATTCTTTTAATTCTGGCATTACCGTTCACAAGACTTACTCTTTAATTTTTATAGTAAGTATGAACAAAATATTAGGAAAGTCACTTCACTTTGTTCTGTACTCTATAGCCTATTATCTTCAGATAATAATAACAAATTTATAAATTTATATGCTAGTATTTCTTCATTGGATGTGAACCAACAAAGAACCTGCAAACAGTTCATAAAATTTACGTGATACAGATCTGGTAAATTACAAACACATACTATTGGATCATACAACAGGAAATTAGATTTTTTTTTTCTGTGTGGTTGTATGCTGAATATACCATTTAAGTTAGAAATAGCATGCCTAAAATCTGACATGGAAAATTTTTCCAATTTTCATCATAGAGTTTGCTGAATTTGGACTTATTGTGAAAATGGCCAAAATTTAAAGGACAAGAAAACTTAAAATCCAAAGAGGAAAATCAGTTTAATCTCTATCAATGAAATAAGGCTTTATGTTTGGTGTTATATGCTTCTTGGTACAAGGAAGTGAAGAACAGGGCATAGCTGTGGTCTTTTTCTCACACACAGTGGTTTTAGAGCTTCTTTCCTCATATATCAACAAATAAATATCAAGAGAAAGAAGACCAAGAGTCTCTTGACTCTTAGGATCAACTGTTCATCACCTTTCTGTGATAGGAGTTTTCTGGCCTATTCGGCCTATGGTCCAGACCTGCAGACCCACAGTCCTATAGTCCCACAGAAAAACACAGACACTCACATTAATTTTATGCTTATTGACCTATGGCCCAGGCATATAGGCATATGACTTGCTAACTCTTAATTCTTAAACTAACCTGTGATTCTTACTTTGTTAAGCCACACAGCTCAGTACCTTTTTTCTTAGAGCAACATTTCAAGCTGCTGGCTTCTCCACTAGTCTCTCTGGTGTCTCTCTCGCTTCTCTGCTAGTTCTTCCTGTTCCAGAGTTTTCTTAGTCTGGTGGCCCTGCCCATTCTTCCTGTCTGCCTTCAACCAATCAGCACTTTTATTAAACCAGTAGGTGGGGCAATTATTTACAATGTAACATAATCCCACTAAACCTCTCCCTTGAATACACTAGAGAGGAAAAGCAGCCTTATGATCCAAAAAAAAAAAAAAATTCTTCTAATGATATTATCTGTAAATGTTGGATGAATATCAGAAATTTATGACCTTAGTAAGACACTCATTTTTCCTGTTTTCAGTTGGAATTTTAAAAATACCATGATATATTTGTATGTATGACACTATTTTTGTTATCTGATTCTAAGTACATATGCAAAAATACACTGATCACATAAGAACAATTGCATCACAATATTTCTACATTAAAGTATTTTAAAGATTTTGTTACATTGTGTTTTTATATGTTTGATTATGTGTGTCTTTGTGCATGTATGCCATGTTTGCAGGGGTACAGGCAGAGACCAAAAAAGACATCTAATCCCCTGGATGTTACAGTTACAGAAGATTATTTAAAACTCCAATGTTCTGGAAAAGCACTTAATTACTGAGCTGTCTCTCCAGCCCCATATCAAAATATTTTACAGGTTTTAGCCAGAATGATGTATCTCTCATGGTTACACTGAACCTTTGTTCTATGGAAAGAAAAATATTAAGTCCACCATTAAAAAAAAAAAAAAAAAACAGCCTTTTCCCAGGATTCTATCTCCCTGTGACACTTGAAAAACCATTGCTTTTCATCTCTCAGACTGCACTCAAGCTAAGCACATTTCAGGCCACTGCAAAGTACCTCACAAGAGCTGAGAGACATAGAAAGGGGACTAATAAAGTGACCTTATTTGACTTGGATATCTTAGTTTTATGCTACTATCAAAAGTAACGGATATTAAATTTTAAGAACACATTTGAAAATGACCCAAAAGTTCATTCTTGAATCTCAGCTAAGGAAATGACCATGAGACTATAGTTCACAGTGTTCTATCTGAGATACTTATTTTATCGCTAGGCAAAAGTTTCTCATGATATTACAAAATTAATAAAAACTAAAGGGGACACAGAAATGAAACACTAAAATAAGCATGAGTTTCAGAATCAGTAATATGGAACATTATATTTTTCTTTAAAACTTTGTAGGAAGGAGTCAAAGAGGAGACAAGGAAGCCATATTTTATGAAATACAATAAAGAATGGATCTTGCCTACTTGTAGAAGGCTTAGTCACTGACTTATAGCAAATACAGCATTTTTGATAACTCTTACATCATTTGTAAATACACAGAGCAAAGTACCACTGAACTTAACCTGGTTAAAACATGCCAAATGTTTGGGTTTCCCAACTCAAGGAACTCTGGGATCCCTGCTTCTTGCCTTTGCAATGAGCATATGACTGTAAATGTGGTCAGGAAGTAGAAGAGGCCTCTGTTGGGAACTGTTAACCTGACTAAACACTAAACATGTCCTCCCTAGGAGGTGGTGTGTGTCTATGCAAACCTCCAGCTTCATGCATAAGGATCATCATGAGAAAGCCTTCCGTCCTGTTTCTGTTGTTTCCCATACCCTTTACCATATCAGTTTGGAACTTCTTGCTTTTCTGTGTTACTTCCCCATTCTTTACTCACATTAATGCTGCAAACCTTCACAGGTGATTTTTTTTTTTTTTGCCTCTGAAATGAGGTTAATAGCTAATGACAGGCTTTGTTGACATACTTTCTTGGACATTACGTAAATAAAAGCATAGATTCTTGGTTTACTTCTTCAGCAATTCTGTGAGAAATTGCCAAAATTATAGTAGCTGGACCCAATTCAGTAAAAAACCAAGATAGTAAGAATAAAATAATGAAACAAAATAACTGATATGGCAAGAAGCATTGAACATGTGTGTTTATCCCAAGTTAAACAACTACAGAAGGAAAAAAAATTAATTAAAAAAAGTCATTTCAACTTTTAAGGCTTAGGAACTTTTCTATCAGGCCGATGAACTGAAGGGCAATTTTATAATATCTGAAGAATAGAACTAAAAGAATATTGGAGATGTTTTACCTGACACTAATACTGTGTTCACTCAAAACTCTAGCTCATATCTAAAGTCTCCTTTTTAATCTCAACTTATATTTTTTAGCAACTCAAAATATTGACATCTTTTGACATAAACATTGGTATGTTCATTTGTGCATATTTTGTATAGGACAATGTTGAGTAGAAGCCTGTAGACAGGGGTTTCCTGTTCCAAAGTTGCTCTCAAATAATTTCTCAAAGACTTATATTAATTACAAATGCTTTGCCAATATCTCAGGATTGTTACTAACTAGCTCTTACAACTTAAGCCATTTCTATGAACCGATGTGATACCTAAAGCCTACTGACTTTTACCACTATCACACTTTTGTGTGTCCAATTCATTCTCTGGTTGGACTGGACTGGCGACTCCTCTGACTCTGCCCTTCTGTTTCCCAACATTCTCAATTTGGGTTTCCTGCCTAACCTTATTCTGTTCAGCTATTGGCCAGTCAGCTTGCTTATTAAACCAATCACAATGACAAATCTTTACAGTACACAAAGGGAGTATTCCACACAAAAAGTCATTACAGAAAGCATATCACTCTTGCCTTGTTCCTCATTTTAATGGGGGAAAATTCAATATCAACATTAAGTAAGATGATAACTAAGTTTTTTATATTAGTTATCAGATGTCAAACTGATACGGAGAAGGGAAGACATCTCTTCCCAGGATAATAAGCAGATGCCAAGAACTGTTAACATCTATTAATATCACTATTAGTATCCATAAGTTATTTAAGATATATCATATACAATACCATTATCATTAATTTACCATGCCTAACTTGTATTAAAAAACAAAAACTACCAGTCAAATGGCCAGCCACAATATTCTTATGTTGGTACTAGTCACTTTTGATGGTTTATGGGCAGCTTGAGAAACTACATAATGATAGCAGTTGCTTGTTCTGGTTCCTGAAAGTGCATATCTATCTGATCCATCTAGAGATAATTGAAACAGTTTATAACAGGGGTTCTGTTATCACAATCCTCAGAGAACTCTGGGTGGTTCAGTAACTACCATTACTAGGGCATTACATTTCTCCTAGTGGCCCAGCAGAAGGACTACCATGGCTGGTGATAAAGACACATCATCATAATTGGTCCCCATATCTCTTCACTGCCTATTTAAAGTGGCTTCTATAGTTCAGAGTACCAACTTATCCTCTGCCATGCTTCCTTCTCTGTTGGGGTGACAGTGGGTACAATTCCTCCTGAGTCATCTTCTCTTGCCCTACTTTCTTACTTCCAGAAATATTAGCCAACTTGGGACCCAAAGAAAGACACCTCAGTGACATCCGATCAGTGGTGCTTGCAAAAGCATCAGGGCGGCAATGAGAGTGACAGCTGCAGTAGGCAGGCTAGACTGAGAAAGCAGTAAGGACACCAGCAGCTTGATAGTTCAAGAATGAGCTAAATATTATGAAAGTTGCCAGAGCAGCAAGAGGAATGGCAGAAGCAAAAGTTAGGAAGAGAAGGCAAAGAAATGAGACTGAAGAAAGATAACCTGTTGGAAGGAGTCAGAGAAAAAAAAATGTGGACCCGGGTTGCCTGAAGACTTCCATATCCAGCACTAGGGGTTCTCACATCCTGGACCAAGACTTTGACACTGCCTGGTGTTAAGAACTAAGGAATCCTAACTTGCATGCAAGGCATCTGATGCATAGATATTCCTGCAACAAACTGCAATGTACCCATAGCAGCAGCTGAAGAACTCAGACCTAGGGCCTGCCTGTGTGCTGTAACACCTATGAGGCTAAGAGCTCACATAAGACTGGAGGACTACATTATACAATGACACCTGCTGTTCCCACCTGCCTATCGCTGTAGCTCACTACTGCCAAACACCCAAGGAGGCACAAGCTGCCAAAAACTTATTCTTGAAGAGCTTCTGTTTTCACAATTATGTCTGTCTGCTTTGAGAAAAAGAAACCCAGCTGCAGATAACAGGATGAGATTTGACTTCACTGAATAAAGCCAAACTTGTCTTAGTTTGTGAACATCTCTCTATATTGCTGGATTCCATACACTGGTATGTTGTTGTAGGCTCTTGTTGAGTATGTAGTAATAGAAGGTGTTCATGAAAAATTGTATTTTCTGTAACATCTTCAACATATTTTTGATATTGAGCTTATGCTAATTTTATGTTAAATAAACACACACACACAAGCTGAGGAAGGCAGCTGTGTTAGTTACTGCACTATTACATTGAACAGATACTAAGGACAAGTGTTATAAAAGAAAGCCTTTAGTTGGGTACTTGCTTACAACTTCAGATGGTCAATCCATTATCACCATGGTAGGACATGGTGCTGGAGATGTATTTGAAAGGTTTATATCTGGCGGGAGGGGGAGGGGGGGGGATGATCCTGGGCCTGGCATGAGCTTTTGAAGCCTCAAAGCTGACTCCAGTTACACACTATGCTTTCTTCAACAAAGCCACACCCACTTTAACAGGACCACACCTCCTAATCCTTCTCAAACAGTTCTATTACCTAGTGACTAAGTACTCAAATATATGAGCCTATGGGACTGTTCTCATTCAAACCACCACAGCATCTAAGCTTTTCATAATACCAAATGAATATACTCCTTGAGCCATGAATCACTGGCACACATCTGTCATCACAGCACTTGGGAAGTGGATAAAGAAAGATCAGAAGTTCAAGATTACCTTCTGCTATATAGGGAGTTCAAGGCCAGCCAGGACTTCATTAGACCCTGTTTAAACATAAATAGGTCACAATATTTTAGAAATATCTTCACAAGCTCTATTTAGAATAAAACATGAAGGTAGAAATACGGATAATTGTATCAGGGGGTTTTCAGAAGTAAGAGGACAAACCAGAGTGTAATAGGGGTGAGTACACTCCTGGTATAGGTATACATGCATGATGTTATCAAAATTAAATTTAAACTGTTAATAAAGTCAGGAGTATGTGTCTTACTTTCCCAAGAAATCATATTTGAATGCTATTATATTTTTGTTAAATAATTGATGAATCTTTCAGTACTAACATCTTCTTCTAGTGGCTGTGAGTGTGTATGTCCAAAGGATTTAGGTTAGATTTAGATATTAGTTCTTTTAGAATTAGCTTCTCCTAAGGATGAGCCCTTAACTAGTTATGCAACACAAAATAATCAGTCCTGAAATCATACAAACACATTCATTTATATGTGTGTGTCTATTTAAATATACATTATATAATATTATCATTGTTATACATACTAATAAAAGAAAAAAAGGCCATTAATTTGGTATGGATGTAGCGGAAAGGACACAAGAGGGGTTGGAGGAACAAAACATGGGAGAGGTTGGAGCAAGGAAACAGAAGGAGAAAATGTAATTACATTTTTATATAAAATGTATCTGCTGTGGGATGTTTTGGTATGTTGTAAATATTTGTCCTTCCTACTGGTTTAATAAAAAGCTGATTGGCCAGAGGCAGACAGGAAGTGTTGGTGGGACAACCAGAAAAAGAAAACTCTGGGCACAGGAAGAACAGAGCAGAGACTCCAGAGATGCCAGAGAAGCCACAGACACAGAGGACAACTATACTGCTCTGTGAACATCTCTATATTGCTGGATTCCATACACTGGTATGTTGTTGTAGGCTCTTGTTGAGTATGTAGTAATAGAAGGTATTCCTGGCAAATTGTATTGTCTGTAACATCTTTAACAGATTACTGATATTGGGCTTATGTTACTTTTATGTTAAGCAAACACACACACACACACACACACACACACACACACACACACACACACAAGATATTCAAATACCAAGCTGCATGGCTGAACAGAATAAGAATCATGAGTTAGTTTAACAGTAAAGAGCTAGCAAGTTATATGCCTGGGCCTTAGGCTGATCAGCATAAAATTAATGTAAGTGTCAGTGTGTCTCTTGGTCTGTTGATCCAAACCTCAGGGCTAGGCTGGATAGACAGGGCCAGAAACCTAATATAACATGTATCAATTCTAAAATTTAAATTATGATTGTAGGTTTCATGAAATTTACTCATTTAAGTTGCTATAAGATTCATCAGTATAAAATCTGTCAAAGGATTTTATTACCATTTCAAAAGATACAGAATGGTGATGATATAGAAAATATGAAACTTAACTAACACTATAAATTATAAGATTACAGAAAAAGACATTTTAATTTTGCTTTGAGTCAACTTGAATAAACAATTAGCAAATGACTTACATTACAGGGACTTAATGAATGAGATAGTTTTAATGATAGAAAATGTATGTAATATATTATAATTCTATAAAATTTCTTTAAAAATCTAAATAAAATTATATTAAAAACAATTTAAAAATTATATAGCAATAGCAAAACATACTCTTTACTTCACTAAGTAATTACAATATTAGAGATTGCTTCATAGTATTCACATAATATAACTTAAAACGGGAAATGATTGTGATATTAAATCAAAGTTGAACTATTAAATGTAATTATATGTTTGTACATATGTACATATGTAATTTTCATATTGTTCTGTTTTGTTCATTACTGAACTGTTTATAGCACTGGTCCCGTGTGAGAATATCTACAAAAATGTAGGACACTGACATCAAGGAATGATTTTGGCTCACCTCCTGCCTACTGATTCCTGCCATTTCCACTGTGTCATAATTGTAGCCCTTTTGATTACTTGGAATTATGTTTGCAGCCACCATGATATTCTATGAGAGGATTTTAAATACCCAATCAAAGTCTAGGGTTTTGCAATAAGCATTATTATCTACTTCATTAGTATTTCTATTGTGCTGCATGGGTGCTAGATTATCTGATCACTAGGTAACACTCATACCATAGACTAATCTTCACTGTCTTCTCCATTTGTTTTATACATAAAAATATATATGAAAAACTATATTATATTGGACTGGCAGTTTTAATACTTACAGTCATGTTTAAAAGATATCCATGTAATACATTATAAATATTTAAAAATGAGTTTGTGTATAAAAACCAATGACACAAAAAGTCAAGATAAAATATCATAAGCTAAACACAATTAATATTACTCAATACAAACAATAACATAACAATTAAATATAATTAGAATCATAATGTAGCCTAAAGTAATAACACAAGCAGGCTTCATAAGTATAATTATTATTTATGAAAAATGAAAACTTACTGCAAAATAATGGAGACTCAATATGTCAAACTTGGAACAGAAATAGCTTGTCTCCGTAGATTAGCCCTACAGGATCACATGCTAAATGTTAAAATTTACACTGGCATTTAATAATCATTTTAGGAAAATTTCTTAAAACATCAAAGTAGGCCAATTTGAAAAAAAGAAACAGACTATCCAATGTAGTTATTGTTGTAATAAATATTGCATTTCCTCATTATTCCTTTCCATTTTGATGACTCCCCTTACCAAGGAAAGTGTGCCAAAGACTCCAAACACTTGTAAAAAGCCTAACTAAGTATGTTATTTCTGTTAAGAGTAGAAATCTAAGATGGTTCTTTGGATTCCCACCTTCTGGCATAACCATCTTGTACATAGGACTGTCAACAGAATAGTTTTTATTCCTGTAACTAAACACATAACAAGAAAAGTTTAATTTTATAAAGGTATATTTTCTACAAGGGCTTAGTATATTCAATCAAATCACTGAAAATTAATTCTTTGAGTATTTCCTATAAAGCACTTTGGTCATATTAAACCTCCTCCCCCAGCTGTTCACAAATACATCCCCTTTTCCTCAACCACCCAACTTTGTATTTTTATTCAATATTGGCATTGTATAAATATTTTAAATTCGTACAATTCAATTTGTGCTGCCCAGATAGTCTTGGGTATTTAGTAGCCATCCACTAGAGGAAGGATTGACTGACTAGAGACCGCATCTTGAGAGTGTCTTCTCCCAGCACTACCAATTACTAAGAGCTCCTCAGCTGTTGGTAAGATGCCATACTCACCTCTCTTCTCTATGCACTAATTTTATCTGGATTGAGCTTGGGCAGATTTTGTCAGTGATGTTTAAACTACTTAGTTCATATGTGCTACTACACTGTTGTGTCCTGAAAGAGCTGTTTTGCTGTATTTTTTAAAGGCCTCTGGCTCCAGGTTTTGAAAAGAGAAGATGTAATACAGTTGTCTTACTTGTAGCTGACCTCTCTAGAGTCTATTATCTCTCCTTTTGACCAGTTATGGGACTTTGTATTACTGCAAATATTTTCTCTGATGAAGAGTTGAGAGATACACTAATCTATGGGTATAATGATAAGACATTAGGAATTTGGTTTAACATTATGTCTATTTAGCAGAATAGTAGGTTTTCCCCTAGTGCCTATGACCTATCTAGTCCCAGGTTCTTGTCCCCAGTAATAATGCCAAAGAGTTGTTTGTTTTGGGACAGGTCTTAAATCTACACATAAAATTATTAGTTTCTCCCATGATATTTATGCCAGTATTGCACTAGTGTGTGTATCTTGTCAGGACATTCATTATTACAATTCATAGAGTTTGCAGGGGAGTAAGAATGGTGGTTACTTTTCTCCTCTAATGTGCATGGTACCTCCAAGTACTATGAGTCTTAGACAATAGGGATTCAGTTTGATTTGTCTATGTCTTGCCTCAAGTATGTTGTGTCTTCAACAATAGGCTCTTACTGTCAAGTTCTAGAGGGTAACCAAAAACACTGGAAATATTCTGCAGTGTTTGGAAATTTATGAGACCTCATTAGTTAACAACTCCTAATGAGGTAATAAATTTGTGGCACTTGGCTTTTTACTTATAAGCCTGTCATGTTTAGTGGGGCATTGTCACCATGCTACAAGGTAACTACATTCAAAATTTTTTTTATGTGTGTATTGATGGATTTTCAGAAGTTTTTAAAACAACTTTTTATATGACTTTTTCAAAAGGGCTGTAGTGTTAGCTGTCCTTTCTACATTCCCTCCTCTACCTACCTTTAAACATTCCCCACTCAACCCTTCTTGTCCCATGATTCCCCTTTAGCCTGTCATATCACTGAGTTCCATCCATCTTCTCATGAATGACCTCCGTTTTGGCCCATCACTAATTTTGTGACCCCAAGTGAAACACACAGCATTAGTGGCTCATTGGTAGAATTCTCAAAATAAGTCTCTTAAAAACACAGGATTTTCTTTGGCTAGTGGCAGAGAACAAAGTACAAATTTGAAACATGAGGATTTGGCCATGAATCCCCAACTTGAAGTTTGAGAGAATTGTTCAAAAACTCATCAGATAGCCCCAAGCTGATAGCAAGTGAGAATGCAGAATGAATAATTTCGTGGATACCTAGTTTTACATCTGTGGCTTTTACAAATGAATACTTTACTAGAGGCAAAAGCTACTTGATGTTTCCATTGTCACAAAGATAAAATGGCTTTTGATATAATTTCTTTAAGGAGAAAAAAGTAAAACAAAAAGAAAATTATTTTAAATACATACATGTAGGCCTAATCATAAATGACCTTTTTAAACAGATCTACCCAAGACCTGTGGTTGACAATAACATTAAACTCATTATACTGTATCTTTCATATAGCCATTAGGACCCCTGTGTGGGCTTTCAAGTAAGGTCCAGGGAATCACATGCACAATGAGCATCAGATTATGCAAAATTTTATCATTTATTCAAAACTCCATCCTGGAGACAAACTGGGGACAAAATTAAGAAAGCAAAGCGAGTCCTCTAGTGACTTGCTGGCATGAGTGACTGTACCTTCCCTCAGTAAATTTAACTTCTACTCCTCATTATGTGTTGTTTAAATTTTTCCTTGTGATAGAATAGAAGCCAACGACCCAATGTTCCTCATACCTTTTTGTGGTGTGGCTTGGATCAACTTTCTTCAGGGGTAAAGCAAAATAGAGTCTCTCTAGTCAAGGCCACTCTGTCTCTTCTCATCCTCTTTTCTCCATCCGTTTCCTGCTTCCTTCACATCATTCATGCTTCATGTATTACTCTACTGGGTTTTTTTATTTTAAAAAATTTCCTACACCCACACCACACTGTTCCCTTTCCTGCCCCTTCTCCCAGTCCTCCCCAGTGTCTCCCCACCCCAACCCCCCATCCACTCTCCAGAGAGGGTAAGGAATCCCAAGGTGAGCCAATTCTATCTGGCATATCTAGTTGCGGTAAGACTGAGTCCCTCCCCCAAGAACCAAGTCTGAGAAGGCTGTTCCTCTGCAGGGTATATGGACTCCAAGAAGACAACCTACTGCAAGAGGCTTCACAAACTACCCATGCCAGTCGACTGTCGTCTACATCCAGAGGGTTTAATTGATTCCACGAAGGTTTGTTAGCTGTCATTTCAGAGTCTGTGAGCTCCCAATAGCATGGGACAGACTACTCTGTGGGTGTCCTCATCAGGATCCTGGTTCCTTTGCTCATGTAATCTCTCCTTCCTCCCTTCAGCTGGACCAGTATCTCAACCCGGTGTTTTAGTAGGTCTGCCTCCATCAGTTGCTGGATGAAGGACAGAAGCAGTTATTAAAAGTCTCCCAAACAACAACAACAACAACAAATCTCAGGGCTAATGATTTCAGGCAGAATTCTATTAGATTTTCAAAGTAGAACTAATACCAATACTCCTCAAATTGTTCCACAAAATAAAAACAGAAGGAACATTGCCAAACTATTTTTATGAGGCTACAGTCCCCTGATACACAAGCCACACAAATATGCAACAACAACAAACAAAAATTACAGATCAATCTCCCTCATAAACATTGACACACAAATACACAATAGAATACTGGCAACCAAATTCAAGAAAAAAAATCCTCCACCCTGAAAAAGTAGGCTTCATCCCAGGGACGATTCAATATATGAAAACTGTCAGTGTCATCCATCATATAAACAACCTGAAAGAAAATACATCACCTGATCATCTCAATAGATGCTGAAAAAGCCTTTGACAAAGCTCAACACTCCTTAATGATAAAAGTCCTGGAGTAATTAGGGGTACAGCCAAAATACAGATGATATGACAGTATACACAAGTGACCCCCAAAATTCTACCAGGGAACTTGAGTGGATTTTTGTCTGTTTATTTGAGTTTTTGAGGGGGGGTTGTTTGTTTGTTTGTTTTGTTCTGTTTTTTTCTGACTGTGTTCTCTGTTACAGTAGGTCTGCTTTCCTCTCTTTGGCATGGATGGGATCTTCTTTCTGTCTCCCTTCCTAATGCTACCTATACTCCTTGCTTACTTTCAGTGGTGGCAAAGTATATCTATGTGTTCTTCAACTGGTGTTGAGGACCTGAGGAGTCTAAAGACTGCTGAGTAATCTTTTATGTGGCTTACAATAATTTGCCATAGAACTTACAAGACTAAATTATTTTGAGATTGATGAGGAGAGTAATTTTTTTGATACTCAAGGAAATGAATGTCTTTCCCAATGAGAACTGCTCTATCTGTGGAATCCCTTTAGTGGAGATCAGAAACAGTATCAACAAAGAAATCTCTTGCTTCTTTAATTGCATTTGCACTGTAGATGATTGCTGTTGCCCTTTTGTTCCTATTGGAGTGTGGGTCTGTCACCCAGCTCCCAAATAAATCATACACAAAGGTTTATTATTTCATATGAATGCCTGACTTGTTTCTAACCAGATTTTCTTAGCTTTAATTATTTTGTCCACCTTTTGCCTCCTGGATTTTTTCTCTTCTTACTTCCTTATATATTATTTCACTCTTACTCCATGGCTGACTGAGTGGCGGGGTGGCTGATCCCTGATATCCTCTTTTCCTTGCTTTCTCCAGATTTCTACTTCTTCCTATTCTCTCTGCCGCCAGCCCCTCCTATCCCCTGCCTCACATCTAGCTGCTCAGCTCTTTATTAGACCATCAGGTGTTTTAGACAAAGTAAAACAGTGGCACAGAGTTAAACAGATGCAACACAAAAGAAGGCAACATGTCTTTGCATCTTTAAATGCATGCTCCACAGTAATAAAAAAAATGTAACACATCTTAAAATAATATTCTCCAACATTGCTCTAAGTTCAAAATACAACCAGGACAAAGGAAAGAGCTCACTTTGTCCTAGACATAATAATGTTATGGTTAGTGTGAGTGACCAAGGCAGCTGGTCTTTGGGGCTTGTCTATGATTTAGAAAAGGAGAGGACACTGAATAGGCTTTTGAGTGAAAGTTCAAAATGATACATTATATGCAATATACTATAATATTTCCTGCTCTAGGCCAGTAGCTGCATGCCACCGTTCAAAGCTAAAATTATCTGGCTGTACAATCAGTTTTGAATATCAATCACATTGACTCAATATCCTGTCATAAGTATTGTTAAAGGTTGATCACGGTTATACTTATTGAAGAATTATAACATTACACTATTTCATAGATTCAACTTCTAGTAATTTCTAATGACAAAAATTACTATTAGTAGGAGTTGAATTTCAATAATAAAACTATATTTTAAAGTTACCATGCACTCTATTCCCCCATACATGCATAGTTTCTCCATCTTCAATACCCCCCCACTGAAGTAGCAATTTTGTTAAAATTGATGAACAATGAACAACATAAAACAGGCCATAACCACTCAGATTTTATAATCTACATGAGATTTTAATTCTTGATATTTTATACTGTCTGAATTTTAACAAAATTTTAATGCTATGATTCTATTATTGTAGTACTATGAAATATATATTTCCTGACCTAAGAAAATCCACCAGATATGTCTATTATACTCTAATTGTTTTTTTAATTGTTTAATGCATTGTATCATTTTTCCTTGTTCTGGATGTCCTACAGTTAGAACCATACAGTACATAGATTTTCCATAGCAATTTCTTCCACTTAATGACATGCTTTTAGCTTTTTTATTACTGACTTGATATCATATTTCCTTCAATTCCTGTTGTATGGTTATACATTTTATTTGTTTACTAATATCCTGAAGGTCTTCAAAGTTATTTTCTAGTGTTAGATATTGAAAATACAGCTCCTGTAGACATTCATTTGCAGGTTTTTATGTGAACATGTTATCAGCATCTTTGTGTAGACACCAAGTTGTATCATTGTAAGATTATATGACAGAACAATGTTTATTTTTAAGAATGGTGGCTGTACCATTAGTTACCCCTGCTAGCAATGAATTAGTACATCTGTTAATGATTGTCTTATAAGTATTAGTTGTGTTCAGTGCTCTAGAATTTTCCCACACTACTAACCTTTTCTCAGAGCAGCATAGTTGTCCTTTGTTTCTTCTGGCTTCTCTTTGGTGTTCTGCTCTGTTCTGCCTGTTCCTAGAGTCCTCTTAGTCTGGTAGCCCCTCCCATATTTCCTGTCTGCCTTTGGCCAATCAGTGCTTTTTATTAAACTCATAGGAGGGGACAACTATTTCCAATGGAATAGCATAATCCCCCTACATCCTTTCTTGTTTTCTTTCAAATTTATGGCCTCTTTTATCAATTGTTGATACACATATATACATATATATTATATATTCCTAAATATGTAAATATAATATGCTAAATGTATATATTACTTGTACGTTGGTTTTCAGGACTGACCATCTGGTGTTTGATAACATATTGATATGTTCTTCCATGGAGAAGATTATTTTTCCCAGCCTCAGAATTCCTTAGTTTCCTATAGATCTCTGAAGAAGGTTGAGGACTCCTGGGCATCCTGCCTCTCATTCATGTTAGCATGGTTATTTTGGGTGTCCTTGTTCAGCTTATGTTTAGGCAGTCATATTTGTGAGACTTTATGGATATAGATTTTCTGGCATTTTGTGGAGATACAATTTCACAGCAAACTCCCTACTACTCTGGCTGTGACTGTCCCTCCCTGTAGTAGTGAGGTTTCTTGGGCCTGGGCAGTCAGAGACCAAGACCCTGCCTTGCCAGACCTCTTAGGTGCCCACTGCTGCTGCTCAAGCCCCCAGAAATGACTCAGACGCTTATATTAACTTCATGCTGTTTGGCCTATGGCTCAGGCACATTGCTAGCTTGCTCTTAAATCTTAAATCAACCCATTTCTATTAATCTGTCTGCCACGTGGCCTGTGGCTCACCTGCGTTCCTTACATGTTGCTCCTTTGGGCTTCAGCTTGGTCTGCCTGACTCTGCCCTGCTTCTCCAATCTATGCTCTGATTTCTCCTCCTACTTCTTCTATGGTGCCTGTCATTGGCCAAAACAGCTCCTTTATTTAAAGACTGATATTCACAGCATACAGAAAGGCATTCCCACATCACTTCCCCTTTCTGTCTAATCAAAAAAGAAGGTTTCAATTTTAACATAGAAAAAATAGCCATCAAGCAATAATTACAGTTATAATATCTAGTCTATTTGTATTTAGCAAAATTAAAGAAAATACTCTTATCATCTACCTTATCCTATGAATCTAAAGTTTCATATCCAATATACCTTTCAAATGACTAAAAAAAACTGTACCTACAACTATCTAATTTTCAACTACATCAAAGACCACAGAAGGATATATTTACCCATGTAAACTGGAAGTGCAAGCAACTTCTAAAATCTAGAAATGACAGAGATGACACCTATCTGTCTGCCTGGACAGTCACCCAAAGTTCCTTTATAAAGTTGGGGCATCGATCTTCAGCTTATAGGCCCGGAGTGTCTTTTCATTTCAGTGAAACACGAAATTTGCTCTGCCCATTCTGGTATAGTTCAACAGTCACTTCTCAAGTCCTGAAGAATGTCTGACAGTCTTCTCTGCAAAGCAGGAACATGAATGACCATCTCGCCTTGTTCTGCCAAAGTTCAGAGGTCACCTTCCTATGGAACTTGCATGTCCAGTTTAAACAGCATACTCTCAAGTAGTCAATATAAGAACAGGTTCTTGTCCAGTGGCTAACCATTGCCACAAAGAGAGTAGACTCCATATGGAGTTTCTTCGATGCCCATTTTTCTGTTGAAGTAAATTAGTGCTGCCAGGAGCAGACCTGTCTCACTGTCCAGAAAAGTCTAAGCTCTTAAAACATTTTAAATGTCATATTCTGTAGGTCTTAGAAATGTTTGAAGATTACCTATCTAATTGAATTATATCTTTGTATACCTAAAAATCTAACATGCATTTCTTAATTATACATTACAATTTTAATTAAGTTACATAAACATCATTTCTTAAACAAGAGTAGAAAAATACATACAGCATAAGAGAATTGATCTTAAATTTGTATCGATAAACCAAAGTCCATACCAATGTAAAACATTTTGAGATTAACAGCTGATTTCCTGATCTAAGTAAATTCAATAATCTAATTTTTAAAAAATCATTTATATACCATATCCCTTTTTTCTTCTTAGACCATCAACCACTTATAATGAAAACAAACATCTAGAAACAATATTTGGGGAATTTGGGCGTTGTTTTCCATTACACTTCCTGCTGACTAAGGGGGAGGTGAAAATCTCACGGTTGTTGAGACTGGATCAGTCTGCAGTCTTGAATCTGATACGGCCATCTCTTCCCATCAGAAGTTTTTTCAGGAGGTCTTGGTTGATGAAACCATATTTGTCTGGAAGCAATCCACAGGTTCTCATCTTCTGTGGAAACAAAAGCAGAACTCTTCCAAAGCAATAAATCTTTATACACAAATTTCAAAATCAAAATACCTTTAAAATATATATTTTTGTTTAACTTAGTAGCCTTGGCATTTGCAATCCACTGTCTTTCTGCAGTTAGCTCATTAACAGTTAAAAATTTAAAAGAAAACACAAAAACAACCAAAATCCAGATTTTGAGTCTATTTTCCATCTTTACGTGGCTTATTATATTTTTATTTCTCTATTTCTTTTTTTAAAGACTTTTTCTATCCTCTTTCTTTTCTCTCTGAAGCCTATGTACCTTTAACACACATTGTAACCCTTTTACAGGTTTTTCTTTTCAACTGAACCTATTTTATTGTGAATCCTTAATCATCTTCCAATTAGAAGAGCTTTATAAATACTCTCACTCTCTTGCCACATAGCTTTTGCAGATCATGCTGAATCAGTAAGTTCTCTTAAAGGGATCGTGTCTCTGTTTGTGGCCAGCAAACAGAGCACACCCAAGAAAATGCTGCTACTAAGAAACAGTCTTTGTTTCCTTTTTGTTCAAAATAAACAGAAATATAAAATTAATAACATGCTACTCAGTCTTCTGTGAGATTTCCGGAACCAGCCTGATTGCAGCTTACACCTGCCACCAGTCCGTTGGCACCATTTTGAATGTGACCAGGATACCACACTTTCTTTGTACAATGACCTGCTTCGTATATACAATTTGGAAGCTGCCTTGGCTCCGTTTCTGTGATCTAGAACCCTTTCTAATCTTTCTCAGGCTTTAAGTAGATAATTGATCCATGTTGGACACCATCTGTTGCAGTGCAGTTTCTTGGGTCCCAGGCAGCCAGATGCCCAGACCCACAGACCTGCACACCAGACCCATTACCTACCCGCTGCTGCTGCTCAGGCACTTAGAAATGACTCAGACGCTTATATTAACTTTATGCTGTTTGGCCTATGGCTCAGTCACATTGCTAGCTTGCTCTTACATCTTAAATCAACCCATTTTTATTAATCTGTCTGCCACATGGCCCATGGCTCACCTCTGTTCCTTACATGTTGCTCCTTTGGGCTTCAGCTTGGTCTGCCTGACTCTGCTCTGCTTCTCCTACCTATGCTCTGATTTCTCTTCCTACATCTTCTATGGTGCCTGTCATGGGCCAAAACAGCTCCTTTATTTAAAGATTAATGTTCTCAGCATACAGAAAGGCATTCCCACATCACTTCCCCACTTTTCTGAGGTAATCCCTGAGCCTTAAGTTCAGAGGTTCTGTTATAAATGGGACTGTGCTCCATTACTCTGTATTAGGATTAACTGTAGATTTCTGGAATGGGTAAAGTTTTGATGGACTCTGGCTTACAGCTTGACTCTTTTAAGTGTCTGTGGCTAGTTTTGTATCTAAGAAGTCATCACCATAGACAGGGTCATTTAAATTTCTCCTGTGTTATTTTCAAGGTGATTTCTATTTCTCACCTTAAAAGTTAGACCTGTTATCAATTTTGAAATAAATTTCTTATAAGTTTCTGTTTCTTAAGACTCAAGAGAACATTTTGTTCTTTAGTTCACATGGTTATCAGAAGCTTCTCTAAGATGGCCTCCCTGCCTCATAACTTTGCATATATATAGCCCCAGAACACTAAGTCACAGTCTAACCACAGTGGTAACTGGACAGGCTGCACTTACTGACCCATCACTGCTAATGTTTCTGAAAATTGCATAAATGTCATATTCAAGGAGTGTTATAGCTACTTCTCAGGAGTTCTCACTACAACAACTTACAGTCTTTGGGGTACATGTCTATGCCTTCCAGGTTTAGAAAATCAAAATTTATGGTATTTTGAAAGTTGCACTTCTGAAAGTTTCGTATAAACTCTGCAAA
This sequence comes from Phyllotis vaccarum, assembly GCA_033318265.1. Lineage (NCBI taxonomy): Eukaryota > Metazoa > Chordata > Mammalia > Rodentia > Cricetidae > Phyllotis > Phyllotis vaccarum. The sequence goes on along the minus strand of JARWLC010000012.1, from coordinate 38,824,605 downwards.
TATCAGGCTAGTCTTGAAGTACCTTAGAAAGTCAGCAATATTATTTTTCTATTTTAGGATAAAGAAATAAATGCAAAAAGAGGCTGCAATTTGTATAATATCTCAGGGCTAAAAAACAGAGAGTCAGTATTTAGCTTTGTCTCCCTGCTATAGAAAGTATGGCCTATAAGCAGCACTCTCCACCTTCCCTGGGAGCTGTAGAAATGCAGATCTACAGGTGTGGTGGTTTGAAAGAAAATGATTTCCCATGGGTTCATGGATTTGAATGCTTGGTCTCAATTTAGGAAGAATTAGGAAGTGTGGCCTTGTTGTAGGATGTCAGTCACTGGGTACAGGCTTTGAGCTCTCAAAACCCTGCTTGATTCCCAATTCTCTTTAGGCCATATTGCTTTGTCTTCAGATGTGGGCTTTCAGCTACTGCTCAAGCACCAAGCCTGCCTGCCTGATACCAAATTGTTGGTCATGGTCTCTAGCCCTCAAACTCTGACTCCAAATCAAATGCTTTCTTTCATAAGTTGTCTTGATCCTGACATTTTATCACAGCAACAGAAATGTAGCTAAGACAACAGGCCATCCCAGACCTCCTGGATCAGGATTTTCATTTGAAGAATTTCCTCATAGAAACTATAGATTCCTGAGAGTTAGAAAATCGGCACTCTAAATCCCCATAACATCCCAGCTCTCTGTGAATTAAATTATTTATGGCAGTAGGATCAGGATCTATCCCTGGTGCACAAACTTGCTTTTTGGAGCCCATTGTTTCTGGTAGGACACCTTGCACAGCCTTGATGCAGGGAGTAGGGCCTTGGACCTGCCTCAACTGAATGTACCAGGCTTTGGTGACTCCTCATGGGAGGACGGTCAGGTATTATCAAAGGAGGGGAAGGAGAGTGAGTGGGCTGCATAGAACGGAGGGAAGGAGGGGGAAGAGAGTTCTGGGGGGGTTACTGATAGGAGAAATGAGAGGGGCATCTGCGGTTGGTATGTAAAACAAATAAAAAATTCTCTAGAAATATTTAAACTTCACAGAAAGCAATTAGGCAAGATGCCAAAATATTCATATTACATATGAGAAATAGAAGGCAAAAGCAAAGTGCTCAATATTCTTTGTCTAAGAACTAGCAGTGAAGGAATTCAAACATGGATCATCTGAGTCCCTAGACTTTGCTCTGTCTAAATCACAGCATTGTGTGATTCTATTTCATTAAATCTTCCAAATTATTGCTTTACAGAACAAAAATGATTTCTAAGAGATACCTGATGTTTTGTCTGCTTGTTTAGTAAGAACATCACCAATCCCATGACAGGATCTGAGTTATCCTTCAAGATATTTGAATGTTTTTTTTATAAATTTTTTTACCAGGAAAAAATAAATCCAATATCAAACTGAAAGTCTAAACTCCCCCAAATATCAATTAATCATCCTTAACTTTACAGAGCATATTATTTGTAAAAGACATTACTTTCTGCTTTCTTTTAGTTTGATAATGGAAGAAACATTATTTTCCTGAGTGATTGTACAAGATGCTATTGTGACAGCCATCACAAGGATCTCTAGCCCTTCTGCATGTGTCTTGCTAAGAAGAAAAATTCAAAAAGAGAAAAGTGAGATAGGATGGAATAGCAGTCTTGTCTCAGAGTTCATTATTTCTTAATGCTCTCTCTGAAGAAGAAAGTAAAAACACTGTGATGTATAAGGCAAATTGAAGTTAAATAAGTCTGTTATTAAAAAAGACAACTCAGTTATGTAAGAAGACAGTTTCTTAAGAACTCTATATGCCATTTTATCTACTTCATCTAATCTTCGCCATGACTCTGTATAGAAGATCTTATCATTGAAAGTGGCCAGTAATCGAAGATGCATAAATTTGAAACTGTCTGCACTTATTCTGTATTCTGTAATCCATGAGCTCTGCCTCCAAGATAGATGTCAGCTTTTCTTTCATGAGCTTCGTAACTTTATTCAGAATAAAATTTAAATTCCATTTGTCCAATTGAATTTTTTGTTTGGCTGGTCTAGAAGGCACAAGCTGACCTCAGCATGGGCAAAATTTATTTTATCTATCAGCAACGGAGTTCAATTCACAATCAATAACCTATTGAATTTTAAAATTTGTTTTTATATTTCCACCTAGAACTAAAAAGAGAATCAGCTCAGCCTCAGAAATGGTGAATTTAAAAAAAGCCTGGGCATAAAACCCTGCCCACAAAACAATTAACCAACTAACTAAAGCTAATTAAAATTTAAAAAACAACCTACTCTGAAAATTTATGAAGATACATTGTATAGTAACAAATGCTCAGCCAAGATTTAATGCTTCATATAAAAGTGAAACATCCATCTTATTGGTTCATAAATATGCTTTATTATTAAGAGAAGGTAAAATCATATGTTTATTGAAGAATTGTTTAAAATAAATTTCTCAATGACTTATTATGTCTAAATGTTTGGTTGTATGCCTGTATTTCTATAGGTATAAAGATGGAGCCTCAGAAATATTTCTCAGGGGTAGTGGTCACAAGAAGCACAATTTCAAGAAGCTATGCCCTGAGGTCACCAGGTTGTGGCATGTTGTTGTCTCAGACTAGGCAGCTCAGCTGCACTTAAACTACATTTCTCATGGGCATCTTACATGAATGCTGCTTTGAAGGCATGTCACTACATAATGTAAATATATAATGTAACATTTTAATCATGTTTTAAAATACTGAAAACTGGAAGCCTTCTGTAGTTCCCATGACATTCCTGAGAGACAAATGAATCTTTGTTTCTGTTCTCTGGACTATTTAGATGTTCTTCTAAGTCATTTTTTAAAATTCCTTTTTTTTCCTTCATAGTTGAATATGTTGGCCAAATATTTGTTATAGTTCTTTGGGTTTTCTTTATCAATAAATAAAAACAGTTCACAACACTGTATGTATCACCAGATGGTCTCTTCTTTCTGTTTTTGTTTGTTTGTTTGTTTTTTGGATTGCTCTTGCATGTGGTTTTACACCTCTGGTGACAAACATTTACATTCAATTTATTAAGGCATACTTATTTGTGTTGGATGTCAGAACATAAATATAGACCCAATTTGGTCAGTGTATCCTGAATCTTGATATGAACTTCTGCCTTGCTTTTGAATTTTCCCAGATATAATTTATAGTATGTGCTAGGATATTTCATTTAAATCAACCTATCCTGAGAAAGTTCTGGAAAAGAGATGTTTCATTAATATTTATTATGTAATTATTGATGTTAATTCACATTTTTCCTGATTATGTTTTTCTGAATTCAAACAACCTTTCTTGAATCATTACTTTCTTTTTAATATGTATAAAAGTACACTAAAATTGAAGTAAGTTTGTCTATAACATTAGATTGTAGTCTGTCCCAATCTTTCTGGTCCTCAGATACCAAGTCCAGTAGACAAGATTGGCTAAAAAGTTGACTCTTTACCATCACCAAAGCCCAGCCAATAGCCACTGTGGATGCAAAATAGAAATGAGATGCACTGGGGAGGCTGGATAAAGAAGAGTAATGTTTGGGGGGGCATTAGAGGCATGTAACCCATGCCATGGTATTCATCTACGCCCTCGTTGTGTACGCAGTCATAAATAGCACATGTACAAATAAGGAGAGTTTGAATATGATCTGTGGGTCATAAGTAGCCTATTCAATGGCGTTGAAGAAATTCATAAGTAGCCAATTCAATGGCTTTGAAAAAATTTATCTCTCCCCATTTCTATATAAGTTCAATTCTCCTGATTTCCCATGGTATTTCTAGTTATATAAGAATTGGTGATAATTGTAAATATGGTATCTACCATATGTCATCCATAAATATTTTGTATTCATAATGATCTAGTTAACAGGCTTGTAAAAAAGTCAGTGTGCTTGCTATATACACCAGTCACAAAAGTAGATTGGTTTCAGTGGCCACTTTTAACTAATATAATTGAACAGTCTTCATTGATTTGTGTCAGAAATAAGATGTTCTGATACAGAGACAACTCTCTATCCACCTCTTTCAATTCCAAAGCAAACTACTTTCTTAAAATAGCAAAGTGATTACAATTCTCAGATTCAAATAAGGTCAAACCCTTTTCTTATTGTGGCAAAACAAGATTAAACCCCAGCCATGTGTTTGTTTTGCTTTTCCTTTTTAGACATTAGGATCTAGAACATTTAAGGTGATTTAAAATATGCATTTATCCTTGCAAGTTTCAACTTAGCCTCAAGAATATTGAATCATCTAAAGAACACAGTGTGTTACCCAGACCCTGATTGCTTGGAATAAGTGCAAAGACTAAAAGCATCCTGAAAAGAACTTCTGGGGAAAGGCACCCCTCAAATTCCTACCCTGAGTTCATTTGTCATAGCATAGTTTTCATTTTTCTATTATGAAAATTCAAAAGGAACACTGGGAGAATTTTGAAGGTAACTGTAGTTATCCAGCACAAATAGAAACAAGAGTGAATGCTCCCCAGATGATTCTTTATTTTATCATGTATTTTTTATGCTTATTTATTTATTCTTCTCTGATACTGAAGAATTTTTCCCTGAATATTTATGATTGCAAAAGTATTAACAAATTATAAAAAATAAGATGAACATCAAATTTCAGAATTAAATCTAGAATTAATACTGGTTATGAACAAGGTTCATAGGTAAAAGATCATTAGCCATGGCCATGGGTACAAATACTAAAGAAGCAACATTCTTGATACACACGCCCACAAACACAAACACAGCACACACACACACACACACACACACACACACACACACACACACACACACACGACCAATAAGCTGTGAGAGAGCAAAGACAAGATTCCTTTCCAAATTTAACCTTTTGAAAATTGAAAGCACTCTCCTAATTATCAAGCACTCTCTTAATTCTCCATACTGTTGACCTGACAGTCTAGCCTATACCTCCCCTTTCTGACACTCCCTTCCCTTGGAGACAATTTTATTGATGTCTGTATACTGTGCTGTCTCTTAATGTGCAAGAACATGAAACAACATGTTACTACATCATTCTAGATGCCCCTTAACCAAATAATGGATGAAGAAAATGTGGTACATTTACATAATAAAATATAATTCAGTTGTTAAAAACAATGACATCATGAAAGTTGCTATCAAATGGATGGAATTAGAAAAAAAAAAAAACAAAAAAAAAAAAAAAAAAAAACCAACTCAACAAGTGAGGTAACCCAGACCCAGAAAGACAAAAATGACATGTACTCACTTATAAGTGGACATTACAATCCAAAGACACAGAAAGGCTAAATAACAGGAATGACACATGGATCCCCCTGGGAAGAAGAATAAAATAAATTTGGGGGTTGGTTTGACTGGGGGCAGGTGGCAATGGTAATAGGAGTGGTTATTAGGAGATGTGGAGTGACAGAGTATTGGAAAATATGACTGGGGCTAGGGGCCATTTGGGGTGTAATATAGAAACATAATGCAGTGGAAGCTCCCTGGAATCTATCAGAGTGACCCTAGGAGAGATTCCTCATAACAAATGATACAAAGCCAGAACCCATATGCGATGGTCATCCTATATAACCAGGCAAGGTTTCCATTGCTATGAGGCAATCATTCTATACATTGTGAATGTGTGTTGCTCTCATTGGTTGATGATAAGGCTGTTTTGGCCTATGGCAAGGCAGGATAAGGTTAGGCAGTACAATCAAACTATTGATTGACAGGAAGAAGAGTTAAGACTACTCCAATCATCTTCCCAACAAGCAATATACTACAGATCCAGTAAGCCACAGGCCACATGGAAATGTATAGATTAGTAGAAATTGGTTTATGTAAATATAAGAGTTAGTTAGTAATAATCCTAAGTCATCAGCCAAGCATTTATAATTAATATAAGCCTCTGTGTGGTAATTTGGGAAATGGCTGCTAGTATTTGAGAACAGGTGGGTGGGAAAAAAGCCTCCACTTACTTTCCATCAGTGAGACTAGGCCTTTAACTCAGCCACCAAATCTTCAATCTACAATCTTTCTGCCTGTAAAATAAGCTGGAGTAATGTTCCAAAGAACTACTATGAGTGGCCAAACAATGACTGGTCCAACCTGAAGTGCACTTTACAAAAAGGACCCATGCCTGAAATTGTCTGAATGGCCAGGAACCAGAGGCTGGACAGCCAAGAGATCCAGGATAGAACCAAAGACAACTGGAAGAAAATTCAATGAAATGATTACTAATTCTGCTATATATGTAGATCAGAGCCTAGGCCTGTTGTCATAAGAAAGGTGTCATCTAGCAACTGATGGAAGCAGAAGCAGAAATCCACGGGTAAATACTAAGTAAAGCCTGGGGAGCCCGACAGAACAGTGGGAGGAAGGATTGTAGGAGACAGAGAGGTCTAGGACAGGGGGAGGAAGGATTGTAGGAGCCAGAGAGGTCTAGGACACCTATATATATGTACGGCTCATAGAATTAGCTATGCAGGACTCAGAGAGTGTCACAGAGACTGAAACAGAAGTGACAGAGTCAGTATGGGTCTGAGCTGGGTGTTCTGCATATATGTTATGGTTGTGGTAGCTTGGTGTTCTTGTGGGGATCCTAACAATGCCAGCAGGGACTATCTCAACTCTTTTTTGCCTGATCTTGGGGCTTTTTCCTTCCACTGGATCACCTAGCCTTATTGCGTCTTGTGCTATGTCCAGTCAATACCCCTTTGAGGTCCACTCTCATTTTGAAGAGCAAAGGAAGAAGAGATTATGGGAAAGTTGGAAGGGATGGAGAGAGAAGAAACTGTGGTCAGGATGTAATGTATGAGAGGAGAGTAAAAATAAGATTAAAAGGGAAAACTTAAAACAAGAACATTCTAAGAGTAAGCAACATCATCATTGGATCATATTGCAATTCTTTCTCTTTCGGATGTTTATTAAATCTACTTGTAAACAAGAAATTTTCTTATAATCAAAGATAATTAGTCTTTCCTTAATGTGTTACTTTCTTCCTTCAGCAGGACCTTTTGTCAATTCTGTGCCCTTGATCTAGACAACAATCCATTCCCTCTGCTATGGATTTTCCATAAAAATCCTTATTGATACATTTTTGAATAAGTGAGCTGAATGTCTGCTTGTTAGTACTTTATACCAGTGATTGTCTACACTGATGTTTTTATATATAATTTTCCTTCTTTGGTGATGTATGTCTTGTCTTCATGATTGGTGACACTAGAATCTTGTACAGGAATTATTATGTATACCCAAATATCCAGTTGTGGTGAAGGCTGCTGTCAGGAAGAATTCTTTGGAACTTAGGACATGGCTGTACTGCAAGAATATTTTTCCTACTATTCAAACATGTAGAAAATATATTTTGACTTTTGAGGGTAAATCAGAATGTGTTAAAATGTGGCAACTTGTTCTGCTTTATTCCATTTAGGAAAAACATCACCTATCTTGTATTGGTGTTATTTCTTGGTTTGGGTTCCCAGTTAGGAGTACAACCATAAAGAAGGGAATCTTTTATTTTCTTTTCTATGTCTGTAGTATTAATGTAAAATGATCTTTCCCTCTGAGTTATTGTGAAAGTTTTCTCCCACATCAGTAATTGTTTTGTAGCTATGTTGGTATGACGTGTATGCATGTTTTTGCACATGTTCATATATATGAGCTCATGTTTATGTATGTGAGTACAGGTATGCATGTGTTTGGTGCACATGTAGAAGTCAAAGGACAACATTTTGGAGTTAGTTCATTCCTTCCATTCCTGTTTCTGCTGCTGTTCTGTGGACTGTAAACAAGCTGCTCTCCTGTCTGTCCTCTCTCTACCTCCCATCTTGCCATCAGAGTGCTAGAGTTACAGATGTATGCCACTGGCTTTTGTCTGAGCATCAGAAATCAGACTCAGGTTACCAGGCTTGTGTGGCTATCACTTTAAAAAAAACCCTACTAAACCATATCCATGGTCATCAGATATAATATCTGAAATTGTATTCTAATAACATTTTTTCTCTCAGGTCAAAATCCCAACATTATGCTTTTTCTTAAAGATATGCTTTCTCATATGGATTTATAATGTCAAATTTCTGAGAAATTACAGATAATAAATCTCAGGGGAAAAAAAATCCCTCAATGTGTTACTCTCTTTTCTTAATTTGAAGTTATTTCAAAATAGTCCACTCCTGAAAAAAATAGTTTGTTTTCAGCAGTCTGTTGGCATCCTCTTTCACTCTGTTCTCAGGCTCCTCTCGTGCATGATTAGCTCCGAAACATCAAGAAGGGGCAATGTTCAGACAGTATAGTTGTCTGAATCTGGTAGGTTTCATCTAAGTTGATTCTGCTGCATGTGGGCAAAACATCTTCCTAGCCTTCACAGGATAGTTTCCATGTCACATTATTGCTGCAGCTTATCATAGGTAACAACGTTTTCAGAATAACCTGACTGGCTAAACATTGTTTTCCAGCATTCACATTTCCATGTGCTTAAAAATGTAGTGCCATAGATAAATAACCAAGGCAAGAGAGTTTACAGGTGTAAGTCAGAAACAAGATATAGAGGACGTGATTAGAATTCCACATGTTGCTGCTGAGATTAGAAAACACATAAGAAAGTGAGCAGTTAGAATAATGCAGTCCATAAGAAGGAAAATCACAGCACTGGGAATGTTAGGTTGTTGGGATGATTATCCATAGAATAGCTCAGCAGCTCAAGGCATCCAGAAGGAATTCCAAGTAAGCAATCAGTGCATTTAACACATTCAATGGCCAATGGTCAGAGTGAAACCAAGTTCTAGATCATGAAGGAGGATTAAATGAAGCATACTCAAAAAATAAATAAATAAATAAAACCCAGACACAACAAGATTATGACAGCAGAACATCTGAAACAAAAGAAAATTCATAAACCATATGTGGTTTGAGTAAAAACATGCTTCCCAGTTCCCTGCTCCCTGTTCTTTTAGCTGTACAACATATCTTTAAATGCATATTCATTAATGTACACATACTTTCACACAACAAATTGGTAAACATTTACCAACATACTACTAAGTATTTGAGTCTATTAGGGAATTAGAAAGTCAATCAATAATTATGGAAGGTTTCTAGCAGGAGTCATAGTTTTATTGTTCTAGGTCAGCAATACAACCTCATTTAGAAGACAAGGTAGAAAGTACAGACGTTAGTGTTGTGAAAAGGCTGAGCTTTTGTTCTAGAGATTGCTGGTCATCACTGAATTGGGAACCAAAGATGACTTTCACCAGTCTTGACCCCCCAATGACAATTCTAAGGGACAGTTTCAGTGTCTCTAGCCCACGGAGAGCAATATGATGACAGTAGTCTGCACAACATCTGAAAGGTTATGCTCAGCCACTCTAAATAAAAACTTAATGACTGGATGATATGATATTCAATAGTCATGTGGAAGAACACTTCAGAAGTTTCTCAGTACTTGCCAGAACTAAGAGTAAGCCTCTGGTCCTAATGTATAGAAAATGGTCCAGTCCATTGTCATTTTTGTGAAGGATACTAGATTCTATTGTCATCTCTCCTAGACCATTTTACATGGCCCTAATGTTCTACAGTCTAAGACTTCACCTACAAAAGATGGCCAGCACTCATTGCTTTCTGCCTCCCAAGGCAGTCATTAGTGTAAATGAGAGAAAACAGTGACAAATATGATGAAGGGCATAAGGGTACTTCAGAAGAGTTCAGCAGTAGGAGCATTCAGAAGTTGCCTGAATATAAAATGCAAGAAGCCTCCAAACTCAAGCTTCATTTCCTACAGCTAACCGTACAAAGTATACACTATCCTAGCCCAATGTTGTTAACACGTTGAAAACTAACAAACACATGCTGAAAAATAAAAATCTAGTTGATAGACATACTACTTTTCTCATATTTAAGAATGTAAATCTTAATGCTTGTTGTTACAATGGGGTTTCTTGGTCCCGGGTGGCCAGAAGTCCAGACCTACAGACCTGCCCTGCCAGACCCCTTAGCTGCCCGCCACTGCTGCTCAGGCCCCCAGAAATGACTCATACGCTTATATTAACTTCATGCTGTTTAGCTTATGGCTCAGGCACATTGCTAGCTAGCTCTTACATCTTAACTCAACCCATTCTCATTAAACTGTCTGCCACGTGGCCCGTGGCTCACCCGTGTTCCTTACATGTTTCTCCTTTTGACTTCTGGCTCAGTCTGTCTGACCCTGCCCTACTTCTCTTACTTATGCTCTGATTTCTCTTTCTACTTCTTCTATGGTGCCTGTCATGGGCCAGAACAGCTCTTTTATTTAAAGATTGATATTCACAGCATACAGAAAGACATTCTCACATAAGCTTGTCTCACATATCAAAAAGTATGTTTTATTCTTCCATAATTGAAAATTGTGGAACCCTGGGAAAAAGCCTGGCTGCGTTGGGCATGCTGGGAGTACAGTGTTTTGATTTTCTTCCAAACTTTGGAAATGGGAACTTTTTAGAAATGATGTAAACTCTAATCAGTGTGCTGTACCCGAGTTCTCCACTCACTCCACAGTTGTTCCAAATGTCAGGTTCTTTATTTCCATCTGCTGCTGATACAAGTTTTCTAATTACAATATCTGATTATATTAATTAAAATAAAGAAAAGCTTTTTGCAACGAAGAAAAGAATTATGAAGAACACTAATAGATGTTTGTTAAACTAATAATAACAGAGACATTGGGGAGATTTACAAAGACAGGAAAGATACAACAGACAAAAAGCACAGCTTTACAGACAGATATCTGAATGTTGTAAAAAAGAAATGTGTTACAGAGGAGCCAATGAATTTTGGATAAATTGTGGGAGACATTAATCATGCCTCCTTTGGCCACATCATCAAAACACTTTTAAATTTTAACAGAAGTCTTAGCCTACCTACAGGATATCTCCATTTCAAGAACTAAAGTATTTTGTTTTTAAGTAAACTTTTAGCTATGTCAGTAAGCAGGTGTGCGTATTAGGGAAGATTAAACTATACAATAAGGATTTGGACTGTGAGAAAAAGACCTGCTATTCTTGTACCATGCTGTCTCTCTCTTAGAGTTAGGGCAGAGTTAATAACATTCATTTTCTCTTGCTACAAAGATCAGCTTCCTTTACTGGCATGGCAATTATTATGAATCATTGCGTTGAGACCATCAGATTAGAAAGGGGAGTATGATTTGCAGTCCTTCAATAGTAGCAGAACCCACAGCAAGTAAAACATTCTTGTGTTTATTTATTACCCTTTCCTCCAAATTATAAACGAATCATGATATGCAGGGCCATTTTAAGACATTAAACAACCAACATTGTCCATATATTTACATGAATACCAATGTTTCACAGGAATAAAACATGGGGGAGAGAGTTAAATACACATGTGTCTATGTGCCTACTAGGTATTCAGACTTCCTTTGTTCCCAAGGCCCCTAAGGCAGATTTGGTTTTCTTTGTAAGTCTTTTAAGAATAATAAATGTATTAAGACTGGGCAAGGCCACCTGGCATGGGAAATAGAGGACAGGAAGCTAGTGAAAAAGTCTGAGACAGCCTCTGCCTTAATACATGGGGTGGAGCTTAGTTTTACTGCAACTTGATATGCTGTGTTTTGCTGATACTCTTTGGAAACCTGCTATGTTCTAAACAGACATGAAAGAATAGTGGTTTGGGAGGTAGGAACAGAGAGGGTGAGGGGAGAGCTGGGAGGAGACAGGAGAGGGATTGCAGTGGGATATAAAATTAATAGATAGAGGTAGATAAATAAATAAAGATTAAATTTAAAATAACATAAGAACACAAATGAGCAACAGAGGTAGAAATTTAACCTAATGAAAGCTATGGCTTAAATTCTACATAAGTACATGTGTGTACAGAAGACAAGTGTAGTTTCCTTCTCAGGATCAGATGACTTGTTTTCTCAGACGCTCACCTGCTCCCCTTTGCTATAACTGGGTCTTACAAATAGTCCTGGAATATATTCTCCAAAATCATTTTCAAGCACCATATGAAGCCAATATCACTTTAATTGCCTTGCAGAGCATATGGCTGGCCTGCAGAAGGCATATTGGAACTCAAGCCACTGCTATGTGAATTTCCCCTGAACAAGACCTCAGTGAACTCCCAGCAGCTTTTCATCACTAAGAAGGCTATGGCTATGCTCTGTGATAAAAGTCTTCCTAAGTATGGGTGTTCTGTACACTTCTCATAGTGCATAGCCAATCTGTACTATTCTCCAGCAAGGACATTAGACAGTCCCAACAGAGTAGGAAGAAATAAAGATGATATTCTTTAACAGGGGGTATCTTCTAGACTTACAATCAATATCTCTTGCAGAAAAAGCCCGAGTAGAGATGGTGTCCACATACCAGTGTCTTCATTCTGTTTCTTAAACTACAGATTATAGTGTTTTATTTTGAAAAGGTTTGACAAAGCACAAACAGGCTCCAGGTGCCTGAAGGTAACTACAAAAAGTACTGTAAAAAAAAAAAAAATTATGCAGCAGGATCAAATCAGGTACAGTATTTCAGAATATCTGGTTTCTGTGTATAGCATCCGAAGCTAACAGCCAGTTTTACAACTAAGACCTATTTGTTCTTGTTGTTGTAAAGGACTTTGACAGTCTATACACATTTATTTTATATTTTCAAAATTACATAGCCTCAAAGAAATGTCACCTAGCCCACTGAGAACATGGGCTGATGACTCCTAAGAGTTCACATATGGCAATCCATTAGGGTCTCATGTTAAACTTAAGATATTGGATTGGATTTCTTCAGGGAAACATATTTTGTGGCTGTGGTGGAAACAGACACGAGATCCTTCCACATTTACTTGAAATGCCACAGCTACATCACAGATGGGGTTTTTGTAGCAGAGAGATTTTTTTGGTCCCATGCAGCCAGGGGCAGCGCCAGACCTCCTAGTCACCCACCGCCACCGCTCAGGCCCCCAGAAATGACTCAGATGCTTATATTAACCCCATGCTGTTTGGCCTATGGCTCAGGCACATTGCTAGCTTGCTCTTACATCTTAACTCAACCCATTTCCATTAATCTGTCTGCCACATGGCCCGTTGGCTCACCTGTGTTTCTTACATGTTGTTCCTTGGGTGGCTGGCTCGGTCTGCCTGACTCCGCCCTGCTTATCCTACCTATGCTCTGATTTCTCCTCCTACTTCTTCTATGGTGCCTGTCATGGGCCAAAACAGCTCCTTTATTTAAAGATTGATATTCACAGCATACAGAAAGGCATTCCCACATCAGGTTTTAGTGAGAAGGCGATTGTCTGTCAAACAAGCCAGTCATCACAGTGACTAAGGAGGCAGTAGTCCACCATGCTAACACAAAAGTGGAGTTCAGCATGCTAATCCAAAAAACATTCTTTTTACAAAGGTGATAAAGATATGTTTGTGGGAATCTTACTTTAATTCTTCAAAAGAATTTGGCTTGAGCCACAGTAAAGATGAAAAGACAGGACAGTACCTTTGAGAGAGTCAGGATACACATTTGTGCTTCCACTGCCATGACTGTGCCCTGTCATGTAAGTTGTTCACTTATCAATTATTCAGCATGAGAAAGTCCAGCAGCAAATACTGTGTCTTTACCTGTGATTTGCCATCTGCTAACAATTCCCAATTGACTATGAAATGATTTCAAGGCATCCTATACATAAGACAATCAGAACAATTGTGACTCCAACACCTCAGATAGTCTAGATCTCTGGTAACGACTAATTCCTCTGTGTCTTATGACATCATATTGGTCAAATGCTAGGCTAGGTGTTACGGTAAAAGTAGTTGTGAATGTCATCAAAGGTTATAGTCTCTTAATTTTGAATAACGAAAATGACTTCATAATGTGATTGGCATCACCTAATCACTCCAAGGCCTAGATTTTTCAAAGAAATAACCTCTCTCCCTCTTTGTTGCTCCTCTCACTCAACCATCTTCTTCTCTATGATTTATAACCACCTCTTCTTGGTTGCAACCCATTGTGATCACAACTTGCTGAGGTGATCTTCTCTATATTTTATTTCTAGGGCAATCTCTGGATGTATCTCTTAAGTTTCTTCTGTCATCACAGAACCTATATCCTACAATAGAGGTTGAGGTAGAGATCCAGGGCTGAGCACTGGGTCGAGCTTCTGGTCCAGCTAAGAGAAGGGGAGGAGAATCTGTATGAGTAAAGGGTTTACATGGATTAAAAAAAGACATTTTTATTTAAAATGTGATAAAATGAAAGTATAAAGAAAGTCCTGGAAAGATCAGGAATACCAGAAAAATACTTAAATATAATAAAGGTGATATACACCGAGTCAACAACCAACATCAAACTAAATGGAGAAAAACTCAAAGCAATCCCACTAAAATCAGGAACAAGAGGAGGCTGCCCTCTCTCTCCTTACCTATTCAATATAGTTCTCAAAGTTTTAGCTAAAGCAAGTAGAGAACAACAAAAAAGATTAAGGAGATACAAATTGAAAAGAAGTCAAGCTATCTCTTTTTGTAGATGATATGATCATATACATAAGTGACCCCCAAAATTCTACAAGGGAACTCTTATAGCTGATAAATACCTTCATTAATGTATCAGGGTACAAGATTAACTCAAAAAATCAATAGTATCCCTATATACTAATGATAAAAAGGGCTGAAAAAGAAATAAGGGAAACATCACTCTTTACAATAGCTGCAGATAGCATTAAATATCTTGGCATAAGTCTAACCAAAGAAGTAGCAGACCTGTTTGACAAAAACTTTAAATCACTGAAGAAGGAAATTGAAGAGGATATTAGAAAATGCAAAGATCTCCCATGCTCCTAGATAGGTAGGATTGACACAGTAAAAATGCCAATTTTACCAAAAGCAATCTACAGATTCAATGAAATATTCATCAAAATCGCAACACATTTTTTTTACAGACCTTGAAAGAACAATACTCAACTTCATATGGAATATCAGGAAACCCAGGATTGCCAAACAATCCTGCTCAATAAAAGAACTTCAGGAGGCATCACCATCCCTGACTTCAAGCTATACTATAGAGCTACAGTAATAAAAATAACCTGGTACTGGCACATTTTTTCTTAAAGCCCATAATATAAAAGAACTGCCTGATGTCCATATGCTGACCCACCTGCAGACCAGACACACTCCTGTGCTACCAATTTCAGATTTCCAATCTTCTAGAAAGCTCTACAGCTTGGGCAGAGTCAGCCCCTCAGTTTCATGGCTAATTGTTTGAAAGCTCTTGTAGGTTAGGTTGGAATCTTGACTAATACATCACTGAATATGCTTCTCTGGAGAATCCTGATGGGTACAAAATAAGATTATGTCAAACATTGTCATTTTTCTTTTCCTCATAGATCTTTTCTAAGAAAAATGGCTTCTTCTGATGTAATAAAAGTGCATGCATGGCACTGTAAATTTTTTTGACAGTTGTCTAAGCTTAAAACAGCATCTTTTGTTTTTACAAATAAAGAAGAGAGTCAAAGAGTTTGAGTGATGTGGGATGTCTTCCTGTATACTGCGAATATCATTCATTAGTTAAAAAAACTGTTGGCGTATGGCCCACATCTTAGAAGTAGGCAGGAAAATCAGAGCATAGATAGGGAAAGGATGGCAGAGTGAAAAGAGACACCATCCAGCTGCCCCAGAATCAAGATGTAAAAGTAACACAGATAAGCCACGGGCCATGGGGCAAGATAAATTAATGGAAATTGGTTTAATTAAGATGCAGGAGCTTGTAGCAATATGTCTGAGCCATAGGCCAAGCAGAATGAAATTAATATAAGCATCTGAGTCATTTGGGGGAAGAAAAGTGGTCCAGGCTGCAGGGCTGGGCCACGCCAGAAACCTCATTCTACATTCAAGTAACTTTCCTGAGAGTACCCTGTTTAATGGTAAGCTTTCTATGTATTAGCTCTTTAAGACATTTCACCTCCTGTAAACATTGACATCCTTATAAGCTCAACAAACCTAATGTATACTGAAAATGTGATGGAAAATATTGTCTATAGCGATGTAATCAAGAGAAGGTATTTAGGGAACGCAAAATATATGTAATGAATAGAGGGAATAATCAATACAAATCTGTGAATTCCTGACTTTTTACTGAACTCCAGATTTACCTCAGTCCTATACTAAAACACGCTTTCTTTCAATTTAAGAGGTTTACACATAAAATCACAGGGTATCAGTGCTGAGCATTTCTTTTGATTCTGTTCAGTTATAATAAAATAGATTCACAACTTTCAAATAAAAACCTGTCAAGTGGAAGTTAATATTCTGAAACAAATGCTTTCTGTAGGCTACAATAATATCAGTATCATCCATCATCTCTTTTATTCTTAAAGAAGAAACAGTCTTTCCTAGGAAATATCATAACAATTAGTTGTTTAATTTTAACTGTTGAGTCCTGAAAATATACGTGCAAGTAACAATATGAAAACTGAGGTCATACTTATGTCTGTGGGAATACATACATACATCTATGATAAAGCATAGCCTGTGGAAGTTATTTCAGTCAACTCAAATACTTAGAGGAGTACCCCAGAATACAGCTTCTTCCACTTTCTCTATGTCTGCACTATTTCTGTTCTATTTTAGCCAACCTTACTTAGAAGTTAAAGACATGATTCCAAGAATTACAGCCACATGCTGGTTGTGTGACTTGGAAAACAGTTACTTAGTTTCATAAAATAAATCATTTCCTATCTCAAAGCACTGTAGTAAAAATTATATGAGATAATCTGTCTAAGTCACTACATTTTATGTCTCACACAAAAGAAAGTATTGACAGCACCTACTATTTCAACTGTAACGAACACTTTCTCTGCACATACTATGAGACAATGATGTAAAAAGCTTACATATCTACCATCCAATTGGAGGTTGGTGGCATTCTTGCTCCCATTTAGCTGATGACAAAACTTGGTACACAGAGGTTAAATGCCAGTGAGAAACAAGGCAAGGGGAGGCCATCGATCTGACACAGAAATCTACCCATTCCTCACTGTAAATTTTACTTACATTTGCTTCCTTCTCTTTATTTTAACATACCCGATGAGTGGCCATGACCCTCGTGAGAAGTCAAGATTTCAGCTTCACTAACAAATTATGCTATTACATCTCCAGGTCAGGCAAACTACTTTGCAAAAGCTGTGACAATAATTGTTGATAGAACAATTTGGGCTCTGTAGTATTATGAAAATAAAAAGTGTATTTGTAAGTGAAAGGGAATAAATGGAATATGCTATGTCAGATGATCCAGATTTAAGTCACTGGATCTGGAGGCAAGTGACTTTCCCAGAAGACATAGTCTTACTACCCCTCCCCAGACCTAAGCCCCGAGAAGAGCATAAAAGGCAAACAATTTAATTGCAGAAGTGTCTGATTGTCAAAGGGAGCTAGAATAACTCTAATTATATTTTCTTTCTTATTTTAAAACTATGGAAATAAGGACCACTTATCATGTTCAAGGGAAGTGTTTGAGAGGAAAATTAGCCTCACATTCTGCCCTTTGCACCAAATATTTGTTTTCCTCCACATTAAAAAAAAAATGCATTCTGTTCTCAGCATAAGACTTAGATGAACTCTAGGTCTCAATTTTCTTTCTCTGTATATCCGGTATAATAATATATACTTTGACTATTTCGTAACATAACTTTAAGGATTAAAAGTTTTAAAAACACGTGGCTATTTTCTGTAAACTTTTAAGTGTTCTCCATTTATGAGCTGTGTAATTAGAGTGGGTGCCTGTGGGATGTAACTCCAAACTAAAATTACATATTTTCTGGATCATAATCCTCTAAGCCACCTTGCCCCCACACGTATGTTGAAACAAATAATGAAAGGCTCACAAAGACATAAAGTTAGCAGTATAACAGTGACTGTGGTGCACAATTCTACGAGCTCACGCATCCTGCTAATGGAAATAATTTTTAAGAGCTAATTTCCATTTCTTTCTGAGGTAGTGCAGGCAACAAGTAAAAGTTAAAATGTTTCATAAAGGCCAGATATTGCTTTATTTATGAACCTACTGCATGTCTTTCATAGGATGAACCCTTCATACCAAGGAGCCCTTTACAAGGATCAGAGAAATGATACATAGGAAGCTTGAGTGTGACCATGCATGAAGTTAGGCAGACAAGTCACTGTGAGATTTGAGAGTCCCTATGAGGCATCCATGTGCACAGCAACACAGTAAAAGGTGTGGAGGCTGAAGGACCAGAAGACAGTGGTGCATGCCTCTAATCCATCACTTAAGGAAAAGTGGGATTAAGGGTTCAAGGTCACCTTCTGCTACATAGTAATTTCAAGACCAGCCTGAGCTACATGTAACCCTATCTCAAATGCCCGAAAGCTGACAAGGAAGGAACGAAAGAGCCAGAGAAGATAGAAACTGTTGAAACAAATTTCATAAATCAAAGAATGGCATCTCTGAATGCCAAAGAAAAAGGGTTGATTATGAATAAAGGTAAGAAAAAAAAAAAAGATGAACCAAAATGACCAAAAGTTACTCCCACCAAACTTGAAAAAGATGCCAACAGAATTTTTTTTTTTGATATTTGGGGGGTGGGGGGGAAGTCACCATTAATTTCCATACCAGGAAACATTTTAGGTAAATTCATAGCTGTGGCTAAGACACAAGAATTATGAGGAAAAGATTTTAAAAGAAGCATTATATGCTCATTCATTAGAGCAATGGGCCTGAGAAATTAAAACACTGACACCATAATGGGACACCCCAAATCACAAATGGTATTTAACCCCCACTGAAAATGCTCCCCAAAGCTCTAGAGGAGCCATTGCTTCTTCAGTACAAATACTGTATTTTCAAACACCTCCAATACTCTCTGTTCATCAAATTTACTTGAAAATCAGTGCAGAAGTTTTAAGAGAATAACCACACAGAGTTTTTAACACACCTATGAGCACTTAGTGACAATGACTGAAGTTTGTATCACCTCCCCTACACAGTCCCTGATATATATCCCTTTACTTGTAACTTCCAACTGCACACTATAAACCATACAAATATTCTGATTAAATATCTTTAAAGTAGTAAAATCTACAAAACATCTGCATTATGGGTGGAAGTTTGGATGGGAGTGGCAACCCCACTGAAGAAATACTTTCAAAGCCTATGCACTGCTGGAATATGAGAAACAGAGCAAGGCTACACTTACTTGCATTTCTACCAGGGTATGACCAATCATTGTGGATCCAGAGTCTTCTATGCTATATCTGTGTCAAGACCCACAAGGAAAAATAAACAATAGAGGTACCTTCACTTACTAAGTTTATGATTGCACAGGAATAGTACATGTCATGGAACAACCGAGAACAGTGTGGTTAAACTGGGAATCTATGCATTGAAGACAACAGTGTAGCTGTGGAGGTCAAGAAAGTCAGCAAAGATTATGCAAGTCAAAGAAAAAGCATACAGGTTAGAGATTTGAATCCAGATCAAGGAAGAAGGAAAAGAGAAGATAAACCCATTACATTATGATCTTTAGTTGGTCTGTAAGAGAATGCGTGATTACAGCTTAGGAGCAGCCGTGCATTGACCACAGCCTCAGGATAAGGAAAAGGATTGGCAGAGTGTTTAGTAAGGAAAAAGGCATTGAGAATACTTTGCTATAATTGTATAAATTTTATTGTGATGTAGACATTGGGGGACATGTTAATTTTGCTGCATGATTTTTTTATTTACAAGTTCTTTATAATAAAATTTCAATAGATGAAAAATGCTGTTTTTTTTCTATCCTGGGGTTTTTGGTTTTTCTATCTGAAATTGAGTATTGTTCTTTTGGGGTCTGCAAAGAATTGTGTTGGGATTTTGATGGGGATTGCACTGTATCTGTAGATTGCGTTTGGTAAGATGGCCTTTATTATGTTGGTCCTACCTATTCATGAGCAAGCATGGGGGATCTTTTCATTTTCTGATATCTTCTTCAGTTTCTATCTTCAAAGACTTAAAGTTCTTTCCATATAACTCTTTCAGTTTCTTAGAGTTACCCCAAGGCATTTTGTTTTATTTGTTGTTATTGTAAAGGCAAGGGAGGTCACGATCGTGAGAGGGAACTCTCCAGTGACAGTTGAACTAAGGTAGTAGGAAGCCTGCGTAGGACTGAACTGGGCTCTGCATACAAAAGAAAACTACGTCGCTTGGCTGTTTAAGGGGCCCCAACAGTGAGATCAAGATCTATCATTGGTGTTTAAGCTGGCTATTGTAGCCTATTACCTATGGTGGAACATCTTGCACAACCTTGATGCAAGGGGGAAGGGCCAGAATCTGCCTCAGCTGAATGTACCAGGCTTTACTGACTCCCCATGGGAGACCATACCCTTTTCAGAGAAGGCAATATAGGAGGAAGGCTAGGAGGGAGCAGGAGGAGGGATGAGAGGGTTATAGGTGATTGGCATGTAAAATTGAATAAAAAATATTGCAAAAATACCATTTCTTGCATCGTATACAAAGTAGAAGTATAATGATATTTGAAAGTTTATTTAGATTGAAAATGTATACTCTAAGCTCTAGACCAACAAAAATATCTTAGAAACATCAATATGACATGTTAGAAACAAACAACTACACCAAATAATCAATTTAAAAAGCAGAAAATGTCTAAAACTGAGGAAAAATGGGCAATTAACAAAAAGCATTTCTGCTTAGCAGACACATAGTTTCTGTAGACTTGTGTTACTTGCAGGTGAGTGAATAGAATTTTGACAGTTTCCTTGGGTGATCTCTAAATGCCATTATTTGCAAGAATGTTCAGCAATATTAATTCTCACACTAAATATCATATTTTTCTCTTTAGAAAGAATAATATCTTTTATTCTGTAAGACAAGTCTTTAATTGATAGCCATCATTAGCAATTTGTCAGGGAAAGGGTAAAGGCTGGGTGATAGCCACACGCAGATCTAAATTAAGCTGCCATTCTATTATTTCTTACCCCTTCCAGCTTCTGGATTTAATAAGTATAGATTATTTAATGCCACAGAGAAATGGGTTTGAAAGTATGATAATAATCTGACTTTTGTGTATAAGTTATGTTTTTTTTGTGCTAAGATACAGAGATCTTTCCACAAATAATAACAGCAGTCAGGAGGTTTATCTTGTGATTTCTAGTCTCTTACAAAGGGTGGTTAGATAAATATTTCTAGGGCAACGTTTCTAGCAACAGAAACGTTTTGAAAATTCTGATATATGTGCCACCCTGAAATTTCAATGTAATAGGCTCACATAATTTAGCAAGTGACATAATCTTGATCTAATAGCTAAATTCCATATGTAAATTCTTAGTGATTCAGAAGTGTAGGCCTTCCTTATTCCTTCTATGTAAAGACAGATGGAGTCCAAGGCAGCCATGGGCCTTGAGCTTTACAAACCTTAAATGAATCAAGATGGGTTCTATTCAGGGCTATCTCATACACTCAACAGCCTCCCTGAGCAAAGCCCTCTCCGTGACTGTTCTAAACTTAGATTTCCTTCATTGCCTCCTTATACATTATTATTCTTCTTCTTACTCTCAATTTTATTGAACTTACTGAACATATGTGTCCAGCTAAATCTTGCCCACCTCTTCTTCAATTTACAAGACCATTTTATTGCTGCTTATTTTTAGAATAAATAGGTTTTGCAAATCGATTTTTTGAGACAGGCATAGTGGTGCTTACTTTTAATTCTAAAAAGCAAAAGGCTGAAACAATAGACATGAATTCAAGGCTTACTTGGGCTGCATAGTAAGATTTAATAATACAAATAAACATGGACTTCTTATCCAAATATGAATCTTATCTGCTTAGATCACACACCAGAAGAGCACGGTGTCCTCCCTAAATGTGTTAAATAAATTGAATCATCAAAGAACATTTCCAACAAATGAGAGTCCAACGTTCTTACATGCTCACATGCTTTATAGGGATATAGTTGTCTTCTTCTAACAGCCACTGCATGAACCTAGCTGTTGGTAACTGTGGAAACCAATTGGCTACCTCAATGTACAAAGCCAGTTTTCACTTTTAATTCACTCATATTATCAAAAATGTGCCAGATATTATGCATATGTTTTATCTGTTTTTTTACAGAAGATCTATAGGTGAAATGAACCAACTACACCCCCAGAAGATAGAGCCAAAATTCCAGTCTAGGCATCTCTTTCCTTAGTACTAATTAGTACTAATAAACACCCATAATATAATATAATATGTAATGTATCTGCGGTGTGTTCATATATGAGTGTGTTGGTATAAGTGTATTCAAAATGCATAATATGAAAACAAAGTTTGAGCTTAGAGTAGAGGGTTTCTGTAAGCTCTGTCACATGGACAGGTATTGGGTAAGCATTGGCAGCAGTTGCCAGTCTGTGAAGGAGAGGAGTCCACTTGGGTGCCAATTGATGCAAATCACTGCAGCTGCTATGACAACTATGACAACAGCTCTGTAATGATTAAGCCAGGCTTGAGGTAACAAGGAAGAAAAATTAAGACTGCAAATTAGCCTGAATTGTTATTGATTCAAGTGTATTAAAGATGATAAAAATAGAAAAATTGGAAAACATATCAAATAGGAAAATTCAATATTTGTGTTAGGAAAATTGATTTATTTTCTCTTATCACAAAACATGCAAACATGCTGTTAACTACAGGAATTCAGTTAATAGCCATTTTCATCAGAATTTAAAACAAATGAAACTGTTTAAAATATATAAACAAAAGCAGATATGTGAGACAATTAATGGTTTTGAAAAAGGGAATGTCCCAATATCCCAAGCTTATAATATTTTCAGCATGGTTCTTATTACCTAAATAATGACCAGTTAGTTGTCTGGAACATACAGCCCTTCAGAACTAACATTATAAAGAGTTCAAGTATTTCATGTTATAGAAGGTGTAATAATATGAATAAAAATGTCTGCCACTGCCTCATATGTTCCAGCACATGGTCACAATTGATCATGCTTCTTTTAAAGGCCATGGGAACTTTGTCAGGTTGAAACAACTGTAGAAAGGGAGTTGCTGAGAAGCAAGTCTTGAGGTTTGTGATCTGGTGTTGTGTGATATTTTTTTTTATGTTCTGAAAAATAAAGCTTGCCTAGAGGTCAGAGGGCAGACCTAACCACAGAGAGCAGGTGGTGGTGACTGACACCTTTGATCTTAGCACTTGGGAGTCTTACAACCTTGATCCCACTACAATCAGGAAGTGGAAACAGGCATATAAGGTTGGTGGAGAGAGGATCTCAGGCCCCCTTTTCATTTGAGGATACTGATAGATAAGAAATGATTGTGGCTATTTGACTCCTGGGTTCTATTAAGACTAATTAGGATCATGCTTTATATGGCACCCAACATGGGGCAAGAATTTACACATAAAGCCTAAAAAGTTTTAAAAATGGAGTCAAAACTTGCTCCAAAAGGGAAATGCATTCTTTAGCCCCACCTTATCTTTGGGTCATCTCCATTCCCAATGAAAACTCTGCCTCTTGAACCAAAAATGCTCCTTTCAATTGGTTAACTTATTAGTGACAAGATCCCCAAAATATGAAGGAGTTGGTTCTCTTCTCCTATGATGTTAGTTTTGGAGACTGAATTTAGGACACTAGAATGGACAATAAGCACCTTTGCCTGCTAAGCCATCTTACCAGCCTAAAACTGGTTTCCAAGTTTTCCAAGTTTCTTTTCTGTTCTCTGAACATTAGAGATGACGATAGTATGAATAGATGTGTATGTGTGTGATACATATAAATGGAAAACAGACAGATGGATAGATAGTTGAGTCTCACTGAATAGTCCCAAGTAAAGTTATTTTTAATTTAATTTCATAACTCAAACTCAAAAACTGTATATTGATTGCCTAGCAATAAATTTATACCACTATTGCCTTATTTATTTATTATTCTTGCATAAAAATTAGGGAGCTAACTTTCATATTCCTAGTTTACTCATTAAGAGTATTGTTCTTCAGCAAGACAAAAACTTCAATATTTCAGAGGACACCAGAAAGCTAACATTCAAGGTCTGATCCCAGGAAATATTCTTCACCGATCATATTTTTGTAATAAGAGGTATGGACACTTATTAACCATCAAAGTAGAAAGATTTAACAAAACAGTCATTAAATCAATTAAAATATGACTTATTTAATCATGTTTTTGGAAACAGGGTAAAGAAAATAACATTATTGTTCTTAATTTTAATATAGGAAACCACCTGAAAATGATCCATACATGAAAAATTATCTAACTCCCTCACAATTCTGCAGTGTTTATAGTAAAGTTTCTTTCTACACAGAAAATACCTGAGCATGTGTTATGTGCTTTCTCAAAATCAGCTGACTTGAAAAGGAGAGAGTACTTTATTATACAGTTTTGGTTATAATATTTAAAATTATGAGGGAATTATATTTTTCACTTACCTTGTAACTCAACTGTGGATCACTTATCTAGCATCCACTAGACTAAATGCTGGGTTTATCCTCAGTACTACCCTATTTTTTTTTCTTTTTCAGTACGTAGAATCTTGCAGATCTTTTGCACTATACTAGAACCTTTAAGTGTTTTTGAATATTTCTGAAGCACAATATCTACATTAGTTCAGTGCCTACAAATGCATATGAAAATTCCATATTTTCCTTGACGATGCCTTGAATACTGTACAACACTGTAAGACTTCCAAATACTTCTGTGTTCCATTGTCTTTGTCAATATCAATTTATTACCATATAAAAAGGAATAAAACAAACCATGAAATCTCATACAGCTTTCTAATAGAATATTCAGGAGTGATACATACTAAGTGGCAGTAGAAAGAGTAGGTATAGATTCGTTCTAAGTATAATATCTCTTTTTGTCTTTCAAATTATATTAAAATAAAACCAAAGGAAACAAGTTTAGTACCATATAGAAGAGTTCTTTTAGTATAATTTCCATATAAAACACATATTCTCTCTTGGAACTATGTTGCTCATAATATTACCACTTATTTTTCTTGGGCAAAATATTCATGTTTCTTCTCACAAAGCTAATGAGAACTGGAAGGAATATTATTTAAGTAGAACCAGTAAGGTGCTGAGGCTAATACTATTCTGTCAATGAAGACACAGGGAAGAGACCAAAGAGCACTTACCATTGAACATTTTAATAGTTCTATGTCAGAAAGGGCCAGAACCAGTGCATATAGTTCTTCCAGAAAGAGCTTTGAATTCATTTTTAGATATAGGATGCACGTGTTCTTAATATTTGTTTGACAGTGTTTTTGATCAAATCCACCTCCCAGTCTCTTCTTTTTCACCTTTCTCCTATCCTCCGCACCACTTTTCCTAAGCTTCATGTGCTCACTATTTTTTTAACTACTGAGTCTCTCTCTCTCTCTCTCTCTCTCTCTCTCTCTCTCTCTCTCTCTCTCTCTCTCTCTCTCTCTATATATATATATATATATATATATATATATATATATATATATATATATATAAATTCTCCCCTACATGAGGACATCTGCCACGATTGATAGCTTCTGAGGATAGTAAGAATACATTTTTATTTGTTGGTTGGTTGGTGTTTGGTTGGTTGGTTGATTTTATTCTGGGATATGGTCCCTGAAAGCCTACCCATGTTCCAGGCAATAGTCCTATAGTGAGACTGCATTTTTTTTCCTATTCCCCTGTACCAAGACAATTAACAAATTTCACGATACACAAATTTTCAAAACAACCCTTAGGGGAGGCACTTTGACAGGCTTTCATATTTAAGAATTATTTATTTATTTATCTATTTGTTTGTTTGTTTGTTTGTTTCAGTGCTCAGCCTGTATTCCAAATTTATTGGTTGTGGATATCTAGATTTTCTGATACAAAGTAATTAAATAAAGAGCTAGAAGTCTCACTTGGCTTTTGCACAAAAACTGTATCATTCACATCTCTGGACAGAAGAGCCTCATTCAATATTGAACTCAACAGGACAACTTCACAGTTGGTTCAGGGGAAAATATAGCCACAATGTTAGTTCCTGGTTCTCATAAGTCATTCATAATACTGAATTTTTCAAAAATTAAAGAGAAAAGGAATCTTTGTCTGAAACTATTGTGGACTGAATTCTCTGCTCTTTTCCTTATAACTTTTCTTACATATATTAAAACAGCAAAGCAACTTAACCAATACAGATCAGGGGGATTATTAACTGGAGTTTGGTTTCTCTCATAAAATAAAATGCTAGAACATCTTCTGAGAATAAAATTAATAAAGAAGCTGTGTATTTTAATAATCAATGGATAGATATACCAGGGAAGTTATTGAAAACCTAATTGAGATACTAAACCATGAATTTGTAGTAATAGACACATAAGCTAATAGGATATTAAAAAACTTATTCACAATGATGAAATTTTCAGGACTCAGATTTTTCAGAGTATAGGATATAAGAATTATAAAAAAGACTAAAAATCTTAGGCTTTGTTAATTTAAGTATGTTTGGAATAACAGTAAAAAAAAAAATAGGATTAATGATGTCCCAGTAGCAAACATTTGATTATCAAAAGAAGTAAATACAATGTTTAATAAAGCAACTGTTCAGAGATATGTATACAATGGCAGGATTATGAAAACATAGTTCACTGGAAATAATGACATCAAGTTATTTTTGTCAGACCTCAGTTTGAAAGTGTTGGTGGAGGAAATAGGTACTTTTTCCAAAAGAGAATTCCTACAGTATCAGGGCCTTTGAACAATCAAAAGCAGACCTGCAAGGAGAAGTAGGAGGGGCAGGGGGAATAAGTATTTGTCTTCATCTTTCTCAAATCACTCACTAATTCTTCATTAGCTTAAAGCAAATTGCAAAGGAATTCAATGGGGGAGGTCACATGTCTGGGTAACAAAGAACAGTATTAAATACTGAGAGATGGCCATGAAACAACCATCTATAAAATACATAAGATTTGGAGATGGTAATTTCTTAAGAATTGGAAATTTCTATATATAAATTGGGATAGAGAAACATACTAAAACAGATAAACATGTCAATTGATTAGGGTCAATGATGTGGGAATGTCTTTCTGTATGCTGTGAATAGCAATCTTTAAATAAAGGAGCTGTTTTGGCCCATGACAGGCACCATAGGAAAAGTAGGAGAAGGAGTCAGAATAGGTAGGAGGAACAGGGCGGAGTCAGACAGAAGGAGCCAGAAGCCCAAAGGATCAACATGTAAGGAACACAGGTGAGCAACGGGCCACGTGGCAGGAAAGAGTAATAGAAATGGGTCGATTTAAGATGTAAGAGCAAGCTAGCAATGTGCCTGAGTCATAGGCCAAACAGCATAAAGTTAATGTGTCTGAGTCATTTCTAGGGCCTGAGCAGCAGCAGGGCGGTTAAGGGGTCTGGGGCTGCAGGTCTATGGGTCTGGGCCTCTGGCTGCCCGGGACCAAGAAAACACTTTGTAACAGCTCAAAGGTACTGTGGCTTGTCTACATGGGTACTTTTATCATTAAGGTTGATGATGATGGTACACAAGTAGAGATAAAGCATTGGGTAGATCTGAATCTGTCTCTAAATATGAGCAAATATGAGACATCATAAATGGTGATGGGGAAGGGAACAGATATGGCTCAAAGGGATTTTTTACATAATGTGTTCAAACGTTAATTGTATTCATGAGACAGATACAGCCTCTCATTCACCTGTCTGTCACAGAAGTATTGGAAATGGCCATCTACTTTTGAGGATTTTCAGTGCAAATATCTTCTAGTCAGATTTTAAGGATGGATTTAGTGGGGTGTGTGTGTGTGTGTGTGTGTGTGTGTGTGTGTGTGTGTGTGTGTGTGTGTGTGTGTGTGTTTGCAATAGCTCACCAATACATAAAAATAATTAATATTCTTTCCATTTTAACTCAGGATGATGGTTGAAGCACACTAAATTTCACAAAGCTACCATGTAGAAAGCAAGCGTACAAATCAGATATTAGGAAACAGGAAGAAACATGTCATATCTAAAACATTAACTTGTGACAGACTGTAAATTCAAAAAATTAGCTGCAATTATTAAGTGATATGGGAGCCGTTTCTTGAAAACAAACTGTAAATAGGCACTCAAGTAGCCCATGTCAATCATTTCTGATCACTTACACAGATGAAAACGGGAAAAATCAACATTGATTTTTCTCAGCATCCGCTTGGCATAAAGTCCTTCCCAAGGTATCAGTGAAGAGGAGTTGGCAAACAAGACGCACGAAGGAAGCACATGTCCTGTTTCGTTTACAGTATCCAAGGTCAGAGCAAGTATTCCTTCAGCCTTATGACACGATATGTGTCATACAACTGTTATACAATTAGAGGCTGGTAATCAAATGGTTCGACGTCAAAAGAGAAAGAGAGAGGATCCAGGAACTTTTAGAATGTAGTTTCAGTCCTTCTCACTAGCCCTAAGGTAATAAAAATCAAACATACAAACAGCAAAAAACTATAATTCAAGAAAGACATACATTTGTAAAAGCAAAGGTTTCTTTTTGAGCAAATATATTTTATTTTTTATATGTTCTTCTTTCATTTTCCACCATATTGATACCATACTTTAACACAAATTTTAATATGCAAATATAAATATAAATTTGATAAGGCTAGATAAGAATAAATCCTACACTTGCAGTCACAGTCAACCTGTTAAATCACCTTCTAGGAAGCACACAAAGAAAAATGTTTGCTACTTTTTGGAAAGATTCATGAAAAGCAAACGATGATAAGTGGTTACTCAGAAGAAATGGCATCCTCCTAAGAAACAGACTTATGGCATCTGCAATCGTGAGTTACCTACCTCAGCAAAAATCCTTTTAAATGATGTTAAATTGCCTGCACTTCCATTCTGTACAGTGCTATCATCTACACATGTCCGCTCTTTTAATTCCCATTACATTTAATTTTAATCTGTTTCTAATTAGATTTCTAATGGCTTAGGGTTAGAATTTGACTTTGACATATGACTCTAGAAAGCCATAGAGAGTTTTTCTTTTAAGTTCATCATGTTAGAGAGCTTGTCTCTTAATTTATACTGTGTTCTTTTCATAAGGTTTATCTATAAAAAAACATTTAGCTATACATTCAGTAAAAGAAAGATAACTTTAATCAAACTCATTATAATTGAAAATTGTTTCTGAGAACTACAATTCTTAGCTAGAAAAGGGCCATCATCTTTTGAAAAATAAATCAAATCAAGAGTAAAAAAAAAAAAACAATGAATCAAATAAAACCAAGAGAAATAAGTGTACCAATATTAATTTACCCTGCCCCACAGTACTTTAGTTTAATAAATATTAGAAATATTCCTTAAATGATTCTATTAAATGGCGGTTGACTTTGATAGAATTTTATAACCACCAGAGACAAAAGACAAAATACAACATATTTAGTTTAAAGACTTTAATTGGCTTTTATCTAACCAGTATGAGAGCAGGGAGCCCTTAGACACAGAGCAGGTCAGAGATCCTGCAGTCTGCAACAGTGAGGCGGAACTGAGTCAAAGCAGAAGTGTCACAGGGACACAGCTTAATTTGTTTCAGATTCTTGCATTGTTTCATTCAAATCATCTGGATGCCTCTGACCAAGGGAATAATTCTAAGGGTCCTCTTTGCATGTACATTCTCTCTCTCTCTCTCTCTCTCTCTCTCTCTCTCTCTCTCTCTCTCTCTCTCTCATTTCCTCCCCCTCCCTTCCTCTCCTTCCCTCTCCCTCTCTCCCTCCCCCCCCCCCCCACTCTCCTTTCCTTCTTTTTATTCTTTTTAGGCAGGGCTTCTCTGTATAGTCCTGACTGTCCTGGAACTCACTCTGTAGATCTCTCTATCTCTTTTTTTCAAGTGCCAGGCTTAAAAGTGCACTCCACAACTGCCCAGCTTCCCCTCTGTACAATTTTCTTGGCATATTTACTTGAGTTGTATTGCTCTTATTTCTGTAATATTTTTTCTCTCTCCTCCAAGTTCCTTGCAACTAGAATTTATTTTCTATGTGTCCAATATAAGTGCTTGATAAAAACTACTTAACACATTTTATTATGTGAATGAAGGAAAACTTTAATGCATTCAATTCTGCTCCTAACTTGACATCAACACATTGTAGCTGTTACCCTTTTTTACCATATTTATCAGTGCTCAGTGAGGGACATACCTTGCATTTTATCTTTACAGCAATCAGAAATACACTAATTCATTCATTGATAATGTTACATTGATCTTTCTCTGGTGATTTTTAGAATCGGAAAAGTAAGACCACACACTTAATTTCTCAGATATTCTAAGAAATTTTGTGTCTTGTGGGATGGTATTCATTATATATTCCTCAAGTTCTCAGATCTATGTCTTATGCTTGGTTTGCTTATATTTGCATTGACTCAGTATCAATAAAGAAGAAAAATATCTTTTTAAAACCAAATGGAACAATTCTATGTCTCTGTGTCTAGATAAGCTAAATTTGGATCATAAACTGAATAAAGAAAACCTTTTTCAGTTTTCTAGTATGTCATGCAATTTCAAGTTTAAAAAATTATGAGACTAATATAATCAACCTAACATTTTATTTCCATTTATGTTGAAAATTTACAAAATTCATCATACTATAAATCTTATTATTACAGCACAGCAATTGAGTTTGGCCTTATGAATAATGAATTCTCCATTTCCCGAGATCATCTTGTCTATTGAAATGCTCATGTATCTGACACCTTCAAGGAGTTTGGAATCTTACTAACCATACACCATATTCAGGTAACAGAATCTGGATGTGTGCTATTCTTCTAATTTTGGTTCTAATATTCAGAAATGCTGACAATATTACAATGATGACAGTGTAAGTATATTAATGTTAGTATTAAACTGTAAATTTATATGTGTCCACATATATCTACTCCGGTAAATTTTCCTTCAACCATATACTTTTACTAAGCTGACATTGTCAATGAAAATTAAATACATTATAATTTCTTCCCATGAAAATTTCTACATTGCTGTGATTTCAAGTTCATTTCCCCACACTGTGTAACTCTTCATTAAAATAGAGATGAGGTCCTGGTATGGGCAATGGAGGTTGCCCTAAAGAAAGAAGCTAGTTCTGCAAGTACAGGATGAATTTCAGTTAATTCAGCACCGTAGAGTAACTAGATTGAGGAATCCAGCTCTCATCTGTGTAGATTTCCTTTGAAACCTGAAGCGCAGCAAGATCAGTCTGTTTGGAGAGAAAAGGAAAATGCTCAGTTTTCTTTGGATTTCCTCAAGCCTGATAGCTCTACGTACTAAAGAACACTGGAGAAGGATACATGCAGCGCTGCTGAGAAAACATGAGGAGAGCCTCCTGCATGAGCTTCGCCCATGGCGTTCAGCAAAATCAACTTTGCAGGGCATATTTCACTTCACCAGAGGAGGAGAATTTGGATCTCTAAGGCAATAGATCTCCACAGTGTGCACTGTTAGGAAGCATCCAAATAAATCTTTAATACCTTGCAGTTGGGGAAATGCAAACGCATGGCATTTGTGGAGGGGCTTAAAACATTACTTCATAAAAAGGTTCCATAGAAAACACAGGCAGCTTCATGAATTTTCATGACATAACTACATCCAAGAAGCCAGCTCCCACATGTAGAAACAGGATAGATTTCACAAAGAGTTTTCTCATAAGAAAAGTAGTTTGTGTGCAAAATAACAAACAAACCAGAAAGATATCCATGTATAGGTCATTATTTGGAGAAATGCAAGAAAGAGCCAAAGAATAAAATTTTAATAAACTCAAAGACTTTACTGGAATTCCATAAAACATAGAACTCTCACTTCTCAATCTAGAGTGGAGCTTTTCATTTCTCAGGACAAAGCAAAGATGATTTGAAGTGGAATTTGGGGAGCAGTGCGGTATCAGTTCTGCCCTTGACCCACTTTACTTTGTTCCCAGCTCTGACCCCAGAGCCCTCATGCACTTCCATGTGCATCAAGACAAAGAATGAGGCTTTAATTCTGCAGGGAAGAAAACTGTGCTACCTATCCTGTGAGCTGCGTGTTCCACTTGTTTCAATGTCCAATGGCATCCCCCTTCCTGCAGGCAATGCAATTTATCTCTTCTCTGTGGCTGGCTCTTATCTAATGATGAGTACTTCGGCTGGTTTTGAGGCCAGAGTTTGTGACTTCAGTACCAAGAGATATTAGGTTTAATTTATAGGTGGATGGTAAATGGTTTACATACAAAGTACACAAATAATGAGGGTTTGTTTAGCTATAACATAGAAAGAAAAAAAAAAAACATCATGGTAACAATTAAGTATATAAGATACCTACCACTAACAATCCTGCTTATAAAAATAAGAAAAAACTGATGAAATAGAGACTTGCAAATATTTCTAAAAACATATGCATAAAGCATTGTAAAATAATGTTTCTTGCATTTTTACAAACTGAATTAAATTCATATGCTAATGCAATTTTATCTTGGAGCATAGTAAAAACTCAAGTTTTACTAGAAAATGCATAAAGGTAAATCTTAATATTATAAGTGGAAAGAATTAAAATAAGCCTTGTCACACTCTAGAAAGTATATCAGATTTCTGTATTTCTTAACAAAAAAAAATTCACAAAAATCACCTGAGAAGCTAAGAAACATCATAGAATTTAAAACCCCACCCTATTGTCCCTAAATCAAGACTTCCAGATGGTTCCAGGCCCATACTGCCATATAGAATCAAGTCTCCTGGACAATATGAAAAAAGTAGATAAAATAAATTATGCTGGCAACTGTCTTGGTGGCTTCACGCCCAGACTAGCCCCTACAAGGAGACATGTAAAAAGATATAAGTTATAGAGAGATGAGAAGGGCAGAGAGGCACTTCTCATTTCAAAAACATGATGCACGGGACACTTGGAATGGTAGAGGAGACAGAGCAAATATGTAGCCATGTGATTCATCAGATACGCCAACTTGACATTGACAACTACAGGTCCAGGCCACTTCAGAGGAGTGAAATACATTGAATATGTATTGAATGTAGGCACCTATACAAAGTCACACACTTCGGCCTGTTCTCTCATCTCTTTCTTATTCTATCCATTGAGATATTAAAAGGAGGCATGTGAACCCTCTATTTACATATATCTTCAAGCTTTTGTGTTTATTTTCATTTCCACCACTGTCTAACCCATTATGATTGATTTTTAAGCCATAATGTCAGGATTTCCTTTACTTTTAAATAACAGTAATCTAAAATATAACAGACTATCATTAACTTCCATAATAGCTGAACCCAGTACTTCCCAAGAATAAATATACCTCTAGTTAGCTTTCAACTAGGGTACACAAACCATACTCAACCACCACTAACAAAGAATCAGAGTTTAGAAAAAAGCTAATTAATTTGTTTGTTAATGAAAATTGACCAAACATTTTTTTCTGTAGTTGATTGGGTTAATTTCATTGTCTTTTATTGAAAATGGTGTCTAATGTTGCATTCTTAATCATTAAGAAATAATTTTTTTAAAAAATGGTTTTAACTGGAGAGCCTGCATGAGTCCAAACTAGGCCCTCTGAATGAGGGTGACAGTTGCTCTAATCAATTTGTTGGGTGGGGGGCTGGCTATGGGACCAGGAAATCTCCTGGTTACATGAACTGGCTTTTGTGGAGCCCACTCCCTGTTTAGGATGCTTTGATCAGCCTTGATATAAAAAGGAGAAGATGGGTCCTCCTGTCTCAACTTGATATGTTAGCCTGTGTTGATTGTTCAAGGGAAGCCTTATCCTTTTGACAAGTGGATGGAAGGTGGTGGGGTGGGAAGGTAGGAGGAGTGGGAGAAGGGGAAGGAGGGGAGAGGGAACAGTGGAGGGTATGTAAAAAGAATTTTATTAATAATTAAAGAATATTACAAAAATAAATTTTAGACAATGCTTTTAAATGCGAGATCATTTTGATGCTTACATTCTACTTGGACACATTTGAATATATTTGTTGAAAATTAAAGCCAAAGAATAACACCAATGTGTGCATGAAAATGCTAATATTTATGCCCTAAAACACCTTTCATTATCTAAAGAAACATAAAGTTCCAAATATTTAATAATGTTGATGTATTTTCAAAAATTTTAGACCAGCTAGAAATTCGTTCCTCTTCTTCTTCTGCCTTCTCTGTGGCATTTCTGCTCTGTTCTTCCTCTTCCCAGAGTTTTCTTAGTCTGGTAGCCACACCCACACTTCCTGTCTGCCTTTGGACAATCAGTGCTTTTTATTAAACTCATAGGCAGGACAATTATTTACAATGTAACATCATAAATCCACTACAGTATATTCTACAGGATCTGTGGCTTTAAAGAGAAGGGGACAAAGCTTAAAAGACACTGAGGTACATATGAGGACATTTTGGGGATATAATTTCTGGTTGATACTGATTTTTGAATATGAAAATTCTTCTTTTCTTTCTTTCTAGATATGCTTTTATCAGACAAAGGGAGTGAATAATGCATATAGGAAGATAGAAATATGCCCCTGCCACACACAGAGGCTGGGGGAATGGCACGCACATAGCATTAAAAATACTGAACAAATTGTGTGGCCAAAACCCAACCTACTATGGGAGTTCCTTGGTCATCCTAACCAACATGGACTGGTCCAGAGATCTCCATGAAGAAACTGCATGTACTAGTGATAGAGGCAGGAAAATTGGGAAATGGGAAGTTGTTTCAAGTCAAGAAAGAGTTGACAAATATGATTTGCTAAGAAATGGAGCGCTTCACATTTGGCAAAAGTCATGGAAAACTTCATATGAAAAATACACTCAAAAAAGTGTACAGGATTTCAATTACACTGCAAAGCGAGGGAGAAATATGTGTCAGGGAGTCAAACAGTGATTCAATTAGCTATAACTTAGGTATTAAAAGTGAAATTTAATGTTTCTCAGGATAAATATTGATAAATATTAACTCTAATGTAACTCTAGGAGGCAGATTTATTATTTTCTCCCTTTCTGTTAAAAAAAAAAAAAAAAAGCAAATCTTTAGGAGGATATTTTTTTTCAGAGCCCACATTAGAATGTAGCTGGGACAAAGTTGGAGCCTAAACTTATCTAGCCAGAGAAAGAAGTAAGACACAGGGATAGATATGAGGTCAGGCAAAATTGCTGAAAATGTCTATTTCAATAGTTGAACCTAACATGTCTCATAAAATAGCAACACCTCCTGAAATCAAATTTCAGTCCAAAACGGATCTGACAGATGCATAGATCTAAAAACATGAAGCTGTTGTTTTGAGATTCACAACCTGACCTATTTGGGCAACGGTCTAATCCTTCACATATTTTAACCCCCATTCTTCAGATTAATTCATTTTTATTTCTACTTCTTCCCTTCCAAGTCTTTTTTTTTCTGTTTTGCTCCCTGCAGCAATTCCCTATCAGCCAGGAGCCTGCTGACTCTCAGCATGCTTCAGGACCTCCAGCTTCTGCCATTTTGCTGATACAAGTTCTCAGTTTGCTCTTTATAGCGAATAATAAAAGGATTGCAGAGTATATATGAGAGGCCGTTTCTTGATACCCAGAGACTGTGGAGAAGCCCCACGAGGGTATCTACTATTCTGTTTTATTTTCTAGAGCTCTCATGTGTGGCTGCTTCTCATCATGCCTGCAAACCCTGAAATGCTCTTCATCTGAACTCAAGTAGAAATGTGGAAAGATCTGAGTCCAAGATAGCTTGGTGTCGGACTTCTTCCCTTCTCAAGCAAGATAGCCAGTTAATCCAAGTATCAGCAGGTGACACTTTGACCTCAATCTTTGAGTCTTCTTTGATATTCTAAGCAGGGATGCTTGAATCGTCCCGTCCAGTGAGTAGCAATTGGACTCTAGCCTAGTCTTTGACCTGATAGCAACACTTGACAATTATGTCAATAATTTCATTCCTCTTTCCCTCATTATCATTCTCTGTTTTCCTCTGTCTTCTGACTCTCCTGAAACCTTCATCGCCAAAAAATAGTCTGCATAAGTGGTTTGCAAACATCTCTGGATCAAACAATGATTTTACTGTTATTTTACATTTCCTTGTTCACTATAACACAACGAAATTAAGAAACAAATATAAAGAAGTTAACAATTATGGACAAATATGTGAACCAGTCATTATTTCTCTTGATGAAGATAAATACAGATACAGATACTTGATACAGATAAATAAATGTATACAGGGAAATTATCATCTAGATACTTACTAGGTGATTTGCTCAGTAGAGATATAGGGAGGTACACAGAATAAACAGTGTTAAATTTAAAATCTGTGTCAATTAAAAGGAAACACAAGGGAAACTGGAGGATTTAGTCAGATTTAAATGTGCATTTCTTCAGTTTTATCACATTAATGATTTGTATGTTTGTGGATGCTATGTGGGGACACATTTCCATGATGCGCATGTGGAGATCAGAGGTAGCTGGCAGGTTTCGGTTCTTCCCATCCACTAGTTGGGTCCTAGGATCAAAGGAAAGCTTGTCAGGCTTAACGATTTAGTGCCTTTACCCACTGAGATGTCTCTCTGACTCCAAAGTATTTATTTTCTGAAATGAGGTTCACATAGCCTTTTCAGGCTGTACTAGAACTCACGTTATAGCCCAAGTTACTTTTAATTTGAAGCAACCTTCTTGCTTCAACTTCCCAAACTCTTGGATTACAGGCCTCTACTGATATACCCTGCTTACATATATGGTTTAAATTTAATATATAATTTCCACTGTGTGAGAAACATAGTCAAGAAACACCATTGAAAGTTTGTAATCATGACTTATTTTCAGCCATATGATTTGGTTTTAGGTAGAATAATTGACCTCCTGTTTTGAATATGACAAAATAAACATTCTTGCATATTATTCTGTTTTAATTCCCATCACTAATATTAGTTATATAATATTTCTCATACATGGTTATAAGACTTATAACTTGTTTTGTAATTATAAGTATCTCAATTGTCCAATATAAATTCTATATTTAAGTAGGTACAACAATGGCCACCATGAATTTTTACTATCTTACATTATAGTTGTACCCTGGGCTCATGGTTCCTATAGTACATGAGTCTGTAAGTGCTTTCAACGATGCTGGGCTCCTCCTGTCTTTTGCTCTAGAGAGCCTGTCTTTTGCTCTAGAGAGAAGCCTGAAGGGACTTTTTTTTTTTCTACCTCTTTCCTGTATCACACTTTGCCTACCTGAGGCCATAGAACATTCTCTGCCAAAACAACCTTGACCCAGTTTCAAGGCCTGACACAGGTACCATCTCCAAGTCTACTCTTCAGAGAGTGCCTATTACAATGGACATCCAAGCCTACTGGGAAAGTATAAAGAGAGCTTATATGTATAAAGTAAAGTACATTCAATATATGCAAATGAGGACATCCATGGTGTGAAGTATCAACAAACTCCAGGTGGCTCTGGCCTCCTACCCATGATTTTCTTGGAATTCCAAGTAGTTGAAAATTCTCACTTTGAATATGAACTTCCAGATTGTTAAGGAAGTGTATTCTTCAGGGTTGGAGTGGAGAAGATGCTTCACTCTGTAACTGTTGGCCTTGCACAGACACAGACATACATACACACACATACACACACATACACACACATACACACATATACACACATACACATATACACACATACACATATACACATACATACATACATGCACACACACATGCACACACAAAAACACACAACTAATGGCAAAACCTTTAAAACTCCGACATGAGGTCTATTGGAGTTCATTTATATACAATCTTTCTAATTTCCACAGTTTGCTTATTTACAAAACAAATAAAAACAAATTGCCCTGAGTTTTGGGATCTCTCTTTCTAGAGCAATGTTAATTATTTCCTGAAGAAATGTCAGACCACCTGCTATTATTTTCTTTATAGAAGGTGACTATCATTTTCTACTCTGATATCTAAAATCGATACATTTTCCCTTAAATCAATAACTTACCTAAAGAATGGCTTTTTTATTATTTTATGTCAACTTTTAAAGAATTTGATATCTCCTTTCTTCTATAATTTAAGATGTCAGTGTGGAAATTTTATTTCAGTTATGTTTTCTTCTCAGTTGAACACCCTAAATTTTCTGTTTCATATTTTGCTCTTCTGAAGAGGAGGGTAAGGAAGAATTGCTGTATTGCATGGTCGTGCCTCGCCCTCTTAACTCTAGTCCTTTACCTTAGACCAACTGCTCCATCTAGGCAGTGAGCTAGTGAAAACAGCTGCTCACATACTATCAGTGTTGGCTGTTTGAAAGTGAGCAAGGGAAGGTGGAAACACATCATAAAAGAAGACGGTTGAGTGGGAAGAGCAACCAAGAGAGAGAACAAAGAAATGGATAGGAGATCCATAACTAAGCCCAGGTCGAGCTCCCAGTCCAGCTGAAGACAGACAGAGAGAGAGAGAGAGAGAGAGAGAGAGAGAGAGAGAGAGAGAGAGAGAGAGAGAGAGAGGGAGAGAGAAGAGGAGAGGAGAGGAGAGGAGAGGAGAGGAGAGGAGAGGAGAGGAGAGGAGAGGAGAGGAGAGGAGAGGAGAGGAGAGGAGAGGAGAGGAGAGGAGAGAGTATATAAGCAAAGTGACCAAGACCATGAGGAGGAGACCTGCAGAGAAGGCTGACCCGAGCTATTGGTGCTATTGACCAATCAGAGGGGATTCCTGTGTTTGCCATCTGACTTCAGAACTGAACAGATGCCTTGAGCTCTTTTCCTTTATGTATCACCCAATACACATTAACAGAGCCCAGGAAGTTCAGTTTCTCTTCTTCTGACATCATATCTTTTGATCACACAAAATGGCAAGACATTGCCATTGGAATTGTATCATCAGTGTAGAGGTGATTTGTGAGCCATTTATAAGATTAGAGTGATATAAGAACCTCATTTGAGCATAATTTACCTTCTAAAGTCATTATACCCCTGATTAACTAAATTAGTAGTTCTGTAAGAAATTTTTTGCTTTTAAGTAAGTCACTTTCCTTGGAATGTTTCACAATAAACCTTAATACTGGCACCCTCCTCTGCATTTCTGATTTGCTGGTGTTTTTAGAAGTCCAATAGGATGACTGGTTCTCAAGAAAACATTACTGCTTTGAAAATAAACTAGAACACAGCTTGTCTTTTTATGCTCCATCTGCTCAACCACATCTATTAAACTCCAGGAACATTGCCCACTGTGCTTTAAAATGCCATGTTGGGCTACTGAAATTAAGAAGAATGTTATTTCTTTGATTGTGTTTGTTGACATTTTAGCATCTAAACATGAATGTGTCCTTCCAATCAAAGAAACACTGAGTACAGGCTAGGGAGTGCTTGATATTTGTACTCGATTCCCAAGTTTGATTTCTGAAGCCAGTTTCTACAGAAATAACATTTGACTTAAGGTGATGTGATCAACACTGATATCAAATTTGACCAATTCAGACAGCAGTTCTTTAGAGTAATAACATCCAGTGATGATGTGGGAATGCCTTTCTGTATGCTGTGAATCTCAATCTTTAAATGAAGGAGCTATTTTGGCCCTTGACAGGCACCGTAGAAAAAGTAGGAGGAGAAATCAGAATAGGTAGGAAAGGAAGGGCGGAGTCAGAGGGAGATCAAGCAAGCCGCCCAAGGATCAACATGTAAGGAACACAGGTGAGCCACGGGCTACGTGGCAGGAAAGATTAATAGAAGTGGGTTGATTTAAGATGTAAGAGCTAGCTAGCAATGTGCCTGAGCCATAGACCAAACAGCATGAAGTTAATATAAGCATCTGAGTCATTTCTGGGGGTCTGAGCAGCGGGCAGCTGGGCGGCTAAGGGGTCTGGCGTGGCAGGTCTGTGGGTCCAGGTCCCTGGCCACCCGAGACCAAGAAACCCTACCACAACACAGTGATATCAAGGTGGGGCTGGTTAAAGATACAGCTTATTGAGCATTTCAACTGCAGCTTTCATTTGGTGAATCACATGATGGTTAATGTGGTGAGCTCCACCCTTTGCTGCCAAGTTCTGGGTAATGCTTGATCCACTTTAACAAATGCATACATAGGTCATGTGTGTGTTGATCCTGAACCACTATAAATAAAAAATGATGTGCATGGGACAGGAGAGAGGAACATTGGAGAATAGAATATTTCTGCATTTTACTTTATGCTCATTTATACTTTATGTTAATCTCATGAAGGAATAATGTCCAGTTATTAGTTGACAGAAAGCAATTTGTCGGGCAAGAGTTATGAAAGTGTCAAAAAGCACCAGCATAGGAGAAATGTCTTTCAGATCCTGTCTCCAGAAATATAATCCTACGGCTAATGTAAGGCCAGGCGGTTGAACAAGAGCAATCCTCAAGTGCCTGTACTTTCTTGTTATCTTCCCCCATCTACTATGGCATGTCCATTGGTGTCATCCTT
This sequence comes from Phyllotis vaccarum, assembly GCA_033318265.1. Classification (NCBI taxonomy): domain Eukaryota; kingdom Metazoa; phylum Chordata; class Mammalia; order Rodentia; family Cricetidae; genus Phyllotis; species Phyllotis vaccarum. The sequence continues at coordinate 38,784,247 of JARWLC010000012.1, read as the reverse complement.
GTGTCAGCTTACATTTGTGCAGTCATATGGGTGACACGTTATGGCTATATCTTCTTACATTCCTAGGAGATAATCTCATAGCAAATTCATTGATCTTCTGGCTTTTACAATCTTTTTATTCTCTTTTCTACGTTTCCTGGGCCTTAGATGCAGGGGAAATTTGTAGATGTATCCATTTGGATTGGACTCCATAAATCTGCATTCTGATTTTTTTTTTATTGGTTGTGACTTCATGTAGTGGCGTGGGAAAAATATACTCCATTGTTTTACAAGAATTTTTCTTTCCAAGTTGACCTTGCTCCTATTTTTAAGGTGTTGAAATGCTTTTCAGTCCAAGGCAATGATGTTTTTACTCACAGTTTTAAAATGTTGTTAGTATATAAAATAGAATGAATGTGTTAAGGTTTGCACTATTACCTTTAAAGTTTTATAATCTATTCGAGGATCCATGAATATTTAAGCGATTAGCTGATGATTTAAAAATCCTGAATCAATGGATGAAATTATTAATTTAATAAATAAGTGAATAATTAAAAGCCAAAATGGTGATGAAGTTTCTAAGAAGGGAAGAAGAGGTCAGTGTTAAACTACTGGACAAATATGTAAAAATCAGCCCCTCCCATAGAAAAGGCTGTAAAAAGGCTAATTTTGCCTTCATAAAACTAAAATACTATATATGTCTATTAATTTCCTAATGAACAATAGCTGACATAAACAAAGTCCAAGTTTCAATTAACATCACACAGGCCTAAAATGGGATGGCAAATTTGTAGGTATTTAACACTCGAATGAAAGTGCTATCCACTGTATTTAGCAGAAAAGATCATGTAATTACCTTTTTTTAAAAGATAAAGACTGTTTCACCAATACTCATGCTAGAAAAGTTTGAAATAGTTTTGCCGAAGTAGACGTGAAATTCAAGGAAAGCCCGGTCAATGAGGATTGCTTTCCTTTGGAGAAATCTGTGCCATTGAATTGGACATTGGTGCTATTATCTCAGTTTATCTCATTTAAGACCCTGGCAATCCTCTGAATGGCCAATACATAACTGATAATTTCCAGCAATCTCTAATACTGTTAATTCATATTTCTTTATTAGCTTACATTGAAAATTATTAAAGATAAAATATCTCTATTCTTGATGTGTATGAGACAAGATGGGACCCTTCCGTTATCCAAGTCTTGTAAGGAGAGTGAGTGAAAATTAGCAGATAAGAAGGAAAGAAAGAATGATACATGGATGTCAATTGTTGCCCATGAGAAAGATGAATGACATAAAAGAAATTGAGGTACATGTAAAGGTACAAGTCAGGGGAAGGAGGAAGTTCAAGGAATTATGGTGACCCTAAGAGAAGAGAAAAGCAAATATGGTAAGGTCAGTTTGTTGATTTACTGGGAGTCTACTTTGTATCATGTATGTTCTTCGGAAGACTGAAATCCCTTATAAACGTCAGTTCTAACCAGAATGAACCAGCAATACTTGATTTCAGTTAGATGCATTATTTGAAGTTCAAATGGTCCTTCTCATTAAGTAAACAAAAACAAACTGCATAATCAGAATGCTTTCCTGACACAATATTTTTATTACTTATTGGGAATTTTGTAGAGTACACTTGATTCCAATCATACTTGCTTCCCTTTTCTCTCAGGTTCACCCTTCCACCCTTAAGCCCCACTCCTGCAAAACAAAACAAAACAAAACAAAATACCCCATTAAGTCTAATTTTATTGAGCATATACTCATTGGAGCATAGTCAAATACCCAGTGGCCAACCCCTCAATGAAAACTGAGTCCTTTCTGCCCTTCACCCCTGAGCAGAAGCCATGAACTGTGAAGAGCTATGCATCAGCAGCTTTGTCCCAGTCTTCAATGACTCTCCTCAATAGCTTCCTGTCTGAACTGTTTCTCTATTTTTGGAGGGAAGGGACAGGTTGTCAAGGGAACCTTCAGTATCTCTCATTCTCCTTTATGAGTCTGCATCATCCACACCACTACAAAAGAAGCTTCTTTGCCCATAGCAGTTGGTGCCATGATGGATAGAAGCTGCTTAGAAACAACAAATAAAAAGCTCAAAACACATGATTTAAGTTTGTTTTTTTTCTAAAACTTTTCACTTGACAAACTTATCGTGTATCCTCTTTCTCTGTTCTGGGAAATTTTCAAGGATCTTTTAACCAAGGCCCCATCGTCAGATTCTGTCCACTCCAATATGCCTCCTGAAGTCAACCTTGATAATACCTCTCACCTCCTGGATGTTTTTAACCTATATAAATCCAGTCTCCTCAGTATAACTCCAGTGTATCTTTTATTTGATGACTCTGTCTTTTGAGGCAAATGTGGCCTGTCACAATTGTAGCATAACTGAGGCTTGAAACAAACACTGTCTTCTATTGTTGTCTCTTCAGTTTTGCACTTGAACAATTGTCTTTGTTTTTAAGATCTAAATGAACTACCATCAGTCAGAAAATCTGACCTTGAACCCCTTTACTGACCACTGCAGTCCAGGACTAAATATACATACTACTTTGTACTTCATGTTAAATTATGTCTCTCCTTAACATGTAACAGGTAGGGTTCTCAAATTGTTAGTAGGCCATTTTATATTTTAAAAAAAATCATAAGAAAGAAAATATATCAGGGTAATTTTTACAGTTCTTAGAAAGATGAAGAAGTAGGGTTTAAAAACAGTTGAATAAGGTTTCCACAGAACTGATGATCACACACAAATTTATGTAACAGGATGATTAAGATAGGACAAGAAAAGAAACGGATTTTTCTTCTATTATCAGCAACTCTGACCCATAACTTCCCCACAGGTACTGCAATCGTTGCCCTACAAATTTGAAGTTATAGCTGGAGTGCATATTTTCTTCTGGTTCTAATTTTTACATAATTATCTTCTATTTCAAGTCCACAGTGGGTGAATATTAATGGGTAAAACTGGGTTGCATTCCTATGTCTTAATAATAGAGAAGTTACAAAAGCACATATATATCCTGGGTTTTCGAATAGTGAGCAATGAGTTTTGTCTCCCCATAAGAATATAGACAAGAAAATAAGGTTAAAATAATTAATTCACTCACTAAATCTATTGTACAAATTGAAAAATTGGATCCTTAGTGGTAATCTTAATTCTCGCGTGGACATATGGCTGTTTTCGTCTCCATTGAACAGTGCAGGTACAAACATTGTCATCATCACAGAAAACTACTGAAAAGCTCTGAGTTAGACAAAGTCTTTCGATTTTATTGATGTGTAAATGAAGGTCCCTGGGAATCAAGTGATATGCCAATATTAGAAAATCATCAACATTCACAATTCTTCTGAATTGTTCTACTCACTGCAAATTACTATTTTTCAAAGCACAGTTGCAAAATATTCTACTTATCTGTTTCATTTCTCTAGTGAGTCAAAATGTTTATATTCTGTTGTCTTTGGTTTGTTGAAATAATATGAAGGACTATGGGAACTTCAATAGAAGTTTTTCTAGATAGAAACTGTGTTTAACAGAGCCTGGAATACTACAAGTGTTTTCTGGGTCTTTGTCTTCAAATAATGTGTTCCATAGAATATTGAAACAATAATCTTAAGCCTTTTTATTTAACCAGTTACTGAACAAAACTCATGCATGACACCGAAAGTTTAAGAGAGATTCTACTTCTTTTTCAGCTCTGGTGGTATGCAGTCTGGTTTCCTGGTACTGTCTACTGAGTGGCAGAAACATTGTTAACCACAATGAGAAAGTTGATCTCTAACACAAAATGCTCCTTGCCAAGCACTTCCCAAAGGCCGGCAGTGACCAGATGAACAGATCCAAAAGAAAAATATTTACACCCATACTAAGTGAAAGATTGTTTCTGGCTTCCTTACAATCTGCAGAAACACTCTCCTCTAAGACATTGAGAATGGTGGAGAGGTGAGCACACAGTGTTTTCCTGAGTAGCACTGCAGGTATTCAAAGGATGGCATTGGCCCCAGTGGGTGCACATACTTTCACTGAGCACGCACCTGCTGCCATGGAAACCATTTGGTTGCCAAAGCTTTAAGGATAATTCTGAGGGAACAGTCTTCACTGTTTTGGTTTGCAGGCTTGATGTTTTTTCAGTAGCATTTAAATACTACTTCCCAGACTCACGGGATAAATTATCATCATCTGAGAACACTCTCTTCTTTTTAAACAGAATTCAGCACAATGTCAAAGGAAGGTCAGTGAGCAGCAGAAACAGATCGAGGTAGCTGGAACTGGTGATGTTCAGCACACAATATGGTCTTGTCTGAATCAGGGAAAATAGTCCAGCTCATCCAGTATCAGCCTCTTCTGGAACCTCCCAAGTATGAATAGTGAGGCCTTTTCTTACATTTTAACTAGTTTCTGGTTACTTCTGGAATTTTTTTTTAATTATACAATAAGTGTAACCATGCATCTCATTCATTGTTTTTAGTTGAATATCTTTTATTAGTACTATTCAAAGTTAGGTAATGTCCTAGGCTCTGAGTGTATGAAAGGAAACAAAATAATATCTAAAACATCTGGATCCTAAATCTAGCAATAGGCAACAGCACAGATTAACATGCAAATCCAATTATATGAATACATGTCAAGGTTTGAAGAGTGGTAACAGTTTGCTATTTTAGATGGGATGGCCAAAAAAAAAAAAAAAAAAAAAAAAAAAAAAAAAAAAAAAAAAAAAACAGATTCTGAAGACAGGTAGGTAAATCAAATATGCAAAAGAAGAGGACAGTGACTTGAGCTGTGAGCTGATGTGCCCCCAACCCTGTTCCATAACATGACATAAATGCCTGATCACAAGGTCTGTGATACAGTGAGCATTTTTAAATACATCCAAATGTATAAGCTTGGGGATTAAGGAGGGTCAGTATGTCATTTCTACATCAACTACTGTTGTCAGCCTCCTAAGAAGAAACAAAGAAGGTCGGAGGCTATCTCTTTACTGGGATGAGCTCCATCAAAACATTGTTGAAAACCAAAATGCAACCACACAGTGGCAAGCTAACTTCTAAAGTCAGGGAGAGCCATCTCCCAAAACACAACAGGAGCCCTCGGGTACAGATTGGTTCTCCAGTGTGGGATAATCTTGGGAGAGAATCTAAAAGAACAGAAAAGCAGAGGTCAGACGCAAATGAAGAGAAAGAATGTCAATGAGAGAAGGGACAAAAATATTCACAGCATTAATATCAATAAAAAGGAAAGACTAAGCCACTGGAAATACAAAACAACAGAAAACTCCTGGTTTTACACGCCTTCATAAGGTTGGTCCATTATAAATCCTGGCATTCCTAACCAAAAAGCTATCTCTAATTAACAACTGCTAGCAAAGGAAACATTATTTTTCTCCAATAAAGTCTCACCGAGTATAGAAACCACACTTAAGAGCATGCCTTTTGCCTAGCACTAAAATGCCAACACAAAATGAACTCAAGGATATTTTGAGATGCTTTGCCTCGTATTGCTTTGTTTGTCTTTTATTTGTTTATTTTGTTTGTTTTTTACCATACTTTTGCTTGTATAGTATGGTTCCCAATTTTGTGTTTTTATTGGCTGTGTATGTTTCTTGGGCTTTTTCTCTGTTTTGTTTTATTCTGGTTTATTTATTTGAATTATTTGCCTTCGGCAAGAAAAAAAAATGCATGAAGTTGGAAAGGTAGGGAGGAGGGATGGATCTGAAGCCACGATCAAAATATAATGTATAAAAATTATTTTTAAGAAAAATTTTGGCAGGTGTATGTATAAAATCACAAGAATCCAACCAGTCTTATCACTGTGGCAATCAGGTCCAAAACAGCACCTTCTCTCACCTGACTATTAGCCTCCTCTAGTGGATCTTTTTTGGGGGTTGTTTTTGTGTTTGGTTCTGTTTGTTTTTTGATGCCTTTGCTTGGGTTTTTCTTACTTAGCATTGTCCACTGGATTCTCATGTCACAAATTTGCAACTAGAAGTCTTTATGATGATCTACCAAATTCTAGACAACTTCCTTAGTCCCCTCGGCCCATTACTCTCTAACCGTGTAAACTTGCTCTCTTCTGTTGTCTATTCCTGCCATGCAGCCTCTCAAGGTGGTTGCTTAAAAATGACAAATGTTTCTTCAACTGGGGTGTTGAAGAAACAGTTCAGTACTTCTCTCTTATTCTGTCAATTACTGCTCAAATGTCCCTTGTCAGAGAGAGTTTTGTCCTATGTCATTCTGTATAAACAATATCATAGACCTTCTAATACTGAGAAATAAAATACCATGGACAAAAACAAGTTTTTCAGAAGAGTTTCATCTTACAGCCTGTAGTAGAACATCTATAGTATAGCATCTAAAGAAAAAAAAACAACTTTGGTTATAAAGGGGGGGGAGTGTTATTTCATCTTACAGCCTGGTGTTCATCATCTAGAGAAATCAGGGAAGGAACCTGAGACAGGAACTGATTCAGAGGCCATGAAGGAGTGCCTCTTACTGGCTTTCTCCCCATGACTTATTCAGCCTGCATTTTTATTTATTACAGGATAACTTTCTCTATCATGAAATCACCCACAATGCTCTGGGCTTTTCTACATCAATCACTAGGTTTTTATTTTAAGCAATCAAGACTTGCCTACCCACACTTTTTGGAAGCATTTTCTTAATTGAGAGTCTCTTTACCCAAATGACTTTACCTTGTGTCAAGTTGACATAAAACTAGCCAGGAAAAATTACTTCCTACCTAGTCCCTTCTCTACACACATCCTAGCTTCCTATCCTATGTGTTTCCATAACAATACAACAATATTCCAAATTTTTCTTTTTCGCATTTGATTATCAAAAAATTTTATTTCATAAGCATATAGGATCCTTGTATCCAGACTGTTTATGTTTTGTTCTAGATAAATATTTATGGATTATTGAGGGAAATATAAGAAAAACAAGACAGTAATAGATGTTAAGTAGGACATGAGTGATGGCCATAGTGACAACTATCATCTGCTGGTGAATCAAGATGCATCACCATCATTTATAATGCCCACTCCATTCTTCTTCACCCATAAAATGTAGCTCCTCTTGTTAACTCAGTTCATCAGATAAAAAAAAAAAGATAAATCGAGGCTTTGAGAAAAAAGGTATCTTGCACAAGAGGCCCATTTTCATTTGTCTCTGTCTCCAAAGTCTTTCTTTCTTAAAGTTAGTCTTACATCTCTAAGATAAATATCATACTGTCCTATGGTTTGTCAAAACAAAACAACTCTAAAAGAGCGTCTTAGGTTCTGATGTCTCCACAAAAAAACCTAGATTCCCAAGATTTAGCAAACCAGTGTTCTTACTACACTGACAAGTAATTCTGGTTCAGTAACAATACAAATTAATAGATAAATGCAGTCAAAGCAAATAAATCTTCATTAAAGAAAACAACTCTCTGCAGCATGGGCAATTTAACCCCTAGTAATTCTGCTGCATTCCAATAACTCAATCAAGTGACCATGTCATATTACACAGGGGGGCAGGGAGGGAGGAAGAGAGGGAGGGAGGGAGGGACGGAGGGAGGAAGGAAGGAAGGAAGGAAGGAAGGAAGGAAGGAAGGAAGGAAGGGAAGAAGGAAGGAAGGGAAGAAGGAAGGAAGAGAAGAAGGAAGAGAAGGGAAGGAAGGAAGGAAGGAAGGAAGGAAGGAAGGAAGGAAGGAAGGAAGGAAGGAGGAAAGCAACACACACAGATACAAACATGCACATATCACAGTTCAGTTTCTCATGAAATTTATCAACTTGACTTTCAGCTCAGAGTGAAAAAGAAAACCAATTTTTTTTGCAGCTACTCCATGATTTCTTTTCAAGTAAGGGCTGCTATTTTCTACAAAATAAGTGGATAAGAATTGCTTTGTTTTGCTTAGTTTCTCACAGAAAAGGCTAGTGTAAAAAATCCAAAGTTGCAATTATTTTAATGGAACTTCTTCTGCCCAATAGAATAGTAAGTTTTAATGTGTTGGTGAAATTGTATAAAAGCCAACATTTTCATACATTATAACTGGAAACTGACACAAGCTAATGGAAAAGCAGTGCAGTAAGAATATTGTATCTATTGATCTAATAATTTTATTTCTGCAACAATAGTTCAAGAATAAAATGTTTAGCTTAAATTTACTGCGATTAGTATATAAAATCATAAAGTTATATATATTGATGAAGCACCATACAATATTTTGATACTTTAATACATTACATGATTTTTCAAGTCAGATTAATCTGTCTTCTCATTTATTCATTCTATAGGGTCAATAGAGTCGATATCTCTTCTTCTGGATTTAAAATGTACAGAACATTACCGTTATCAGGGGTCACATTGCTGTGCAATAGCACACCAGAAATTCTTAATACCATCTCACAGCCAATTAGAATCCACTGGCCAGTGTTTTCATCAGCCCCCAATCTTCCAGAATCTCTCTGCCCTGTGGCTTTTCATCTTATAAAATATCAGCAACGTTTTTACTTTTTACTAGTAAGAAAAAGGAAAAATTTTAAACTTAATAAACAACAGCATACTGTGAATAGAAGCTCTATCTACTAAGAATTTGTGTATGCATAGAGTACTCTTCATGCTGTCCTTCAAAATAGAGATTGGATAATACATTTTATTAACTTTTAAAAGTATATTTAAACTCTATAAAAGTATGTTCAGTAGAATAAAGAGTACAAAGCATGGCTGTTTCTGGCTGGCAAAATGTGATGACAATTGCCATTCTATATCTTATATCTCAGAAGTTGTTCAAAGAATCTTTACTTATGGCCATAATTTCAGACTTTAAATTTTTTGAGAAAAAAATGTGTGTTAATATAAAAATGGTTGAAAATCTAATATATAGTCTAATTTGATTATAGATTACTGCATCTCATATGCTAATAAAATGAAAATAGAGTTCATTAGAATTGGTGGCATTCTGAGGCATTAGATAGACAAGCAAACAATTCTTTAATTCTACACTAGATACTCTTGGATTTGTGTTGGGAGAGAGCTCTGTTTGTTTTGCTTTGCATTATAAAAGGGACAACAAAGAATGGAAAGAGGGAAGGAAAGAAGGAAGGGGGCAGGAGAGAAGGAGGGAAGGAAGGAGGGAGGGAGGAGGGGGGATTGGAGGAGTAAGAAAGCAAGGAAGGAAACAAGGAAGAAGGAAGGAAGAAAGAATTCAAGGCTCTTCCAATAAAACGGAACAACCATGGGTCTTTCCATTTGCTAAGTAAATCTTGGGGAAAAAAAATCAAACTATTCAGTACTTTGGTTTTCAACTGTAAAACGAAATAATGGTACATCTGATGCAGCGATTAAAAGCATAGACACTGTAGTCATAGTGCCTGGATTCAAATTTGAGCCTGACCACATAGAAGTTATATGACTTCCTGAAGTTAAATAATCTCTCATTATTGTTTGTGCTCCTGACACACCAGGTTAAATACATTAGTTTCTTGAAAGTTAACACACTAGGGAGAGTGTCTGTCACATAGGATACATTGCGGAAGATTTAACTGTTACCATTAGCTTTTCTCAATAATTGTAGTGGAAATGTCAGTATCCTTCTAATTTTTTTTCTCATGGTTATGTACAGTAGAAGTCAACATGGGGGAACTTACATTTAAATCTAGATGGCAGATAAATTTCATGAGGTTAGGGGGTAGAAACTTGTTTTGTGTTTTTAACTTTTCCAAAGCCTGGAAATGGGCACTTTATTCTGCTCAAGTCATCATCTCTCATCTTCAATTACTACAGTCCAAATTCTTACGAATTGTGAATGTTCTGCTGCTTTTTAAGTCCTTGCACTAGCATGTTAATATCATAAAAATAATATTTGAGCGTCTGTGTTTATTGATGGCTTCAACCTCAACAATAAATATTTGCAAAGTTAGTTTCTTTGTCACTCAAAGTATTCTGTTTTTAGGTTCTGTAAATTAGATGTAGGTGTCTTCTGCCTACCATTTTTTTTTTTAATTTCCTACTTATATAGATACGTGTACATATACATAGAGTGCTTCTACCACACATTTCTCTTTGGTTTCTAATTAACAAAGCAATTTTAATACAACACAGTGTTAAATGTATTAAAGAATAGCTTTATATATTGTTACTTGTACTAGTTTGAATGACAGTGGCCTCCCTAGGCTCCTACTTGGTTTCAACAAGGAAGGACTGTTTGAAAAAGGATTAGGAGGTATGGCCCTTTCAGCGTAAGTGTGTCATCTGGTACAGGCTTACAGGTTTAAAAAGCCTTTACTGTTGACCTATTTAGTGCTCTCTGTCTCAAGCCTCTTTGTCAAGAAGCAAGCTTTCAATTGCTGCTTTAGTGCCTTGTCTGCATGTCTATTACATGCTTCCTTCCATGATAGTCATTGACTATCTGGACTCTGAACTGTGAGCCACAAATTAAACATTTTCTTTTATAAGCTGCCTTGGTCATGGTGCTTCATTGCAAAGGTAAAAAGTACATAAGTCATTATCTGGAAAGGAAATAAAACCACCTTTCTTTTCTTACACAGCCAAGATTTACAGAAAAATGAGAGCATGTACTACATTGTATGGCCTCAATCTACGGCTGTTAAGATTCAGAGAAGAGGGGACTTCGGGGACCTTTCCAAATGACATTGTCTTTCTTTTGCCTCTGGAAACATTAGGGAGGAAATTTATTAATAATGGGTATTAGAAACTGTTCTCTCAATTTAAATCAACATCTCTTTTTCCTTAATGTGTGAAAGTCCTATAATAATCTAGCCTTCATTTTTCTTAACATGTATTACTTGTACAAAACAATGTATTTTGTTGTGACCTTTTAAGACAGGTACACGATATGCTCTGATCATTGTTATCTCTGCTGCATTTTCCTGCCCAATCACCACTGTCTTCATTTTTCTTTTAAGTAGAATACTTTACCTGAGATGATTAAAATCACTAGAGAATAAAAATGGAGCTGAATCAATTGGACATCATCAAAAGAAGACAAGAGGCAGTAATGTGAAAAGTAGCTGAGGTTCAGACAGTCTTAGCACCACTGGAAGCTGCCAAACAACTGAAGGAACTAAGCCAGGTGGGGTGGGTGGTGCTTTTGTTTTGGTTGCTCTTAAGCATCAAACCCTCTTCACTGTGAATCCTGATATCTGAGGCCATAGGTTCTTTGATCACAAGGAAAAGCAATAAGCATCCCTGTGGTCCTATTACATAAGAGATGCAAAGCTAGACTTGGACACATTGTTCTATCATTTCATTTTTTATTAAAAAAAATGTCATTTTTAATCTATGTATCCCCCTGCTCCCCCTCCCTTCCCTCCTCCCAATCCCTCCCAGTCAGCCTAATAGCCGACATCTCTTTCTATAAAATAAAACTAAATATTTTTTGCCTCATAAAGTTTCTTAAAGTATATGTGGTGCTATATGAGAAAATGCCATATATAATTAAATGCTTTAAATATAGGTATATATAATTTTCTTCAATACCATACTGCTTCCACAGTTGCACCATAAATGCAGTGTGTATTTTCTATAGCGCAATAGCTTGTATCGTCTTTTAAAATCACCATTAAAGGGATAGACAATTTTTTAAAGGAAAATGAAGGGGAAGGAGTGAGGAATATAAAAAGTAAAGAAAATTAAGTATAAATAAAAAGATTAAAGTGTACTTACTTTTTCCTAAAGCAAATCTGCATTTGAACATTAAAAAAAGCTCTGATGAAAAATTTCAGAAACTCTTCTGATTTCATATAAGTTTATAGTCTAAAATAATATTTAGAATTTTGTACTTTAATCTCATACTGTTGGATGGAGAAGGCATCCTCTATACAAGCACCATGAGGCACATACACTACAAGTTTTGTGGCCCAACACACATATGCATGGAAACACAATCAATACACAAGCCAATACAAACATGCATGGGGAGTCATAGAAACAATTTTCTGCCTTCATTGTTATAGGTTTTTATGTGGTCCCTGGGACAGTCATTCAGACTCACAAGACCTCAGTTTTCTCACCAATAAATTTTGAATTTGGAAGAAATCATTTTTAATTCTAAAATTTCAGAAGTATGAAAATGAAATTAAATTCTAAAGCAAACAGTGGTGAACTCTCAATGTAAACATCATAACCCTAATTAAAAATGGGCAAGTAATGAACAAGTAATAAATAACATAATTTTAAACTCAAATTATGAATTAATAGCTCAGCTTTGCTGCCTTCAGCCTATGCCCCAAAAGTATAATAACTGACAATTGTTTTAATTAGACCAAAGTATCTGTTATTTCCATCTACTGCTCACTTGAGAGACATTTCTCTCCACTTCTGCTACATGCTGACAGGTCACATGGAGCAAAGATTTTTATGAATAACTTGGGATTCATTCCACCTCAAGGACAAAACCCAACCAAGACCACCTACACCTTAAGAATATAAATTTTTCTGCTCAAAGCAGTATATTGTTTTCTCCCAACACTTCTTTATTTGCATATTTCTTAAAATACAATTTTTCCTTAAGAAAACTGGCCAATTGTCTAGAAAAATGACTTAGATTCTATCAAATCTCCACCTGTGGGTTGTGACCCTTTTGAGTCAGATGACCCTTTCACAGGGGTGGCATATCAAATAGCCTACATATCAGATATTTACATTGTAATCCATAATAGTAGAAAAATTGCCATTATGATGTAGCAACAAAAATAATTTCATGGTTGGGGACTACAATATGAGGAATTTTATTAAAGGGTCACAGAGTTAGGGAAGTTGACAACCACTGGCTTAGAAGATATAGCATGGATATGTGTATAAATAAATAATGTAATACTAGATATTATTTTTAAATGGCTAATATTTTTATTTTTCAGCTCTCTGTAGTGTTTTACATAAAGTAAAAAGGTAACAATTATTGTACATTAAAATAAATCACTGATGGTGGTACACATCTGTAATCTTAGCACTCAGTAGGCTAACATGGAAACATGGCCAGTTGGAGGGCATCCAGAGCTACATCCTCCAGCCCAATCCCCACTTCAATGCCCATACACAAAGAAAAGATGTAAAATTGCACTGATGAAATTTTGTTTTACAGAGTTATGCAAATCTACCCATTTTTCTGATCTTCGAGTGTTTGCTTACAGATGTCTACATTAACTCCCTGCAGTTGTGTTTGCTGAACCACATTTCCCAGAGAATATAACATTTTAAGCAGATATACAACGTCCTTCTCTTAGATATCACAGAGGTCTCTCACCTGGTACATTTTGAGTGACCTTTGCCAATGTCAACACTGGGCCAAGCCAAATCTTAAACACAGTCCTTTCATGGTGGGGTTTCTTCCTTAGAAGAGATAAGTACTGATGTGGAATGCCAAAATCAACAGCTCTCCCCTTAAAAAGGTATGTGGTAACAAGAATTTCTTATCTGATGTCTCAAGATTCAGAAAGCAAAAGAACTCTTTCTCAGCATGAGGACTTGGAGAGATTGTGGAATGGATTTGCTTTAGAAATGCGGAGGTGGGGGGTGTGAAATTCTGGGACAAAAACAAATGGATATGAGAGAAATGTTCCCATTATGTTTTCACCACTGGTATATAGTGATGCCTTTTGTTATAACACATTAATTTGCATATTGAAATGAGCAGGGAAAACCTGTCCAAGGAACTAGAATCTGTTATGTTATGATATGCCTATAATCCTAGCATTTGAAAGGTAGAGGCAGGAAAATCAGAAGTTCAAGATCATACTTGTCTACGTGATAAATTCAAGAGCAGCCCCAGCTACATGAAACAAACAAAAAATGTATTCTATATGGGGAGGGGAAGTCTCAAACTAAGAAACAGAAGCAATGCTATCTTTGGTAAGAACCCAAAGAAAACTCCTGGCAAAGTCAAGTGAATTAGGTTTCAGTGGTGCTTGTCCAGTGGTCCTTCTAGCTTCTGTAGATAGTGAAATGTGAGGATATTCAGGTCATCATATAAGCCACAGATATATTCCCGAGACCATTAAATCTCTAGATTAGTTATAATAACCAACAAAATTAACATTATATACTTGATATGTTTGCAGGAGAACTGTATCAAAAAATATTGTTTGCATTTGTTCATTACAGATAAAATTTATTTTAAAACATTTTATTTTACTTTATTTTTATCTCTATTTTATGTGTATAAGTGTTTTGTCTGCCTGAATATATGGATATATGTATACTTTTTGCGTGCCTAGTGCCTATAGAGGCCAGAAGAGGGCGTTAGATCTTCTGCAACTGGAGTTATGATGATTGTGAGCTTAGATGTGAGTGCTAAACACCAAGCAGGGTCCCAGGCAATAGCAGAAAGTACTCTTAATCATTAAGGCATCTCCAGCTATTTTTGTAGTTCGAATTCTAATTGGTCTTAGCAATAAAAACATGGAGCCAGATATGGGGTAAATCCTGAAAGATCAGGGAGATAAAGGAGCAAGGCACTGGAGAGACTTCTTACCTCTACTAAATACTCAGGATAAAAGCGATGAGATTCTGTCTCCATCTGCCTCATAATCCTGTCTCCACTTCCCTAGTGCTGAGATTAAAGGCATGAACCACCACCACAGCCTGGCTCTGTTTCTCTTTTAGACAGATTCAATCTTCTGGAGGCCAGGGTGGCCTTGAACTCCTAATCTTCCTGCTTCCTCCTCCCAAGTACTGGGATTAAAGGTGTGTGCCACCACCTCTAAGGTTAACTAGTGGCTGGTTCTGCCTTCTGATCATCAGGCAAGTTTTATTTGTTAGAACACAAATAAAGTGTCACCACATTTCCCTATCTTTGTCTAAAATAAATTAAGTTGTAACTAATATAAGCCTAACTATATGCAATAAGTATAATAAATAAGTATATACAATATATATGTCAAGAATTACATTAATAATATCCACCCCCATTAACATTTGACAAATTCCGAGAAAATACTTCATTATCTATTTTATCTTGATGAGTCCAGGATGCTGTACTTAATTTACAATTTACTTTCTATCCTCACTTGTGTAACCAAAACTATCTTTAAATGTCTCTCAACCCTATACACTTTATACTTCTTTAGTGAGTTTCTTCTCTAAATTTGGAGAATTGTAACTCTAACTACCTAGAGTTCAGTCTAACTAGTCTTCAACCTCATTAGAGATCTGAGAAAAACATAATATAATTTGAGTAAGCAGGAAGTGCAAACAATCAACTTCAAAAAATGTTAGAAATGACAGAAACAGCTGGCTACCTAAACAGTCACTCAAAGTTCCTTTGCAACACTGGGGCATCCATCTTTGCCCTATGGGCCTAGCATATCTGAAAGACTTTTCTTTGAAGCAGGATATTCCAAAAGGCTGTCCTACCTTGTCTTGACAAAAAGTTCAGCAGTCACTTTAGTGTCCTCTTGGTCCTGTTTGGACATCATACTGTCAGCAGCCAAAGCAAGAGCACATTCTTGCCCAGTGGCTAACTTTTACCACAGAGAAAGTAAATTCCATATAATATAAGTCAAGCGGAGATGGGATCTCAATGCAATTTAGTCTGAGGATTCAGAGAGACAGGATCTCCCCATTTTGGCTGAGGAGTTAGCAAGGTGAGAGATGATTGTGGCTTGCTCCTTTGTCTTTCTTATCTTTCAGTATGTAATCCAATATCTGGCTCAAGGTTTTTATTAAAACCAATTAGGATTACCCTTACATGTTTGCATATATTTTAATATATAATTAATTGAACTCATGGATATAAAATTTAAAGATAAGGAAGTTCAAGTGTTTACAGCCTTACATCATTCTTGCTGACAGAAATCAGAAAGCTATAGACACCCTTTACAGTGATTATATCATTTTCAAAAACTGTTGTGACTGTATTATTGAAAAAATGATCCTCCTGAAATAGAGATCAACATTAGGTTAAGTTTGAAATCACACATTCCTCTAATTCATCCTCAATAAGAAAATAAACAAGCAAAAAGGATCAAGATACACTAAAAAGTAAATGTTAACTGGGTTAGATTTCATTGTAGCAGATTTTCCAAATTCTTGGGTATATTATGATTGATTAAAATAAACTTTAACAAGTTCCCTTTAAAAGACACTGCCTTGTTATGTTTTCACACTCACAAAAACACACTTGCCTTAAGTAGAGTTTACACAGAATTGATTTGCAATGCATGTGTCAGTATATATTCACATCATTGTTTGGGCGTGATTCTTGCTAACTCATGGTGAAATATAAAAGCATTTTAGGACACTGGACAATTTAGAATGTTAACTCATCAAGGAAGCAGTGGTTAATAGAATAAACTCCATTTACCATAAATTTAAATACAAATTTGAGTATTTTCATATTAAATAGGAAATAAAGTTTCAGAAGGAGAAACAAACTCTAAAAGTCTAGAATTTACTCTCCATGTCCATGATCCTCTTCACATGTTATCTAATATACTCCATCAAACACTAAACAACCATTTCAAACTGCGTCTCAACTTAACTTCACAAAGCAATTATTTATTCTGAATGGATTTTAAATTTCTGAGTTGTCTATTCTTCAATTTACTTTAACACTTTTCCATCCCAAGCAATGTGTTCACCTGCGTCTTTCAAGAATTTCAAATTATTCACTGATTCTATTGTTTTCTTACATTCCTTTCCATGCATCCTTTTCTATCACAATATTTATGACCTAAGCAATACCTGAATCTTCAAGATTCTCCAGCATCATTTTCTCAGAAGTCTTTAGGCACACATTTTCTCTGCTCATTTACAGAAATGTCAGAGGTCCCTAAAGTCTCCTCTAGTACAGGTACTATTAAACATTTTCTTACCTTGTGAGCATTTTCCTATGAGAAAGTTTAGCCAGTCCTTGGCACATAAAAATATAAATGAGAATATGCTACAAACATTTACTGATAAGAGATCATAACAAATTTTATTTTAAAATAATTCTCTGGTTATACATGTAAGTTTACCATTATCTCATACAAATTAAGTAAATTTAATATACTGACTTATTCTTATGTAATATGATAAAATCAAGGCTGAATATTTAATACCAGAGAGTAAACAGCGACTCAGCAATTTTTTTAGAATTGATCAATATGTTGATTTTACACTCATAATTGCTAAGAATGCTACTTTACATGAATATGTAGTACAATTTTGTGCTGGGCCATTTTAGCAAGTATTAGAAACAGCGTCCTAACCTTAAGCCAAAATCCATTTGACAATCTCTATAAAATTGAAATCAGCAACTCAACTCAAACTGCATTTGTTTTTACATCAAACATTCTAACATAGCACATTGCAAAGATATCTAATCTGATAGCTACACACTGAAGAATGACAGTTGGTAAACATTAAAAATCTTTGTTTCCAGAATTAAATCAGTATGGATTTACAAAATCAGAAAACATTGTATGTATCATAAAAACTAAAACAAAACAAAAAAAATTGTGAATTTAACATGCATTATTAGATCACGACGGAGCCAGGGTATTTCATGCAAGATTTGTTGACATTGCATGGTGTGACAGTACACACTGTCCAAGGCAAACATGTTAGTTGTTTCAGAACCAAGGATGTAGTGGAGTTATACAATGCAACATAGGTGAGAACCATCAGGAATGTCTCAGATCCATTCCATGTTTGGTTTTTAATTAATTCTTGTTCATCATGAGTTCAGAAATGGTTTTGCCTTATGAATTTGAAAACCCTTGTCTTGCAACCTCCAAAATGACATGTCAAGGGGTTTAAACCAATAGTTGTGAAGCTGGAATCTAACACAAGATTCTAATTTTAAAAGTTCATACATTTAGATGTTTCTTAAAATAAGATCCAAAAGGTATCTTAAACCTAATCTAGCCCAACACCACACCTTTTTGAAAATCTAAATCACATGACTAATTAGTAGCTGTTAATACTGCATCTCAGGACTTCCATCTCTTAAACTTGTGACATTTTTTACACAATACCTTCAGTCATATTCTGATCAGTGATAAATATTACAAGTTTCCCTATCTTACAGGTAAACAGCTATCTGTTGAAGTTAAGCTGACTCAATAAAAGGGAATTTATAGCAGGTTTTGTAAATCTAGTCAACTACACATGATTAGTGAGGTCACCGACTCTAGTAGAAAACCTACTGCTACAATTTATAAAACCTGTATAATTCTTAAATCCACTCTAAATATTTACTCTTATGCTCACAGAGAAATATAGCTCTCATCAAACAATTTTTTTATTGCATCAGATGGAAATCATTACAGAAATTCACAACTGACCATAATGTAGAGAAGAACTAATTGTGGCACAAACTGATGCATCTACAATGCAACCTCTATACTTAAGGTTCAGGGAACACTGAGGAAGAAGGGACAGAAGAAGTAGGAAAAACAGAAGACAAGGACATCTTCTCTGAGAGTGTTGCCTATATATGATAGGGAAACATAACAGAAAAACTGCATCTCTGAAATCTCAACAGTGCACAATGACAAGACCAGCTGATAATATATCACACAATTCCTACCCCTAGATGAACACCTACAGAGAATTAACGAATTCTGAGAGAAGAATCAGTATTCTTTGAGAATGAGTGAAAACAGACTTAGCAGGTTTTATATGTATATGCATATAAAATCTTCTCTTTATACATAATTATATACGATATTGCATATAAGTGCATATACATACATATATACAACAACAATAACCAAAGAAGAAGAGGCTTTGAACCTGAGAATGGGAACCACAGTAGTTATTTAAGGTACTTATGCTGGGAACAGCTGAATAGGAGAAGGATAGTGATGTGTGTTGCAGTGAGGTTTCTTGGTCTCGGGTGGCCTGAGGCCCGGACCTCCTACCTGCCGTCCCAGACCCCTTGGCCCGCCGCTGCTCGGGCCCCAGAAATGACTCAGACGCTTATATTAATTTCATGCTGTTTGGCCTACGGTTCAGGCACATTGCTAGCTAGCTCTTACATCTTAACCCATTCTCATTAATCTGTCTGCCACGTGGCCCGTGGCTCACCTGTGTTCCTTACATGTTGCTCCTTGGGTTTCAGGCTCTATCTGCCTGACTCTGCCCTGCTTCTCCTACCTATGCTCTGATTTCTCCTCCTACTTCTTCTATGGTGCCTCTCGCAAGCCAAAACAGCTCCTTTATTTAAAGATTGATATTCACAACATACAGAAAGGCATTCCCACATCAGATGTGATTCTTTTTCAATTGACAACATATGTAAATAAATATATTTGGTAGTCAAATTTGTATTTACCATTTGGGTCAAGTTCTTTTCTTTCACCTGATCAATGTTCACAAAACTCTCCAAAGCCTTTCATTAAAGTGACTACACATCAAAGTTCATACATAATACATATGTATATATATTATCATAAAATCACAATTCTGTGTATGTCAGCTCTTATTTTTGGGACTGACATCCTCACAGCAATTAACCTATAGTTGACTGTTAGTAGTCTTTTAACTTTTTATAGTCACACTTTCTTGTTTGTGGGGAAAAAAAAAAAAAAAGGCCAATTAACCTTTCTGGAGAAATAGTATTACAATTATCTTCTCAATTTGTTCAGTACTAGCTAATTCCCAACAATGAATTTTCCCTTTGAATTGTTATGAAATCTCTAGCTAGAAATAGCTATGGCAAACTCACAATAAGGCTGATCTTCAATAAGCTACTTCCTTCCTTTTGAGAGGAAAGGAAAAATGGTTTTGAATCCATATGCCATTGTAAGTAGGTTCACTCTCAAAAGTTCAGATAAAAGGAGAATATGATCATGCCAACTCAACTAAAAGTAGAGGAGGCATAAGGTGATAATTTTGGCTGCTGATTCCCATGGGAACCATTGTTACAATCTCTACAAGTGATATAATGCACTGCCAATTTTCTCTCTTTTGCTGAAATATGAATTCAATCCCGGCTTCTACTTTTTTTCCATACTAGTATATACTTCTCTCCAGAGACATCTCTCTTATAAATGTGTCAGCATTTGAATATCAACAGCAATATTTGGTAAATAGGATATGGCAAACTTTCTAGTATTTTCTGGAATAGGCTAAAAATCAGGCTCATTTCTTTCATTAAGGGAATAGTCTGTGGTGTGAGCTTGGAGGCATTAGAAATCCAGATTCAAACTTGAGTCTGTACTCTTGTCAGCTGATTCCTTGGGCTAAGGCCATAAATTGGGGGAAATAATTCAGGCAAGATAAACAAACTTACAGTCTTCACATTTTTTAGATGCAAATGGGGCTGACTCTGTGTAGATTTAATAGCTACTGTGAGCACTAAATAAAATGAGTGGTGTAAAGTACATAAGAAATATTGATGCTCAATAATTGCTTTCTTTGTCTAATTTCCTATTTAACCATCATGGATATAAAACTATTTAAGTCAAAAGGAAATGCATTTTAACATTTCAGCACACTCATTAGGATAATTTTATAGAAAAATTGAATTTAAATAAAACTTAGGTTCACTCAAATAACATACAACAGAATTTGTGAGTCACATAAACATGTAATTGCATACAGAAGTGGTGTGACTAGAATGATGGTACTCACATCATTTAGTTGTGATTTTTTTTTTTACAAAACTGAAATTAAGAAGAACATTTTGATACATATTTAAAAGTACTTAATGAACATCAAAAACATATTGATTTGAATTTTTAAAACAGTACATTGTCTTTGAGGAAGCATCTCTACTTTCATAAGAAAGTCCTTAGGGATACATGATCTTGCTCGCCTAACCTCAAAAAATTTTAATCATGTAGTCACTTTTCTTTCATTAAAACTTGAACAAAACAAAACAAAACAAGTAATCACGTACAAATATAAAAATTGATGTGAAGGATTAAGTTTCTACCAGCCACCAATACTGAAGGGAAAAACACTTTCCAGAAGTCATTGACTGATATTTACTAGCTCTTTGTTAATTATGAAGACTAGTCCTTTTGTTAAATTGAAATCTGCCTTGTGATTTTTTCACCTGATTCTATTTTGTCTTGTGGAAATATGCAGTATATAGGGACTCCATTTTCCAGAGTATCAGGATTATTTGTTAAATTTTTATACTTCAAAGAATAATGCAAGGAAAAAAAAAAAAAACATTCACCAAGTTTTAGAACATCCAGAGTTGATGCCGCTGATAGTACTATCTTCCAGAGTCTGCCTAGGATTCAATCAGCGACTTATAGTACTCACAGGATCGTAGCTAACAATTCAGGAAAGAGCATAGGAGCTAATTCAAAGCAGAATGTTGACTTTGAATTGCTGAGTAATTAAAGCACTGTGTTTTCAGCAGGTTTGGTAGTAGAGATCCTGTGGTCTCCAGCTTACAGTGAGTATCAAGAGCCTCTCTTGGCATGAGACCAATAATCAATGGTCTCATCTGATAAACCACAAAGCTATAAAATTATCTATTCATATTTGCTTCTTTTGTTGAGTCTAAGTGTAAGTGAAAGACTTATATCATAAAAAATTTAAGACATTGAAGAAATAAATTTAATATCAGAAGATAGATCACTTACATTCATGTGTCAGTAGGATTAATATAGTAAAACAGACCATTCTACCTAAGTAAAACCAAGCTTGACAAAAACATACATACCAACAGTCTATTTATATATTTGAAGATTGTTGTGATTTCTCTCCAGAACCTTCTACTACTTTAGACATTCAAAGATCCTTCTATTTCTACTTGTATAAAGTAAGCTTACCAATGATCATTCAGTTTTAATTAGATAATCATTAATGTATCACAAATAATAAAAAATAAAAGTGAGGACATTAAAAATCAGGAACAAGACAATGTTGTCCAATCTCTCCATTATCTATTCAACATAGCTCTTGAAGTCTTAGCTAGGGCAATAAGACAACTGAAGGAGACAGAAGGGATACAGGTGAGAAAGGTTAAGCATCTCTATTTGCAGATGATATAGGTATACATAAAGATCCTAAAAATTCCACTAGGAAACTCCTAAAGCTAATAAACATTTCAGCAAAGTAGCTGGATGCAAAATAAGACTCTTCCTAATACAAATAACAAAAGAACTGTGAAAGAAATCACAGAAGCAACACAATTCACATTAACTTCAAATAACATAAAGCATCTCTGGGTGTTCTAATCAAGTTAAAGGTTTTTTGATAAAAAAAATAAGACAGTGAAGAAAAAAACTGAATATCAGAAGATGGAAAGATCTCCCATGCTCATAGGTCAGTAGAACTACATGGAAAAATGGCTATCTTACCAAAGTAATCTATAGATTCAGTGCAATCCCCATCAAATTCCAACCCAATTCATCACAGATGTTGAATGAAAAATCTTCAGCTTCATATAGAAAAATAAAAAGGCACAGAATGGATTAAAAATACCTTGAATAATAAAAGACCTGATGAAGATATCACCATTTCTGATTTCGAGTTGCACTACTAAACTATAGTAATAAAAAAAAAAAAAAACCTATATGGCATTGAAACATAGGCAAACACATTGATCAACGGGATTAAAGTGAAAAAAAAAGACATAAACCCACATATAATCATCAGATTTTTTAATTAAGAAGCCAGAAATACACACTGGAAAAGGAATTTTCAACAAATGGTGCTGGTCAAACTGGATGGTTGTGTGTAGAAGAATCCAAATCACCCTATATTTATCACCTTGCACAAAACTCAATTCAAAATGGATCAATGAAATCAACAGAAAACCATAGACTCTGAAACTGACAGAAGAAAAATTGGGTGAGTCCCAAATTTTCTCTTCTCTATTGGCACAGGAAAAAAGACTTTTTGAACAGACCATCATTAGCATAGGAACTAAGATCCACAATTTAAAAATGGGACATTATGAAACTGAGAAGCTTCTAAATGGCAAAGGAAACCAATTATCTAAACAAAGCAGTAACTTAAAAAATGGAAAAATATTGTTTTGCCAACTACACATCCAATAAGGGGCTAATATCCAAATGTATAAAGAATTCATAAAATTAGATATAAAAATAAATAACCCAACTAAAATAGGGGAACATACCTAAAATAGAGAACTTTCAATATAGAAAACTCATCTGGCTGAGAAACACTTAAAGAAAAGTCTAACATCCTTAGTCAATGGTGATGTGGGATGTCTTTCTGTATGCTGCGAATGCGTTTTATTGCCATTTGTTAATAAAGAGGCTGTTTTGACATATGGCAAGGCAGCTTAGAGGCAGATGGGAAATCCAAGCAGAGATACAAATTGAAAAAGGGCAGAGACAAAGAGAAGCTGCAGGCTTTCCCTCAAGGAAGAAAGTTGTGCTAGAACACAGGTAAAGCTATGGAGTCACGTGGCAATACAATAGATTATTAGAAATGGGTTAGGTTAATTAATAAGAGCTTGTTGGTAACGAGCCTGAGCCATAGGCCAAACAGTTTGTAATTAATACAAGCCTTTGTGTGATGATTTGGGACTAAGCAGCTATGCGTGGGTCTGGACTAGGGCTAGGCTGGTCCAGAAACATTTGGCCACCAATAAGGAAATAAAAATCAAAACTAGTTTGAAATATTCTCTTAACTCCCATCAGAATGGCTAAGATCAATAAAAAAATGAAAGTGACAGCTCATGCTGGACAGATGTGAACTAAGGGGAACTCGCATTCATTGTTGGAAGGAGTGCAAACTTGTACAATCACTATGGAAATCAATGTTGTGGTTCCTAAAAAAGATGGGAATCAATCTACCTCAAAATACAGCTATACCACTCTTTGGGATGTATCCAAAAGACATTTAAACTTACCACAGACACAATTGCTTAAACATGTTTGTTGCTGCTCTATTCATAACAGCCAGAAATTGAAGCAACCTCAATGTCCTTCACTGGGTAAAGAAAATGTGGCACATTTACAAAATAAAATATTACTCAGCAATTAAAAAATGATGTTATGAAATTTGCAGGTAAATATACATAACTAGTTAAAAAATCATCTTCACTGAGGTAGCCCAGACCCAGAATGACAAATATGATATGGATTAACTTATATGTGGAAATTAGCTATTGAGTCAATGATAAGCAAGCTATAATACACAGAACCACAGAGGTTAGGAATAGAGTAAGGGGCTTGGGTGGCGGGTACAGGTGTATCTTCCTAGAAAAGGGAAATAAAATTGATAGTTATGGATCAGGGGGGAAAGACTGGAATTAGGGGATCAGTTGGAGAGGGAAGGAAAGAGAAGGACAAGGGAGAGAATATGAAGAGAGACAGCTACAGTTAGGGGCCATTTGAGAAGTACTATGTAAACCTATTAAAAGAGAAGCTGTATGAAACATACACATACATGAAAAAGAGCTAAACGAGATCATTACCAAATAATGAGAGAGAAAGAGCCTCAACTGGATGTCTCTCATCAGCAAATGAAGCTTCCAGTATCAGGAATGAGTTTCATCTAATTGAGTTGCTGGACAAAGGGTCTAGTGAGAACCCCCAAACATCCCAGGCTGTTGCCAAGATTATGGGTTGTTCTCCACAAACTAGATCCCATTTCTCAAAAGAATAACCAACACAATTTATTTTACATGCAGAAGTTGACCTGGTGCTTACAAGAAACCTTCACCCCAATTTGCCAGTGCTGGTATCCTTGGTAATGGAAGGTACCAAGGATAAAACCAAAAACTGCTATTTTAAAAAGGAAGGAAGGAAGGAAGGAAGGAAGGAAGGAAGGAAGGAAGGAAGGAAAGAAGGAAGGAAGAAAAGAAGGAAGGAAGGAAATAAGGAAGGAAGGAAGGAAGAAAAGAAGGAAGGAAGGAAGGAAGGGAGGGAGGGAGGGAGGGAGGGAGGGAAGAAGGGAGGGAGGAAGGGAGGGAGGGAGAGATAGAAACATGATGACATTCTGCTAAACTCATAAATCTCATAGACCAGTGTCTTGCTCAGCCATTATTAGAGAAGCTTCCTCCTGTAGCAGATGGGAATTAAAAGAGACTCACAGCAAAATATTATGCAAAGAGTGAGAGACTTTGGAAGAGTCAGCCTTAAAGTAGATGTCTCCATGAAATCTTTCCCCCAGAGTTTCGGGAAACTCCTGGAAATGAGGAGGAAAGAGTGTAAAATCCAGCGGGGTTGGAGGACACCAAAAATATAAATCCTCAAAATCATCAGGATGGATGCACATATGAACTAACTATGATGGAGGTCACACACACATGGCCATCATGGGACTCTAACCCAACAGCACTCTCTAATTGATAATCACTTGCAAATAAATATTTAATTTTCTCCAAGGGAGTCTCACTGGGCAAACAAACTTCTCTTAAGGGCAGGCTGCTTGCCCAGCAGTAGATGGTCAAAAATAACAAACTCAGAGGCATCTTTGAAGGTTCCTTGTCCTAATGTTGTATCATGGTTCTTCCCTTAAAAAAATTATCTTATTCTTTTTATTTTATTTATATATCTTTTATTCTCTTTTTGCCTTACAGGTTCTTTGCATATACATTTTAGATTCCAAATTAGTGTTTTTATGGGATTCCTATAAGTGCAAACAAGTGATTCTCTGCTTTCTGGTTCTCATCTTGTGCTCATTTGCTTTATTTTGTTAGTTTTGTCCAATTAGTATCATTTTATTTTATTGTTACCACTTGGGAGACCACTTGTTGCACGAATAAAGGAACCTTAGAGCCAGATCTCAGGGAAAAGCTGAGATATCAAAGAAAGTAAACACCACAGTCAGATCTCACCCAGCTGTCTTCCAGCTTCCTCAGCCTCGCTCCTCCTGGCTTCTTCTGCCTGCTCTGTCTTTCTATGCCTGCTTTAAATACCCTCTTCACCCAGTTGTTTCACATCCAGGTTAAGATTAAAGGCCTGGCACCACCACTGCCTGCCTGGGAGCCTGGAACTCCCTCTGTAAACTAAAATGACCTCAAACTCAGATTTGTTGGGATTAAGGGTGTGGGTCACCACTCCCAGACCTTCCCTGTGGCTGAGATTAAAGGTGTGAGTCACCACTGTCTGATCCTCCTAGACTGACTGCAGGTAGGTAGATCCCTCTGACATCTCAGACTTAAATTTATTAAATTTTAAATTAAATTTGAAACATATCCCCACAGTTTGCTTTCTAAGGAGAAACAGAAAGGTATAGATCCTGATGGGGTGTGGGAAGTAACTGAGAGAAGAGAGACCATAGTCAGGTTATGTTATATGAGGGGGAAAAGCTATTTTCAATTAAAGAGGTAAAATGGAAAATAAAAGTGTATAAAAAGAAAATTTTGAATGAACTTTATAAGAAGGATGATACATTTTCTAACAAATCAGAAGTCTTGCTTTAAGGACTGTGAATTAAGAAGGGAGAGTCTTTGTCACTTCATTAATGAATCAGAAATTCAAAAGAATTTAATTAGATAATACTTTATTAGCAATTTAAATTATTGTGTACTTCAAAACATTCCAAACTTATTCATCAATTTCCTGTGATTGTCTGTTTTTACAAGCTTAACCTTAAATGATTATTTAAAGATAATTCAAAACTCAAGGTTTTAAAACAATTAAATGTGCATTATTATGTTATATGTAATTTCATCCTATATTCAAGCCATTAAAAACTTGAGAATGTTGGGTCAAATTAAAGCTGGTTGTCACCAAACCTGTCAGCCTAAATTAGATAGTCAGGACCCATATAATGAAAGAAGAGAATCAGCTCTGTCAAGTCATTGCTGACCTTCAAGCTTACATGCTGTGTGAGCACACACAACACACAGAAGTAAACAAATATTACTTTAAAAATTTTAAATAGACAATGTTGTGCCTTTTCAGATTATCTAAATAAACTTACATATAAAATAAAGTTTCTGACCCAGACTTTCCGGTCTAGCCTCGAGGTTTGGACCTGAAGACCCGCAAAGCTGAAGTCCCACAGAGACACACAGATACTTACATTAATTTTATGCTGATTGGCCTAGGGCCCAGGCATATAACTTGCTAACTCTTTACCCTTAAACTAACCCATGATTCCATGTGGCTCAGTACCTCTGCATCTTCTGGCTTGTATGGTGTTTCTGTGGCATCTCTGCTCTATTCCTCCTGTTCCCAGATTTTTTTTTTTAATCTGGTAGCCCCGCCCACACTTCTTGTCTGTTTATTAAACCAGTAGGTGGGACAAGTATTTACAATGTAACAATCCCACTACACTTACATCTCGTCACAAATAATAATCAAGTCCAAGACCACCACTCATTTGATGTTTGTGTTGAAACTATGACAAATTTGGCATCTTGGACTTCACAGAGTTTTGTCTCATTTATTTCTCAATTTCATGACAAGAAAATTGAAGGAGAATTAAGTAACATTCCTAAAATTGTGCAACTTGTATGTCAAAGCCAGTAACTAACACTATTTCTTTTGGAAGAAAAGATGCTTATTTATATTTTACTAATTCTTTGACAGTCTCATGAAATAAATATATTTTAATCATATAAACCTCCACCTCTATTTATACAACTCATGTTCGCACCCATGATACAATCCTCCCTCTGATCTCTGTACTTCCCAGTAGAAAAAGCCCAATGACATTCTAAGGAGACTGTCATAAGGAAGCCTTTCTGCTCGGCAGTAATTCTATTTAGGGAGATGACATTTTATAATGAGTTTATTTCTTTTTAAACTCAAAGGTAATTTAACAGACATAAGTAAAATATACATCAAATGCATACTTTTTATTTGTACTAAAAATATATTCCAAATAGCATGACAACTAGAGCTATGGAGGAGTCTTTTATTCCAGATAAATAAAGTGAAGCATAGGTCTGCCAAGAGCCTATGAGAACACCCCTCCCCCCCCCCACCGCCATCTCCTTTTCTGTACCCTTTCAGCTTCCACATCAGCCAAGACACTACTTATTCACTTCTTAATGCAACTGTATTCTTTGTTTTCATTTATTATTTTTTTAATTCTAGACACACACTTTGCTTGATCATTCTCCTAAGGAAACGCCCTGAGAATGTCATATACAGTAAGTTCCACAGTCATGTCATTGCATCAATTCCCAGGCAAGACATACATTTCAGCTTGAATTCCAGAAAGAAGATAAAAATCTTTAATTTTTTTTCCAAGTATTAACAACTAAGTAGAGAACTTGGGGTATGGAATGGTGACATGAGCTACCACCAAGGGTGCACTGCAAACTCACACCCAGGAAGCACCCAGCTTCTCTCTCTCTCTCTCTCTCTCTCTCTCTCTCTCTCTCTCTCTCTCTCTCTCTCTCTCTCTCTCTCTCTCTCTCTCTCTCTCTCTCTCTCTCTCTCCCCTTTCTTCCTTGTCCCTAGTCCTTTTGTCTACAATGATCTCCTTTCCATACCTGTGGATGGGATTTGGTCAGAGGCTGTTAGAGATTTTTCCAAACTGTTGCTAATGCTGCCAATAAAGCAGAAAAATTAGAGAGAATTTTGTCTCATGGTATGGTGTTTTCCCACCTTCACACTAATAGAGGTGTGACTGAGCAATTAAATTATCAAAAAGCACACAATGTGCATATATTTCATTCACTGAATGGACATTGACAATATAGCATGTATAAAACGTGCAATTGTGTTGTTATAAAAATCAAGACCTAATGATATTCATTACCAGATTTTCCAAAGTAAATACATTAAAATTTGGACAAGATACAAATTTAAATAGACAACTTCAGTATCTCTGAAGTAAAAACACTTGTGTTATCTCTCATTCTGTAACACTTAAAAGTACATTAATTCACTTATATTTCTTCTTAGCATCCCTTCTCTACTATTTAAATCGATTAAAGGCAAAATCAAATAGACTAAGCTTGAAAGAGCCTTTTGAGGCAGTGGAGGCCCCACAATTAATGTAAATAGTCTATTTTACAGATCTGCCACTGAAACTTATATTCCATATGATAATCTACCAATACTATAAATATACTTTTTCTTTGAAAGGTGCAAAGGTTAATAACACCTGAAGAATGAACACTTCTTTAAAGGTGTCATTTCAACCATTATAACACAATGTGGTCTGGAAAAATAAATCTCACATTCTTCATACAGTTTTACTATTTGAAGAAACATTTAGGAACATCTGGTATGATACTTTGAGAAACCAAGAACAAAAGAATGCAGACAGCAAGCCAGAGCTGGCAGTGCACCCTGTCATCACGCACAGGCTCTGATAATTTTGATGTCAAGTGTGCATATGCTACTTCTCATTTGCATGGGCTTATTATGTCTTGACAGAAGGCTAAGCTATAACAAGTGTTCTTTTATTTGTCAGATTTTAGGCATCTTGGTAAATGTTTGTGAAATGGAGATCAAGTTTATTTAGAAAAGGTTTTAATGTGCACTTAAGCCTGGGTATTAACAACCAAGACTCAGTAAGACAGAGGTAATATGCTCTCTCTCATATGTGGGTATTCATTTTCTTTTTTGCTCCTGTGGTAACATACTGAACAAAAGCAAATTAAGGAGAAGGAAAGTGTTTACTTGGCTTATGTGTCCCAATCCCAGTTGATTCTGAAGGAAGTCAGGACAGAACTTAAGCAACAGATGCAGGAATGATGAGGAGAAGGTGCTTCCTGGTTTGTTCTACATAACTCCTTTACCCAGGACCACGTACCCAGGCACCACCCACTGTGAACTGGGCTCTCACACATGAACCATTAATAATAATAATAATAAAAAGTCCTACTGACATGCTCACAGGACAATTTGATGAAGGCAGTTCTTCAGCTTACATTCCCTCTATCAGATATGTCTAGGGTTCTATCACAGAATACAGTGAACATCCATTCAGTTTCCTTGAGGAGTAGGAATTTTTGTTCAGGACTAAAGAAAAGACTAATGTTTTGTTGTTTATAAGAAAAGAAAGAGGGAGAGAAGAAAAAACAAGTTACAGCAAATGCTTGTAACTCCAGTGCCTACAGATTTTTTAAAGGTATCTTCTAACTTTGTTTCTTTGGAAACTCACTTCACAATAATTTTGATGTAGAAATTCTGTGTCACAAGAATTCTATAAAATAACTTCACCAACCTATGTCATAATACATATCTAAAACTTTTAAATACATAAACCATTGCATTATACTAACAGCTTAATATATTTGAATAATAGTTATGTCATATACTGATTTTTATACTTAATTTTAAAGAGAATATGATTGTAATTTATTTAAATTATTGAGTATTAAATAACTATTAAATGACATTATTTTATTGTTCATATAGACAGATCACATATATCTTCATAGACCTAAAATTTCTTACCATTTTAGGATCAAGAGGAGGAATAACTTTTTACATAGTTCTTATTTTTTGACTTACTTTTCAAAATAATAGTGTTTAAATTTTGGAAAATGTATTTAAAAATTTCAGACTAATATTTATAATATCCATGTGCAAAATAACCCAAGAGTTTCTTGCCAAGAACTAAAAGGATATTATTAATATGCTTTTCTTACCAACATCAGTTTTTGTTTTACTAAAGATATATTCAGGTAGTACATAAAAATTAAAATTAAGTAGGTCTGAAGTATCCACCTTTATGAGAAGCATATGCTTTGCTGTTATCTGTTGACATGTATTTTGCTGTTCCTGTTCCATGATTTGTCTTTAACTAAGGTCCTAAAATAAATAAAATTTTAAGTACATAGATTAAAGACATGATTAAAACAACACATGTTCTCTTAGCATAAACACATATTCTCTTAATATAAAAACCGAGTGCATGTATTATAGCAGGTATTCACAGGCAGTTGCTGTTTTCAGATTCTCAACTCAGAAACATATTATCTAAAATCAAAGAAAGTATTCTAGTCTTATTGCAAATTCTTGGAACAGTGCTTCGTACCACAGGATCTACTAACGGTAGTGAAAAGCCCAAAGCCAAAGCCTGGCCTGCCTTAGATTTTAGAAGCACAGAAAATTACCATTAGCCACTTCAGCCCATTGAAGAATTAATTCTTATTCCTCACAATGTTGTGGTAACAAAATTAAAATAAATCACTTCTTTTGAGTGAAGTATCTTCTATCATGTCTTGGTGAGTTCAAGAGAAGGACCTATATAATAATACAATGTTTCAGGTTTTGAATGGGTGAGCTATGTATATAACAATCAATTGGGCAGCAGAGAGAAGCCTCAGATAGACAGCAAAAAATCATCAACTCAGGAAGTCATAACATATATGGCACAGACAACTGGAGCAGTTCACTTCTGAGAGCAAACATAGATAACACCATCAAATCAGGAGGCTTATGAACATCTGGCAGAAAATAAATATCCAACAGAAACTTAATGAGTAGGCCCTGTTGAGGCAGACAATTGAAGTTCCAAACTGGGAGATTCCCAGGCAGGACAATCAGGGACTCACAACCAACTGGGGATGTTGAGGCTGTCACTAGAGGTCCTGATGGAGAGAGTCTTAGGCAGTGAATCCTCCCTATCCTCATCCTATGAATGAGCTTCAACCTTCTCCATCATAGGCATTTTTATATTATAGTACAAACACTAGCCACTTCATTTGAAAGGTTAGTTCCTATTTTCTAGGATATGGCATTTTTAGATAGGTACTACATGCTGTTTATCTTTTCTCTGGCTACAGAGCTAGAAAATATGCCTTGCCTTAGACCAGGAGTTTTAAGGAAGGTAAAGAAGGGCCTCCTCACTTCCAGCCTTTGACAAACTTAAACAGCCCATGACAATCGGCCTTCTAATGGCTACTCCACACTGACTTTATGCTCCCCGTTCTCCCAGTGTTCATGACTAGACCATCATGTTTGTTTTTCCCCGTCTAGTGCCATTCATTTGACAGTACTTTCCCAGCTCAGTGCAGAGAAAGCATGGTTAAGGTGCTACTCTCCCAGAGACAGCCCTTACACATAAACACCCTTCCCCGGTTGCTAAGGAATATAACCAAGCCAAATGACATAACTTAAACCACAGAGCACAGGAATTGTCAGTCTGTGCAACCCATAGCAGAAAGGCGTGCTCTGCGTTCACCATGGGAACCGTGGCTGTCTCTTAGAATCCTGCTGTAATAAAGCATCAAGTAAAGCAAGTAATGATGCTGGTGCCTATGAGAAATTCCGTTATCTTCCCCTGCCTGACTTTCATGTAGAAACAAATATCAAACCAATTTACTTAAAAATCAAGAGGAACATAATGCAAGTAAATGTAACTTTAAAAAAAAAAATGAGATCATAGGCACAGGAAAGCAGCATAACCTTTTCTTATATTCAGTTAGTACGGGCATTAATAGTTCTCCTGCAGTGGTGTTTTCTCTTCTACGGCTTCTGATAAGGGATGTGGTTTAAGTGTTGTACACATGTGCAAGAAATCTGTACATTTTGAAATGTATGAAATCCATGTATGCACAACTTTAGTCTGTCTAGACTGAAGACAGCATTGTCTGTTCCTCTGAAGCAAGCTGCACTTTGCCAACACACCTGTCTGGGACTATTAAACAGAGCAGATCCATGGGGTGGACTTCAGGGTCACACTGAGCCTGAGCCAAAGGGCTTTTTCTATAGAGTGAATCTCACTAGCCCGTTGTTCAGTACATACCCATTAACACAAAGTTGTTCAACTTTTGTCTTCACTGAAATATTACTAGAATTCAGCAGGAGATGATGTTTCTTTGTTTTTCATTCTTTATCCTATGTCTAGAAAATGGCTATATCTTTTTTAAAAAACCTAAAATATTTAGAGTTTGAGTAAGGAATTAATTCTTGGACAGTGTTGTCAACTCATGATTCTGTGATGGAAAACAATTGTTTCCCATATATGTAATGTCCATCTGATAACCTATTAAACACACGTAATAATAACTCTTGTTCTCTGCCTAGAAACTGAATTTCAATTTTATTGTATCTTGATTCAGAGTAGCTGAGGAAATAAATTTTAAATTTTATTTCATTGTAGTTAGTTTAAAGAATATAATCAGTCAGATGTAGCCAGTAACTACCATTATAATTATATCAGCCAGTTTGGGGTTCTGGAGTTGTACCATACCCAGGATGAAGCTTCTCCATTCAAGTAGATCACTGTCTAGAGACATTACAAGCTGGGTGTGGGGGTACACAACACAAACCTCAGCACCCAAAGCAGAGGCAGAGGAATACATGCAATAAGAGGCTAGCCTGAGCTACATAGTTTTCTTATGAACTGTCTCATTTAACTCAAATCACAGAATCCTTTTGCTCACACACAGCATTCAATGGCATAGCAAGCTTTTGTGATAAGGAAAAAGATAACAAAAGGGATTAAATCTGGGCACATAATCAGGAACAATAGCATTTAGCAATCCTCAAAAAAACTGTGACTTAGCATCCATAAAGCAAACGCCTTGACAAGTTCCTTTGATTTGATTTCTTATGGCTTTGTTGTTTTAAAGACAAGGTTAAATAGCTCCATCTAGAGATACTTGTGATAGATCTTAGAGATACAGAGAGAAGAAATACTCACTGGTCCTGAGACCTAGATAAAATGTCCTGCTGAATATTACAAACAAGCTCTTAAATATATCATGCTACTGACTACAGTAGCATTGTAGAAAAATCTACCGGAAACCACTGTAAGCCAATCATTAGGCATGGATAGGATTTAAAACAATAAAATCTGAGTTTAAGTAGCATAATCCTAGCAGATGTCACAAGCCTCAAAGACAAGAAAAATGAATAAACAAATCTTCAGAAGGAGAAAATGAATGACCTTAGCATCTGGCAGATAAAGATTGGTAACGACAGGCTAAGCTTGGTATTAAATCCAGGCCAACTGTAAAGGAGGATCCGTATCATTAGACTCTACACATAGGCTAGAGATAAAATGATATATGAAGGCAAACATAGCTTCTGTGCCTAAGAGGCAGCCTTGTGGAGCACAGAAGCAGTCATCAAATATTCATACATTTTTAAAAACCACCCTAAGGAACACACAAACCCACCATGTGACAAAATATATTTATAATAAGTTATTATAGGTAAATAAAACAGGAAGATCCAACAAGATGCCTCTAAGGAAGTGATACTTGAGCAAGAAAATACCAGTGAGTAAACCAAAAAGGAAGGGATTGGCAACACTCTCCCTATGAGCAGACAGAGCAACAAGGAATACCCTCAGGAAAGTGAAAGTAATCATTGGTAATTAGCATAGAAAGTATAAGACAGTGGGAGGGGCTTACTTGCTAGATGGTTTCTATGCTAGAATACTACATATTACATTCCAATCATGCACTAACAATCACAACACACACACATGTTTACACAAAGAGATACACAAGAGGCAAATGCATGTGTTGTGGTTTTGGTTTCTTTTCTTGAACAGGGACACCTGATTCAATCTTAAAGTAGAGCTATTGAAATATAAAAAGAGGAACTGTAGACATGTGTTACATGTTAATGAGTAAAAGCTGTATGGACTTAGATGTCTCGAAAATGTCACATTTTCTCAACAGAAAGATTAGGAAAGGTTGACTCTCATAAGATTCAGATTGAAATTTATTTTTCTATGAAATATTAATTTCTAAGATGCACATTTCATTGCAAAAAGGTAAATCATAAAAACAAGAAGCATATATAAATACCATAGACATCAATTGGTAATTAACTATGTAAAGACTTTAATATCTTATGTAATAATAAATAGCACATATTGAAACCAGATACCATTTCCCACTTATTATTTGACAAACTGCATAGACAAGTAGCCTCCACTATATAAATCAAGTTCATTGTTGGAATATATGAAAAATAAAATATTCATATATCAGAGAAATACTGTATTCATTATTAAAAGAAGAAAAACTCACAATATATTCTCAATCTAAGTGCAAACTCCGATAGACATCCTAAAATGTATGTACCATGGTTAGCCACTGTATATTTGATTCTTCCAAAGACATCATCAGGATTCACATTTAAATATTTATCTACAATTATGTAATAACACCACTTAACTCCCATTATCTCATTTGCATATTGTGTTGAAAGATTCTGATGATAAAATGCTCTTTCCTCCTCTGTAACAAATATGTGAAATAATGTAATGAAATAATGGTGTACTCAAGATCCATAAGAAATATTCATTTTGAAGCTACAGTGAGTGAGATATTTTTCCTGAATTCTTTTTAAGCAAATTTATTACTGCAACATGGAAAAACTGCTGAATTTTACGTTAGTTTTTGTTTGGCTCTTTTGTTGAGTATTAAGATCACATTTCTTATGCTATGACCTCCCGGCTACTCTTTTATTTGAATATTTTCTCAGTATCTTTGTGGTTGGTAATCCAGTTAGCATGATGCTTTTCTTTTTCATATTTTGTGTGTGTTTATTTGCTGCAGTTTGTGAATTCATTGATTTTAGTAACTTCCACCAGTTTTATCGTTCCTACTCATGACAGCTCAGTCCTCAGCACCACTCAGAAAGGAGGCAAGGCTCTATTGCAACACCACGACCACCAGATAGGGCATATAAATACATTTACAAATCAGATAATGTCGACCTATAAGGTACAAATGATTATAGAACTGAAAATGCCAAAAATAGTGTAGAGTGTTTTCTGAAGTTATAAAATAGGATAAGTGTAGAAATAGGAGTTGAATGAATAAAAGGTTCATAGTAAGGGAGTGAGGATAAGCAAAAATAAACATATAGCCTAATCCCATTCCCTATAGTTACCACTCATGGGGAGAAGTTAAATCCTTAATGCTAAAAACCCCATTAACTTTGGAAATATGTCCCAAAGGTCCATAAGCTGAAACTGACTAGAATGTCTCCAATCTGAAGACTAGCTTTCATGGTATCAAAAGGCACTAAGCAAGTTTCCAAAGGGGGAATCAATAGTCCTACCCAGATATGATGCCTATGAGCCACAGCAATGAGTATGGCACTATAATTCTAAGGGTACAGTAGTGGCACATGTAGCTTTGAGTAACAGCTCTCTAACTGAACTTCAGACCTGTTCAAGAAGAGGGAAATCATGCCTGGTACTAGAAATGATCCAATTACACTGTGCTAGTGAAGTTATGAATAACCGAGTAGAATCTGCAATCACTGTTTTACTAACCAGCATAATCCCTACCAATAATATAAATATAAAGTGTGTTATTAAACCCATAGGTAAGTACAGTCTTCACTTCATTAGTGAAACTTCTCTTTGCAAAAGTCAGATACCATTATAGAAAACCAAACACACACACACAAAAATCAAAATGCAGGGCTCTGTCCCTAGTCCCAGAGGATACAACTCCTAAAGTCTCTCATGCCTAAGACTCAGGGAACACTGAAGAGAGTGGCAGAAGAATTTTAAAAACCAGAGGATCAGTGAGTTTGATATAAGTTTGCGTCGGAGATATACCCATAAAGTCTCACCAATAAAACTTTCTAAACATGAGCTTAAAAAGGACACTACCAATAGACATGCTAAACTGGCTGGGAGAAAGCCCAAGGGGCCTCAATCTTACACAAAGAACTGCAGGCAAATAAAGAATGGAGAGAGTGGAAGAAGTAGTCTTCTTTAGGGAAGAGCACAGCAATTGGTTATCCAATAACAATGACAATTCTAATTGTCAGCCTTAGGGACATTCATATGAGTAACATTATAAAGACTGAGCAGGTTGAATGAATATACTTTATATGTGTGTGTGTGTGTGTGTGTGTGTGTGTGTGTGTGTGTATAACACAGTATAAATAAATATATGTGTATGCATATGCTAATGCAAATTATGCGTAAATTTAAAAGCAAAATGTGGCTAGTGTTCTGGCCACAGTCGTCTCACTCTAAGATGTTGTCTATTCTCACTCATGGAGTCACACAGACAGTTTTCAAGCTGAGATTTTACCTTGGAAGATCACCTCATTCTCTTGCCTCGCACCTCACAGCACCACCATTCCTGTACCTTACACACTAGTAGACATGATTGTTTCTAAACATTGTGCATCTTCCCACTTCCCAATGTTAAAATAACATGCGTTCCTCTTATGACAAAGGTCACAAACTCAACAAAGCACAGACCTGACTCTGTATTTTTAAGGTTCCTGGTCTCACTCAGTCCCTCTCTCTACTGCTACAATACAATACCTCTTACAGCTCATTCCAGGTGCCTGCTTTTCCTTATCTGTCTCGGAATACTCACTACCACCAATGTGAAAGACGTTTGTTCATTCCGTGTTTACCAGGTTGATGGTTATTATCTCTTCTGGCTCATCCTCTCTTTTATTGGCTTCATCCTAATCCAATTTCCCTGTTGTAATAACTGACACTTGGACACCTGTCAATCTTTCTCATTCTTCTCTTTCCAAATGTTCGGAAACATTTTATAAAATCCTGACCATTTGTAGTTAGATCAGAGTCATAATTTCTATGACTAATGATTTGTGCTCTAAGGGAAAAACAGGGCAATTGCAATGAGTCATGGGTCTGGTTCCAGACCTCTGGCTTCAGCTCTCCCACCCTTGAAGCCAACTCAGCTGCACCCACACTACCAGGGCCAACTCTACTGAGATGTCCAGGCCTCCTCAGGGCCTGCTTTTCCAAGTGCTACAACCAGTAGTGTCACTTTGCATAGCCCTCAGACATCAACATGGCCCCAGGCAATCCCACAGACCAAAGACATATCATGGTCTCTGGTTGGAACACAGGCCATGGACATTAATCCCCAAACTGATGCTGCTTTAGGGCCACAGACCCAGGTATGGCCTTAGCTGTAGCACAGGCCCGGGCATGTCCATGGCCTCAAGGGAAAGCACAGGATGCTCATATTAGACTGTTCCTCACCACCATCATATCTTCAATTCTGCTTCTCTACATAGTGCATAAACAATTCATCTTCTCTTTCTCTACCATCTCTCTACCACATACTTGCTCATCAAAATGGCACCCACCCCACCTGTCCAATGTAGTTGCAGGTTTGAGTATCTCAGGTGACTCCTGTTCTACTCTGGTGCCTTCTACCCACTGGGTCCTAGCATCAGCAGGCAAGCATGTCTGACCTAGTAGTGTAGGTAGGCAGGCCTCTCTGTTTTTGATATTTATTAATTTTTTGCACATAAGGTATTTTGAATATGTGTTTCCTCTTCCAACTCCTCTCAAATCCTACCTCTGTATATACCCAACTTCATGTTTTCTCTCTTTCATCCCTCTCTTTCTCAAAACAGACGAGTAAACAAAAAGAAAATCAAAACAAACAACACAAAAACAGTAGGAAAAAAATCAGACAAAACAAATAATAATTGAGTTCATTTTGTGTTGGTCAGCTCCTGAATATAGAGGCTGCCTTGAATGTGGTTGATAAAACCAGTGATAATTAATGAAAAAAACTTACTTTTCTTCTTTCCAGCAGGTATGAGCTTCAGTCTCTGTGAAGTCCAATGTGCATCCTGTCATGTATGGAAGGTACTGCTGTTACCTTGGAGTCATCCTCCCCACATTTGACTCTTATAACCAGCCCCTCTTCTGTATAGATCCCTGAGTCATGGAGTTTGATGAAGGCATCTCATTTAGGATAATTACTGCTAAGGAACTTTCTCTCTGCACATTGTACAGTTGTGGATCTCTGCATTAATTCTCATTTACCACAAGAAAAAGCTATTCTGGTCGGGGTTGAGCAAGGGACTCATGGTATTTTGAATGTAACTGACCCCCAATAAACTCATAAGGAGTGGCACTATTAGGGAGTGTGGCTTTGTTTGAGCATTTGTGGCATTGTTGGAAGAAGTGAGTCACTGTGGGGGCAGGCTTTGAGATTTCCTATGTTCAAGATATGCCTAGTGTTTTTTGTTTACTTCCTGATGTCTGATAATCAAGATGAACAATTCTCCGATCCTTCTCCAGTGCCATATCTGCCTGCACACCATTCTATTCCAACACGATGATAATGGGCTGAACCTCTGCTCTGTAAGTCTCTCAATTAGACGTTATCCCTTATGAGTTCCCTACGGGTATTAAGATGCCATTAGTAGTTATTTCACTGGTAGTTATGGTATTACCATATCCTTTGAGCAGAATAATAGTAGTAAGTCTTATGCTGAAGCCATAAGATATTTAATCTCAGGTCCTTAAAGATAACATTTACTTATGTCATTGAACACACAAAAAAAATTATATGGAACCCATCTAGAATCCTACTGCCTAGCATTTATGGCACTGGAAGGTACTTTGTATACTACCCAAAGAGAAAGGTAATCCTCAAAATGACTCAGCTACAAAAAGCTACTTGTCTAAAAGATGTACCAGTGCAATAGTGGCACAAATATTATGCTTTTATTCTTAATATCTGCCTTTTCTACCCCAAGATCAAGAACTGGACTTTTCTCACCATGGTAGTCCTAGCACCAAGAGCAAACACCTGTACACACTAAATGTTTGTATAGCAAACAAATGTGTGTTTGTGTGTGTGTGTGTGTGTATGAGAGAGAGAAAGAGAGAAAGAGAGAGAGATTGTTATTGTCAGAGTTATCTAAATGTGCCTTTGCAATATCTATGGTCACATTAAACACTAGTGATAAATATCTGCTCAACCATGAGCTTCTTTAAGAGGGAGACAATCCTGATGTCTTGACAGTGATCTTGACTATTCCATGTATATACCACTGTGCTCCTCCGGGCACTAACCCTTACCCAGTAGCTCTAATACTAACCGCACTTATATGTTTCTTTAGCATTTATCATATGTTAATGTACCAGATACTTTGCATATTTGAAAAGCTTACAAACTGAGTGGTAGCGTTGCTGTTTTTAAGGATTTTGGGAAATACTGATTGACAAATGTAATTGTCATTCAGTGCACTGATTTTGTACATCAAACTAAATGTAGAAAACAATATGTTTATACTTTTCCTATAAATAGATAATCAAGTTATTTTGAAAACTTTAAATTTATTGAATTTGATTGATTAGTATCAAGCTTGAAAATTATCTTACAATTGCCACATAATGTAAAAAAAATTCTTGGATAAATTCAGAAAATATAATTGCTAATATTTATGGTACGCAAGCATTCAACTAATTTCCGAAGGAAGAATCATTTTTCAAATATTGTATCAGCAGCACTTCATAACAAATCTGTAAACTCTATAAATCTAGTGTTGGTTACTTAGCACATCATTGTGATTTGTTTTTAATCTCCATGGTACATAATGAGATAATGTATTTTTAATGTGAAAGAATATCAATGGAGTCAGTAAGCTGAATTCAGTGTAGAGGGTCCCAATTTTATTGGCAAAATCCAAAGTATCATACGTAATCAAGAGCCAGTCTAAGATATGACCCGTTCTCTGTCAGATCTGATCCAGGTATTGGCCTTGTTCACAGCAGTGTCGCAGTATAGCTTCACAACCCTCTTGAAAGTGTCCTTGTGGGTCTTGACCTTCAAAACAAACACGGTGCGTTGCTCTATTGTGTCTTCATCATGACGGGCTCAGGGTCAGAACCTGATGATGGCTTGCCCAAATGCACACTTCTGGAAGTATTTGGCTATATGACTGCCCCTGGAATCACAGTGTTTCATCCTCCAGAATGGGATCAAGCTCTTATTGTGCCTTCTATGCCTTTCAGCACTGCCTTGGACTTGCAGCATTTGCTTTGGCTCTGGCTACGGTAGGACAGAGGCTTTTTTCTTACAGTCTCTGTAAATTAAAAGCCAAGTAGTTGTTTATATGTGACTTATCCAGTTGAATTTTTCTGGTGTGTCAAATGAATGTTCACATTAACTTCCTTATGGTTTTATTTTAGTAGTTTGTCTTCGTTCAATTAATGTATGAAATTTATTTTTATATTCTGACGTTTAACTCCTTTTATCTGAGTGTGTTGCCAAGTTTATCTCCCACTCTCACTTATAATTTTTATTCTCTTCATGGTACTTTTTAAAAATGAAAGAAGTGTTAATATATAATGGTTGCCTTCATGCTGTGGTTTACTAAAATAATCACTGATGTCCTGAATTTCTTACAGTGCTTGCATAATAATTTTTAATCCTTAACATTTAGTATTTCTCATCTATGTGTCTGTTCTGAACTATTGTGTTATAAGATGGTGTGCAGAGATGTTCATAAGCATTCCAACACATTAATAGCATTGCCTCACTGGTCCACTATGACATAACTGTCATATATCTAATTTCATTTTGTGCTTCAGTGACTTCTGATTTGCTTTATTGTTTCTGTATTACTCTTGTTCAATTTCCTGCACTTTTTGTTTGCTTATTTGGTAGAAAGACTTGTCTGTCATGTTAGTAAAAAAAAGTAGAAAATTTCTTCATGAATATACCTTAAATATATTGACATAAAAAAAACAAATCTGTCAGGAAAAAGGTGTCCTACCTTATGTAAGATTTTTTTTTTTTTTAGTCCTGCTCAAATAACCCATCACAAAAAGTGCTTTCCTGGTTCTTTCTTCCTCCTTTCAAAAACATCCCTTCCTCTTTAGTTATTCTATTGTTAACAATCTTATAATTTTTTCAATATGAGGTCACTAAGTTGTCCAATAGATATTTCAGACTTTATTCTGTCTCTCAAACCAGAATCAGTATCAATCTTGGAAAATTGGGGCTACAACTGGATCTACAAGAGTACTGAAAAGATGGTAAATGCT
The DNA here is from genome assembly GCA_033318265.1 of Phyllotis vaccarum. Lineage (NCBI taxonomy): Eukaryota > Metazoa > Chordata > Mammalia > Rodentia > Cricetidae > Phyllotis > Phyllotis vaccarum. Next base: position 38,742,726 of record JARWLC010000012.1, on the reverse strand, counting down.
AGACTGAATTATCTTGGTCAGAACGGTAAGTAGAATAAGGTTGGTTGTCAAGTATGAGATAAAAAGCAGGAAGATTCAAGTATATTTATATTCTGGTGGCCAGGGGTATTCAGAAGTCAGGGATTGTTTCTCAACTTTCTACAGCATTACCCAAGTGTAAACAAGTTATTTAAATTCAGCACATGTTTCTATATGCTCATTTTGGGTACATAGTTTTCAATTATGATAAACATATGGGAGAAAAAGAGGCAAAGCAAGCCCAGATGGATCATGATATCAGGAGGCATGTCTAGCTCTACCTTGGAAGAGAACCAGAGGGAGAGTTTATAATCTGTTTCTTTGGTAAAGAGAGTATGGACAATAAAATTTTGAGTAATTCCATTTTGTGCTTGAGTGACTTTTGATTGAGCCAAAGAAAGAAAACCTAATTATAGAATTACACGATCGTAAACTCCAGAACTTGGTCACTTTGGCTTATATACAGTTGCTGTTTCCTTAATCTTTAGTACTTTGTGTACTTTGCCTGCTGTAACTGCCACAAGGTAAGAACTCCAACATGAGGCAGGTACTGAGTACATTTTACTTACATGGTGGCTTCTAAGCATTTGTTTACCTGTCAATCACTGTACCTAGCTGCTATCACTGTCTTCCCTGACTCTTGATGCTATACCGAAAGGAGGATTAAGCTCACTCAAAGGAGTTAGGAGGGTATAGAGGAGATTATTCTAGGTTTGTTTGGTTTATAGGGTGTGATATGTTGTGCTCTTTTCTACCTTAAAGAAATCTCTTGTGGTATTTTCATCTTCAGATGATTTTTTTCTCTTTTTAATACAACTTATTTCCTCAGAGAAACATTTTTCAAGCCTCCTGCATTGCCTGTACCTACTTCCGTTAGACTGTTCTTTCTAACACCTTTTAAATACTCAGTGATATGTTACATGCTTATACTGATGCACTTGAAGGCATGGAAAATGTATCTTTTTTTTAATTTTTAGGTTTTATCTTCAATGTCTGCCAGAGTGAATAACTATCAATTATTATTTAAGCTGTCATCATCCTCTACGTATCAGTATATCAATGCTCTCTCTCTCTCTCTCTCTCTCTCTCTCTCTCTCTCTCTCTCTCTCTCTCTCTCTCTCTCTCTCTCTCTCTCTAACTACCAAATATTCCTTTTCCACTCATAAATCTACAAAACTTCTCTAACCTGGTTACTCATGTAGTGGTTTGAAAAAAAATAGCTTCCAATAAGAGTGGCAGTATTAGTAAGTATGGCCTTGTTGGAGGAAGTGTGTCTCTCTGGAGGCAGGTTTTGACATCTCTTTTGCTCAAGCTTCTCTTGAAATGTGACAGTCAGTCAACTTCCTGTTGCCTCAAAGATGTAAGACTCTCAGTATCCTCCAGTACCATTTCTGTCTGCATGCTGCCATGTTCCTCACCATGGTGATAATGGACTGAACAACCTCTAAAACTGTAAGCCAGACACCTTAATTAAATGGTTTTCTTATAAGGATTGCTGTGTTCATGGTGCTTTTTCTTATCAATAAAAACCCTAACTAAAATAGAAGTTGGTACCAGGGACTAGATTATTGCTGTGATAGGCCTGACTATGTTTGTATTTGGAGTAACATAAATTTTTACATGGTGGATTAGAAAAGTAGTTGGATATTTTAAGTGCTGCTTAGTGGGCCATACTAGTAGGAGCATGGAAGACAGTGTCAGTAGATGGGATTTGACAAACTCTGAAGTGCTTGCTCAAGAGGTTTCAGAAGAGAAGAATTTTAGTGTATTACCTAGAGGTCATTCTTGTGATATTTTTGTGGGAAAAGGTGCTTAATTTTGCCATTGTCTGAAGAGTCTGACATGCATCTCAGAAGAGATGACTTTTGACTTTTGAGTTTGAGACTGTTACAGACTATGAGGACTTTTGAAATTGGACTGAATGAATTTTTTTCATTATTATACAGATACAAGCCTTTGGGGGTTAGGGAATAGAATGTGGTGGTTTGAAAGAAAATGGTCCTGAAAGGGAGTGGCATTATTATGGGTCACTCTGGAGTTGGGTTTTGGGAAGTCTGTCACTAAGGTGCAGTTTTCTCTTAGTGTGATCAGTCAAGCTCCTGTTGGCTGCAAGATGTAGGACTCTCAGTATCCTCCAGCCTCATTTCTTCTGCATGCCACCATGTTCCCCACCATAATGATAATGGACTTAACCTTTGAAACTGTAAGCAAGCCCCATCAATCAGAAGTTTTCTTTATAAGAATTGTCATGCTTATGGTGTCTTTCCATAGCAATAAAAACCCTAAGACAATGTCTTTCACCTTTCCTAACCTGGAAAACTCCCAGTCACAACATTAACTTGCTAAGGACAACTTCTATACAACCAAGCTTTTACTTATGTCTCCTATAATCAACATTGCTAGTTAATATCAATAAGTGAAGCACTGTATCATTTTCAAAACTCGTTTCCTTTTTATCCTTATACAATTACATGAACCATTTTACATAGTGCTAATAAAGTTAACCTATTAAATTCAATTATCTAAAAATTAATCTGGGACTGAAAAACAGTTAAAGGTAACTAAAAAATTCTTTTGGCTGTAATTAACAAAATTAGCACTGCTACATTTAAAAAAAATAATCTTGGAAATTCCTATTTGGATGTTGTGAATAATACCTGAACACCATCCTGATTACAGATGCCTTATACAACTGAGTTATCCAGATCTTATCACTGTATAGTTTGGTTATTTAGCTGTCAGTGGACAACTCTTTTGATAGTAACAGTAAATAAATACCTGACATATATGTCAATCGCAGGTACACTAAATAAATGCTCTCTTTCAGTCTTCAGGTCACACTTGAAGGATTCCTTGACATTTACTTGTGGCCAGCTCCATGCCTAGAATCCACTCTTGTACCAATTTTCTTGGCCCCATATACATTTTAAAGTACTATACACCTCAATTCGTCTATACAGCCCTTTTTATGTCTTTAGTTCCAACCAGTTATAGTCCTCAATTTCTATTGTATTTGGATTTGCAAACACGGAAATTTCTTTATTCTCCAGTTTCTTGTGAAATAGCATTCTGTATCTATAGTTTGTAGAATCTCTGTATTTCAATGCACTTGGTTGGAAACATGATACAGACTGTATAAATATTTATTCAGTACTAATGAGGAAGCAGAACAGCTAACAGATTATCTGTGAGAGGCAAGGGTTAAGAGAAGCAAGTATAAGTTACAATTTAAGATTCTTCATATCTCACTTGAGTGCTAGCCAAGCTGACTTTTTTTAGTCTAAAAATGCACATAATAATAACACTTTCCTCACATAATCATTATAAGTATTAAATATATATGCTTTCAAAGTTCTTAGCACAATGTGTGGAACATACTTCAGTAAATAGGAATTGTTGTCATCACCACCTAATTAACTTTGAGGGGGAAGAAAGAATTACAGTGTTTTCTGGAGAAGTATTCATATTGTGCATTAAATCAGAAGGGATGCAATACCACCAACTGTATAATGCCACAGTGTACATTAGATGCATGGGCAGATGAATTTGTTAGCACACTTAAAACATCTAAAAAAAGAGCTTTCTTTGTCATGAATTCAGATTTTATCATTGAATTTTATCTGGTCCATTTCCTTCCTTGTTGCAAAAAAGGAAACCAAGTGTCTTAGTTAGGGATTTTATCGCTGTGATGAGACACCAGGACCATGGCTACTTTTATAAAGGAAAGAAAGTAACTGGGGCTGAATTGCAGGTTCACAGATTTAGTCCATTATCATCATGGCAGGAAGCAAGGCAGTGTGCAGGCAGACATGGTGCTAGAAGAGGATCCAGAGTTCTACATCTGGATCAGCAGGCAGCAGGAAGAGAGAAATGCACCAGACCTGGCTTGGGCATTTGAAACCCTAAAGCCTACCCTCAATGAGACACTTCCTCCAACAAGACCATGCTAACTCCAATAAGGCCACATTTCCCAAGAGTGCCACTACCTATGAGCCTATGGGGGCCATTGGTATACAAACTACCACACCAAGAATTAAGTACGTATCCCAAATAACTAGTGGCTGCTATCCTCAAATCTGGTCCTTGACCAAAATACATAATTTGGTCTCAATTCCCTTGTTTCTAAAGGGTCTGTTATGGATGACTAACTAAGATACTATATGTAATACAATCATCTTTGTTCTTTACCCACAAAAAGCATTAGAGATACAAAGTTTGGCCCACTAGTACGTTAAGGCTCTGCCCTGATGTACAAGAGCATGGAGGATGTATAAATAGGTCGCTTCTGGCATAGTGCTATTCTAATAATAAAGTTGGAGAGGCACATTGTCTTAGTAAACTCATAAATACGTTTGACTATAACAATTTGCTTTCCTTTGTCATTAGTAAATATCATAAATATATCAAAAGCTGTCATGTTGCTATGAACCTAATAGAACTGAAGATACAAAAATTGAACCCTGAATAAAAGTGTTACTAAAGAACACAATGAGGGTATAGGCTGAAGACAAATCTCAATTATTTTCCTCTTGCATCAAGAAGGAAGGATAATTATGAATGAACAAGAGACTTCACAAAGGGCCCCAGTTGGAATTGGTAGCTGACAAAAGTCCTGACTCATATTTGATTTACAATGTCAACCTGCTTCTTTTTCTCTAACTCCAGTACCCCATGAACACTCAGAAAAACTCAATGCAAAAGATTTTCCTTCACTGATTAAAAAAATAAGAGAATGATAAATAGATCCACAGTTATAAAAATATGAAACAACATCAACATAGTAAACACCATTGTAAATGACAACAATGTGACAAACTTATAGTCTTATACTTAGCACTGTATATTAGCTTCCCTAGCTTCACCTGGTCACTCAGATGTGCACAGACCACAGTCTTTTTTTTTCCATTCTACACTGTGTACTTAATGGCCAACATGCTGTCTCACTTCCTACAGGCAAGATCATAGGTCCACCAATGTTACTTATATACATACCCACATATGTCCCCACATAATTTACCCTTACTATTGGCAAATTCTTCATCCTAAGCTCCTGGGCTTGCTAAAACATCTTTACAACCTCTGATTGATATATGTGGCATGTTTATAGTCTTTTGGAGACACAAGTATGCAAAGGATGGTGAGAACTTGGAAGGTCCTGAGGCACACACTCATAGCAGAGATGAAGGAGAGGAATGCTCTGCCTTTCCATTTCATTTCATCCTGTAAAGCATGGTTTTTATGGTATACTTAGTGTGCCGTATTTCATATTTTTTATGCTTTTATTTTGGCCTGAGATTTTGCTGCTTATAATGGTTCAAAAATGTAGTTTTCAGGTACCATCTAATATTCCCAGTCACAAGAAAACTGTGACAAACCTTGTGAAGAAAATATGTATCTGAGATATGCTTCATTTGCAAAGAGTTCTATTCCTTGCCTGAGAATGAAGAAATAACTTGTAAAGTCTATTCTGTATTAAAACAAATGTTTCACAAATCGGGTTATACATTAATAATTTAATAAAAATCTTGTAACCAAAAACTCTAAGGACAACGGCTCCCTAGGGATCAAGTGTTGTCTTATATAAGCCAGTATTCACAGTGATGTTATAAAAATGTTACTGTAAATAATGAGGTTTATACACTTGTATATGGTTTACCCAAAATTTTAATATGTCCAGTAAAATACAGACATATATTGTTACAAACATAAAAAAAAATATAGATCAAGTGGGTTGGGAAAGTGGATCAGTAGGTCACCAGCATCTACTTTAGGCAGTTCAAAACTACCTGCAACTCCAGCTCCAGAGAAATCTGAAACCTCTAGTCTCTGTAGGTACATGCATTCCCATGCATATACCCACACACAGATATACACTCACCAAAAATTAAAAAAAAAATTAATGGAAAAATCAGATCAAAACAGAGATAAGAAACAGAGTGAAAGATTAAATAGTAATACAATGATTTTGTTCCTTAACCTCTCATTCAAGTTGTAATTTTCTGACCTCCTCATCTATATGTTCCTATGGTCAAAGGCATAATCATGGAAAAACTGACTGTTATCAACTTCTGTCCTAATTCCAATCAAGCTCCTAATGTTGAAACCTCAGTATCACACTCACATCACCATTCCTTGTTCATTGATGTCTACCATGGTTGTTATGTTGGAAACTTAAGGCCCCATGCAACACTGCCAGAGGTCAATCTATAGATTATGTTTAAGCCATGCTGAGGCTACCATTGATAAGTAAATTAGTGTCATAATCACCCATTATCATGGCTTTGCATTCATGAGGATGTTTTGTTATTGGTTTGCTTTGCTTGATTAATAAAAGCAAGTTTAATTCTCTTATTTTCTGCTTTCTGCCATGAAATAGTGCAAGAAGGCCCTCACATATGAGGCTCAATCTTTACACCTTCCAAAACTAAGATGCACAAATCTCTGTTCTTTATAAACTCCATTATAACCACACAAGAGAGACCAAGGTAATATTCTTACTTTTTTTTTTTTTCATTGCTTAAATTTCCTAAAGACAAATAAGTTTGCTTACATATTAGTCTCACTTTGGTCCACTTGTATTTTAATAAAAGAAAGCTTGCAGTGGGTGAAAAAAAGCCTAGTCCAAGCATATATAGCCTTTACTTATTTACATTTGGTCTCAAGCCAGGACCTGCTAAGCCAAAAGAATACTTGCCTTTGGAATAGTTTGTCTCTCTATTTGTAGACTAGTAAAGTTCTCATTGCTTTAAAGCTATGTAGCAGCAACTCAGAATTATAACCCTAACTCTTTGCTTGACCCCTTTGTCCGAACATCACCAACCTGCTAATGCTTCTGTTCTGTTAAGAATCAGGAACATATCTGGACGTCAGTATCCTTAGTGTCCATGCTCACTAAACACCTACTTGCATTAATATCCTCTTCCAGGAAAAAGAGATTTGAACACATTTCTTTATAAATTCTTCCTAATCATAAATTGTATCAGTTATGCTTATAGATTTCTAAAGAGAAGTCTCTGGCAAGGACCAGGAAAGCCAGTACATAAGCTGACAGTGGAGGGTGGATCTATATATGCTTTGGATTCAGATGGTATTTCAATGAATATTCTTACATAAAAATTTGAATGCAGTAGCAAGTATTTTTCTGACAGAATTTTAATAGCATTAAGGAATATTTTCATTTCAACTGTTTAATTATTTCTTTTTTATCTATTAAAAAATTAAATTAAAAGCAACTTTGTTTGCTATAAATGAAACAATTATTTTCAATCTATGAAATAAAATTAACATGTTTTTATGTGTTTCTTTAAGCATGAAATATACAGTAATTTATAAACACAATTTAAAATAACTAATTCTTCCAATAAAAATAACAAGGCAATGCCCAGTCTCCACTTAGAGGTATATAGGTTCAAATGGAATAAAAATTGCCAGTTCAACTGTAAGTTAAAACACACACACACACACACACACACACACACACATACACACACACACACGCATGCACACATGCGCATGCATTTTAATACTTCAAAAACATATCACAGGCCTCTTGTCATTCAGCACATAGTCATAAGTAGAAATTTCTAGACTATTCCTTTTCTCAAGATCATCTTAACCCAAGAGATCAGCTGAAGTAAATATAAGCAGTTTACTTGTATTTACTTGGGAAGTACTTACTTTTCTCTGGCCACACAAGACCAATAAGCTGAGAGACTCATATGAAAAAGTGTTCAATAAACTTTCAGAAAAGGTTGGGAATGTATGAAGATACACTGCTACTGTGGCTGAAGTATGGTTACTGTAACTCAGAGATTAGCTTTATATTTTTAATTATGTTATACTAACTTGATTAATTACCATATCATTTTATTTATTGAGTTAATAGTAATGCTAACCACATATGGCTGCTGACTGCCATATGCTTGTCAGCATAATCTAAAAAGTGGGAGTTTAGTTACAGTAGCATATCTTATTTTTTTTTTCAAAACTGCATTTCTCTGTGTAACTGCCCTGGATATTCTGAAACTCACATTGTAGATCAGAGTGGCCTTGAACTCACAGAGATCTGCATACTTCTGCATCATGATGTTGGGATTATAAGGCATGCACCACCACAGCCTGGCAACAAATTGCTATTACCAAGAAACCTATCCTCTTCATTTCCATGAGACAGTATCTATCCTCTTTGCAAGAGAGTGAATTACTGTACTGGAGAGTTTTATGCCAACTTGACTCAAGCAAATGTCATCTGTGAAGAGGGAACCTCCATTAAGAAAATGCCTCTATAAGGTGAGGCTGTAGACAAGCCTGGAGGACATTTTGATGAGTAGGGGTTTTGTACTTGGTTTTTTGGTTATTTTTGTTGTTTGCTTGCTTGTTTGTTGAGTCAGACTTTCACTATGGAGCTCTCTTGTTGTCCTAGAACTAACTATATGGACCATTCTGGCCTTGAATTCACAGAGATCCAACCGACTCTGCCTCCTAGGTTCTGAAATTAGAGGCATGTACCAGTACATGTAGGGTCTTTTCTTAATTAGTGATGGGTGTGGGAAGGCCAAGCCCATTGTAGGTAGTGTTATGTTATCTTATAGTATTATATTTATGTCCTATGAGAGAGCCCAGAAAAAAAATTCTTTGTAAATGTTTCATGAATAGTTCACTGATTAAAAACACAATGAGTGGCACTATGGTTCAGTATGTTATAGATGCTTTAAATTGTCATCCCCCACCCAAAATGTGAGTGATGAGGAAGTCTTCATAGCCTTTTTAGTAACTTCACATCCCACAGCCCACACATATCCACTAAAGAAGACCATCAAGAAAGAAATCTTATTATGGAAAATAATTAATTATTCAGGCTCATTATCCCAACAGTTACCTTTTCTATTATGTCTCAATAAAATAGGTATCAAGTCCATAAGTGAAAACCAACAAAAGACAAGGAAGAAAACTGGGAGCCATGAAAATCAAGCATCAGGACACCAGTAAAGTCTACAGGCTCAGAATAGGTAGAAGCCCAGGTGCAGAATGAGAAATTCTTTTTTCCAAGGGCTGGAGTATGCATCTTAGAGTTTAGGAATTTGGCCACATGAATAAGGCCTCTAATATCATAAGACTACTTTGGGGGTGGGGTGGGTTTTTTTTTTTAAACTTTTGCAAAATTAAGAACAAATCATTGCTCTTAAGTTTTAAGTTTGCTTATAACACTGTCTATTTCTCATTCTTAGTGGTTAATCAGGATATAGGCCACTCAAGAGAGAGAAGAAACAGTTAAAAATACAGTCCTAAGATCTGTCCCTCCTCTATCAAGTTAGAATCTGTGATGAAAAGAACTGGAATTCATGGTAAACTGCAATGTTTGCCATGATATTTTAGCAATACAATTTTGGGACATTTCATTGAAAGGGATTTGGAATACGACAAGAGAGCTTGGGAATTCACCAAGCTGCCCATCAATTAAAAAAGGAAAGAAATAGCTTAAAATGCTACTCGATGGGTGCTCATTTCTTAAAATCATCATATATACTGAAAAACACCGTGCACCAACATCTGAAAATGATTAAAAATAATTCTTTACTTTCTATAAATTCAGAGTCCAGGAATCAGTTCAGTAGCACAGCCTTGTCTAGCATATGCAAACCTCTGAGTATGATTTACCCAATATTTCAACTATAATAAAAATAAGCCATCATGAAAAATAATAAAAAATAAATTTTAAAATAAGTTAAAGCTGGGTTACAAAACATCAGTAAGAAGTGAAACCCTAAAGCTCACAGTGAAGTGAGCTACTGTTCAAGCATCTGTTGTTTACTGAACTTGAACTTGTCTATCTGTCAGGCGGTCATCAGCACTCCTTAAATAAAACAAGAGTGCTCATTACCAACGAAACTGATTTGATTGTATGGCTGCACTGGTCTGAACCCACACCAGCACTCTGCTCAGATTCGAATTATAGGTTATACTAAGTCAGAAATTTTTAAGAAGCCTGAAGGAAGAGCTTGGGAGAGCTATATTTAGACAGGAAGCATAGGCCTGACAACCCACTCATGTTCCAAATAGCTGTAGAATTGATTGACTTTTTTTTTTCCATGGGAAGTCTCCCTTCTTCAGTCCACTGACTAACAGAAACTAAAAACAACTAGATGGCACAGTTCCTAAAGAGACCTCTTTATTCTAAACTTCAGTGATCGCCATGGATGTGGTTTATCAACAACCGAGGATAAATGCAATAGACTGGCCATACATTTCAGTGTTCAACAAGCTGATGATCCCACTGATCCTGGAGCATTCAAAGCATTCTCCGTGACTGTGATGAGCAAGTTTTAAGCGAATAATACATATTATAATCTGGGCCAAGGAGATGGAAAAGCATGGGCAAACATAAGCTGCACACTCTGACACCCTGAGTTTGGTCTCCACAACCCACATAGAGAGTGAGAAGCAGGGGCACATATCTAAAATCCCAGCACCTCTATGATGAGATGGGGGGCCAGGAAAGGAGTCTCAGAATCAGGCAGGTCATCCAGTTTAGTGTACACCACACAGCAGCAGAAACAAGAGATCTTGCCTCATTACGTGCAAGGAGGAAACCGCCTCACAAAGTTGTCTTCTGACCATTCTTAAAATTTGAACACGCACAAAATTAATTCATCCAAAAAATACTTTTACTCAAATAACATAATCTAGAAAAAGACATGGGGACAGAAGCTGTAAGTTTTCTTTCTTATGCAAAATGGTGTCTCTGCTGGGAGGCCCCATCGATGGCATGGATGGTTGCCTTCCTCTAACAATGAACCACTGCTCTGTTATTTGTGAAAAACTGTAGAAATTCATCTGATTGTGAAGATCTCTGGTCAGTGCAGAGGCATGCCACATAAGCCTGAACCCTTCTCTGCTCCAGGACCTTGTGAAGAACCCGCGGAAAGGGGAAATTCTGAGGCTGGTAGACACAGAACAAGCCAGTCATTGTTCTTGATTGATAGCCTGGACCAGTGGGAATCCAGGAGCTAGTCAGGGAATAAAAACAGCTTCTGTCAAAAAGTAGATAGGGTATTGCTTAGAAATGGTGCTCAGGCTGATGAACACAAAAGTAAAAAAGATACCACAGACCTAACACCCAGGTACATCCCATGCAGTTGGTGTCTGTCGTGATGGAGATCCCTCCTCAGAAGACCATTGCTCTGCAGTGACCAGGCCTGGGACGATATTTCTCAGGGCTGTTGCTCATTGCTAGCAGGTGTGAGTTTCCAGTGGACACAGAATTAGACCCTGGTCAGCAAAAAGAGCTGTGAAAAACTGCACGTGGACCGATGTAGAAATGATCAATTGCCCTTTCCTTCACACACCTGTCTCTAAGGCAGTGAAATGCCCACAGATGCTATCTGTTACATGAGTAGAGCACTTGGGCTACTCAGGAACCATAGTCCTGACCAGAGAAAGGAACCTGTGTGCATCAACATCACTGTATGAACAGTAGAGAAAGACCAACGGCATGCTTTAGACTCCCTTAAAGAGCTTCTGCTGGAGATGTTGTTTTTCTGTGGTCTGAATGGGACCAGCCAGTGTGCTTCCAGATGAATGAAAGCACAGGACAAGAAGCTTCAGCAGCTGGTCAGCTTTAAAATGCTACTGAAGAAATGAATGTAAGATGTTTTTATGGACCCATTTGTCTCAGCATGCTCTGTGGGGGAAGTACATTGCCTATGCTTGAGCCATCAAGTTGCATGAGGCAGATGTCTCAAGACTCCCTGGAGCTTCTGAAGTAATACAGTGATACATGGCAGGCCTTCTTTACCACATCATAGTGAAAATTTTCCAATTCCTCCCTGTCAGGCATTTAGTGGTTCTTAAATGTATTTATTGAATACTACAGCATCAAGCCAGCAGTTTTTCAGTGGGTCCAAGACCCATACTAGAGATAAGATCCTTGTAAGTAGTGCAAGGAAAAACATGCGAGAGAGGATGGATGACACCCCAAGTCCTAATGTGAGGCACTGCCTTATGGACTCGGGGAGCATATGTGCTGCGCGTCAAGGTTTCAGAAGGGCTTTCCTGGCTGTGAGATGGACTTCTATGACAATCACTGGTTACCAGCCTGCCTGTCACAGTTGAATATGGCAATCCATAAGAAATCAAGAGGAAGCAAGAATGAATGGTACTGATGTCCATGTGAGAGGCAAAGAATGACTGTGAAATACCTGGATAAATTTTCAGGCTTGCGACCTCATCCTCACCATTCCAGAATCTCTGCTCAGATAAGGTTTTCATTGCTCAGACATTTTCTAAACTTTTAATTTGCCCTCTGTACAAAAGATTAGTCCCATGGTTTTATATGGTGGTGCCAAACATTGACCCCAGAATGGTGTTCTATGGTTTCAGCTATTCATCTGTGAAGAACTCTGTCTATTTTCCCCTATCAGGAACATTCATGGGTCACCAGGCAGTCTCCACACAGGAGCTCCAGAACTCTTCCAGCCCTGGCTCCATATCTGAAGTGAACAAAAAGAAAAGTAAACCATTCGGATGAACATTGTGCCTTAAAAAGAAAAATTGAGAACATTACCTTAGACCTGTGTGCTTGATCCTGTAAAACTGATGTTTGGGGTTAGAAATAGATTTTATTTCCTTTGGTGTTTACAGTGCATATAATGGTTGTATTTTCATAGAATGATGAACATGCACATTATCCCTGAGCACCTTTACCTACTTAGATTAATTAAAATTAATCAGCATAATGCTACTTAAAATTAGTACAATTGTGGCCACTGTTGTGTTGTCTTCTCAAACTTTTGTACAACCTGTATAAAGTCTGAATGTTCTCCAAATAAACTATGAATATTTCCTATGAAAAATTAAATGCAATGAAAATAAAAGGATGTAACATATGAAATTATGTTTCAGAAGCAACCATTCAAAATAATTCTGGGAATTGAGATAGATAATGTTTTAAAGGAATTAAAATAGAACATTAAAATCGGTCTATGTTTACTTCAGTTTCAGGGGACTCCACAAAATCCAAACAAAACTTCTCGTTAAAGTACAATACTTTAAACATGTCATTGGTAAGATCACCCATTAAATTCATACCAAGATCTGATCCTTATCTTCTTTTCCTGCAAATTGTGTTTCTTCAGCTCAATGTCCTCTTCCCCTGGGTGCTTTATTTACATAATGGCACATTCAACTTTGGTTTGTTGTTATGTTGTATTCTCCCTCCCAATTACTTGTTCTCAGCACCTACTGTTTACTTCTCACATTTATCACAATCTCCAAATGGGCAAAGGTCCTTGGTTTTCCTCCTGGCATCTACTTGTATTATCTCTTATTGATTTCATCTAAACTCATGGCTCCAAACATCATGTACATGACATATTCCCAAACGTGTATCTGCAACATTTGGAATTCTCCTAAAACCCGAACTTCTACACAAAATAGCTGTGTATTAATGAGCCTATGGGAGGTAGTATTGGCCAATTCTATAGGCTCTAAAGAATCGCTACAGATTACATACTAAGCATATGGTATCCATGCCAGGTTAAAAGGAAAATCAAAACCTTTGACTATAAGTAATTCAACCTTGACTTCTATCTTCATCTCCATTGGAGTGGCTTCTAACATGAAGACTCATGAAGCTCAACACTGAGTTATGGTCATTCCCTTTAATTGTAACATCCACAATGCTTCCCTTCCATGGTCCTAACCATTTAGTTCAACAATCTAGAAACCTTGGATTCATTTTGAACACCTATTCATTCCTAAGTAAGTTATACTGGCTCGTGTGTATGTGTGTGTGTGTTTCTCACGATTATCACATAAGAATTATATTATCAATGTCCAGCTCAATTTTATTTTGCAGTTTCATAGAAAATACTCTATTATTTATCCTATCTATTACACACACACACACACACACACACACACACACACACACACACACACACGTGTGTGTGTGCACGCGCATACATACACACATACAATCCTTCTCATTTTCATCACCTCAGCTCCATACTGGCTGAATCCAAGCCCCTTGTCTGAACTACAGGAAAAAACATTTCAGTAGGTGAATCATTGGCCTCAGGTCTTCCCTTCTTTAATGATGCCTTTTACTGCTACTAAATTTGAAAGAACTGCATAACTTTTCAAAAGGTCTAATAGAAATTGCTCCATGTCTTAATGATAGGCATTTCAATATTACTTCCCTTGGCTAATGCAAATTTAGAATAAGTGACAAAGAAAAGATTTGTGCTTGAGACATTCCTAAGAAAATACATCTATTTCCTTTCCTCAAGAGGATGAGAATTTGTGGAGTTCAGTCAGGGCACTACATCCAGCTTAAATGGGGGTGGGGGGGAGGTTGCATGAGCCAAAAACTACAGGTGAGTAAACTCCAAAACAGACATCAGCCCTCTCACAGATGATCTAGAATCTCTCATTACTGTGGGCTAAGGCAAAGGTATGGCTGTCACTACAGAAATTATAGAAAGTTTTAGTCAGGAGAAGCTCTTCTCTCTCCTATCCTTTAAAATCTTGTCTTTATACAGCAGATAAGTTGCTTTTTTTACTTATTCTACCAAATTTGTTTTGTTTTAATCTTCTGTTGCAGAAATTTCTATAGCATTGCTAATAAAAATTAATATAAATATAAGTCCAAAATAAATATAAATATTTATGTCTTTATTTCAACATTGTGCTCATGGTATTGCATTTTAGATAATGTTGACAATAGGAACAAACTCAAGCATGATAAATTAAAGATAAGACAAGTATTCTGTTTCAAACTCTTAATGTTTAGGAAGTATCCATCAGGAAACCTTGGTCATCTGAGAGCCAGTTTACATGGGGCATCTTTCTTTACAAATAGTAGTCACTATTTTGTGTCTACAGAATTAAAACAAAACCCTTTTTATATGGCATAACAACATGACATCTGTGTTTTAGTTTTAGAAACTGTCACTCATAGATTTATAAACATATTTCAGTCTTTAAAAATAAACATTAAACTATATATTAATAACCAAGACAATTTGTCTTTCAATTTTTTAAGATGTCCTTTCTTATAGCTTATTGAGTTTAAAATGACTATATTTCTTCCATTAAGATATTCAACAAAAGACTGAAATTACTAGTAATCACTACATTAAAAGGAAATACTAAAATTAGAAAGAAATACATACTTTATGATTAAGAATTTATAAATAGGCAATATATTCCTTTTGTATTTTTTTCTAAATAAAATTTTTATGTTTCATATATATTATTTAAAATGCTTAATTTGCTAACACAAATATCAAACATAATCTCCATGTTAATTGACTCAAAATCAGTGAGCACTCTACTTATGTGATCTGAGATTGTGTCTTTCACATCATGCATGTTAATCCCATTCATTTCTCCATCCCTTATTTTATCCATCATCAAAATTTTTTTAAAAAGGGAAAAAAGAAAATAAAAATTTCATCGTTAAAGCTGTGATATATATATATATGTATATATATGTATATATATGTATATATATATATATATATATATATATATATATATATATATATATATATATATATATATATATATATATATATATATCTTGGGAGTGTTCCTTGCAAACAGTCATTGGTCTGGTTCAAAGCCTCTGGTTCTGCTACACCACTGATACTGGACCCTCACTGGGGTTCTTTTGGGGTACCCAGTTGTTGCCCAGGGTCATGGAGATCCTGCATCTTTGGATCTATAGGAGATGCCCCTTCATGTGCTCCAGCAGATCATAGATGGGGTAGATGTTGGGATGGGCCAACTTATAACCCTGGTTCTGGGCCAGGCTAGTTTCAGGTTTCGTCAGCTCCATCAGCTGCAGTGTCTTTCTTTCAAATGCTATTAAATATCCCCACTCTACCCAGCAAATTTCACTTGGATTGCTTGAAACTTGGTTATTTGTGTATTTATGTTTTCATTTTCCTTGTCATTTTTTTATTATTGCTGTTTGCCTCTTCAGGCTAATTAACTATGGAGCATAAATACAGTTTCCCTCTTTCTTCCTTACAATGCTTACAAGGTCCCTGACTTCTGGCTACTAGAGGAAGATCTTTTTCACCCCAGACATCCGTATTTTCAGATTTCACTGGTGTGCATGAGGGGTCTTATCACAGAGACATGCTGTAGGAAATGCAGATAAGAAAATTATGTCCATCTCCCAACCTATCTAAAACTCAGAAAACATGCAGAATAGGAGGTAGAAATTATGTAAGAGCCAAAAGAATGGGTGAAGAGCTAAGAATAACCATTATAATAATCAATTCAGAACAGCTGTACTGATCTTCACTGAGCCAACACAAGACCTACCCTATCAACAATCAGTCAAGGAAGGTGGGAAGAGGCTGATGTCTACTGATAGATTCCTGGAGTGGGTAATCACTGTCTTCTGTGGTCTGACCCTAGCTGACCCTCTTAAGCTCCAGTGGGTAGTTCCAACCCATGGTCATACAGATAGAGCTGGTGGGTCACAGAACAAAACAAATAAATCCCCGTGTGTATGAAAGAGATTTGTGGGGATTAAAAGTATGGACAAGAATAGGTGAGAAGTAGGGGTAAGAATGGTCAGTATGCAAAGTGTACACATGCCAAATTGTGAAGAATTTTAGAAAATATTTAAAATGTATAACAAAGAATAAAGAGTAACCATACCCAATGACAATTCTTTTCTGAATTTTTCAGAGAAGAGACCCAAAATAGGTATGTCTGCGCTGAAACTGTCTGCTTTTGTACTCACTTTAAGAAAAAAAATGTTGTCCTTAGCTTTATCTTATTTGCACAGTTACAGTTTTGCTAACTTCAAGCCACCTACATTTGGAGCTAGCCTCATTTCAAAGTTGCTATAAGATGGAAAACTGCCTAGGAAGGAGGCCCAGTGGAGAAAGTGGTGGTCAATGTAGGCTCAGCATCTGCACAAAATAGGCCCTGAAGAATTGTTTCAGCTTCCCAATTAAGCAAATTGAAGTTGATGCTATTTGCTGTGAAGTGTGAAAGTAAAACAGGATTTTGATCAGAAAGTCTGCAGTTCTAGTTCATCCTTGGCCAAATGCCTCCAGAACAGCATTTAAATTCTTGATAGTGTTCCAGTCAAAAATACAATTTATTTTATGTGACTCGTTATTTCCTATAGTCTTGGCTGGCTTGCTCAGGCTAAAAATTTTAATTGAATAATTCAAGCATCTGATGAAAAATTATAAGCTTGCATTGGTAACAAGCAAAATATCAGACACCACACAAAAGCTTTATTCATGAAAGTAATTATAGGTCATAGATTCACACTCTTACCAACCACTATGGCCAAGGCAGCTAGCAATATAGTTTTTTCTCATTGAACACATAAATAAACATTAAGAATTTTATCCAGATACCAAATACTACTGTGAATCCTTAAAGAAAAAAAAATGTTGCCTTTTTGTGCTAATCTGCTTTCTTCTCCAAAGTGGACAGTGAGAGTTAATTGTTTATAAGCTGTGCCAAGAGGAAGAGATGAAGATGGGTACTGGTGGGTATCATCACTTGTCACTCAAAAATTCATTTGACTATTATGAAATTTAATGGCAATGTGTGTTTATTTTCATGTATCATACAAGTGCACATGTATGTGGCATGATTGTGTTTGGAGAGTATGAGTCAATTTAGGGAGATTTCCCTTATCATTGTTCATCTTGCTATTTAAATCAAGATCTCACTGAATCTGAAGCTCACGGATTGAACTAGACTGTCTGGCTAATGAGTTCCACAGATTAGCCTGTGTTGGTCCCTCTCTACTAACCAGTGCTTGCTGTAGGCAGGTTATTTTTTTCTGCCAGGCAGCTCCCAAATAACCACAGAGAGACTGATTATTAATTATGAAAGACATGAGTTGAGCTAGGAGTTATAATTTAATTAACCAATTTCTACTAATCTATATATTGCCATGTGACTTGTGACTTTACCTATTCTCCAGCATGCTCCCTCTATGTATCCTGGCAATCCCGTCTTTCTTCTTCCCAGTGTCCTCTGGCTGCCCCAGCTATACCTCCTGCCTAGCTAATGGTCATTTATTAAATCAACAAGATGGCATCTTGGCAAAGAGACATCTTCAAAGTGTTAAAAAAAATAATTTAAAAAAAGATTTCACATTTCCCCCCTTTTCTCTAAACAGTAAGAGAAGGGTTTAACTCTAACACAGTAAAACACCATATACCACATAAGAATTACATTATCAATGTCCAGCCCACTTTTATTTTGCAATTTCAGAGAAAATACTCTATTATTAATCCTATCTTGATGAGTTCAAAATCTGTACCTAATTTAACTTCTAGAATAACTAAAGAAATCTATAACTGTAACTAATCATTAACTCCATCAAAGACTCAAGAAAGATAAAATATTGCTTGAGTAAACAGGAAGTGCAGAACAAACAACTTTGAAAACTATAAAATACTTTCTTATAGCAACATACACACAATGAGCAAATATATATACTCAATTAAAAGATAATCAAACAATTGCAAAAAATGTTTTGCCTAGCGAACAAGAGAATATTAGTGAGTTTAAAAGCAAATACATTCTTTAAATATTTAATGTGCCCAAAGTTGGAAGAAGCAACATTGCAGACTACCATAAACAGAGTTGCATAACAGGGAAAGCAAAGAGAGAGGACAGTGGTCACATCTTTCACTGTTGTAATCAATGCAAGCGTTAGGGTATGAGCCAATAGTTTAGTTTATATACTTTCAAATATTCACCTCTTAGATATGTGCAGTAGAAAACTCAGCACAAAGAAGTAAAAGAGGGAAAGACAGGAAAAAATAAAGGTCCCCTGCCTCATTAACTCAAACTTCTCTGCAAATAGAAGAAAATGTATAACTTCTTAGATAGACTATGAGATCACCCTCCCCTTTCAGAATCACAAGCATTCAGCAGACTCTCCTTCACCTGCTAAGCCATCTCCTTAGAAGAAATTAAGAAATTTTTGAAGAATACATGTCAAAGAAGTGTAGTAACAGTTTAATATAGAAGAAAATTTCTATCTAAAAATCTGTCAAAAAAAAGGTCTCAAAATGTTTCTAAGTGGAGTGATGTATCCAGAGTATCTTTTTGACAGCATCATGATATAATAAGGTAAATCTCCCCTATGACAAGATCTGAGTCTGGTAAATGTACAGTTCTGCCTGGAGTTTCAGAAGAAATAACTTGCTGAATTTCAGAACTAGGCTATGAGTCTAAATAGCCATGTGAAGTCCATGAGGCCTATGAGTTGCTACCCAGGGCAAAAATCCACTTAGTCTTGTTTCTTTCCATTCTGAAATTCTTGCCCTCAGAAAAAAAGCACATGTGCATTTTGTGAGAAAAATAATTATAGTCAACCAAGCCCCTATTAGTGCTCATTCCATTCCAGCCATGAGTTCAAAGGGAGAAGAAAGTGAATGTTCACCTCAGAATTCCAGCAGACAAAAGAAATCTATACCAGTGTGAGAGATTCTGAGAATCCCAGAAGCCAGATTCAAATGAAATAAGTAACAAAAAGTAAAAAGAGGGAAGATGTATACAGTATTTACACTTCCATGTTTACTGTATTTTGTGTAGATTCTGTCTAAGCTCTATAAAATGTTAAGTACTATATTCAACTGGGAATTAAGGTAAAAATACCAAAAATAGATTAATTTCATGACTAATATATCTGTAAAAATACAAGCACAAAATAAATTTTTATTGGCTGGCCATTTTATAATTTCCTTAGTATTAGTATGGGCCACATCCCTTGGATGTAGAAGCAGATAAATTTAATTTCTTCATGTCTTATTAACAGGAGAGGCAGCTACGAATTTCAGCCAAGTACATGCATGATGGAAAACATAGTTTAACAGAATGTTTAACCTCAAAGCAATGTTTCTAGCTGAGCACATGGAAAGAAATGATCATCTCATCCCTTAGTATCTCCAGCTGCCTTGATTACAAAGTGTGAAACTACACGGTAGAAATTTCGTCTTGTGTCTGAGGATTGCACTCCACTTAAAACAAAAGGAGATACAATTTTATCAAACAGAAGGACATGAAACTTACCTCCAGACAATTTCTAACATAGAACAATCATCTTTGCATTCCCAGCACCACTTACTTGTATCATTTATCTCAGTAATTATAAGAATGTTTCAACTGTAAGAGATACTTTTCCTTTAAAAAAAATAAAGGTACAACTCTAAGATTTTTAAATGATACAGTGTTGTCATTCCTTGTAATAGTTTTCAATATTAATAGAGATTCAAATCTTTCAGATTCAAAAAGTTTTTAAAAATGAATCCACTGTCCTTTGTATCACATTTTAAGTGGTTTTAAAGCAAATTCGCTCACTACTGCCAGTTAGCACAAGGATTTTAAATATTCAGATTTAATTACAATTTGAAATATTCTGTAAAATAGTTAGATGAATTCTATGCAAAATAAAATGTGTGGTAAAGCAGAAATACTAACGTTAATTTTTTAAATGTCCATTTACATGGTCATTGAAGCAAGCTTACTTATTATGAATTATCTGAGAGGAAATGCATGGATAATATTCTTAAGCACCTATGACACTCTGTGCATTCCGTAAAGATGACAGTGAATGGACTATGCTGTGACCCAAGCAACCCCTATAAAAGACTGAAAACTTCACAAACATTACTACAGGGTTAAAATGAGAGAAGCCATATTTAAAATTATATTGCATTGACATGGCATCATTTAAATTAATCAACGCCAGAAAAGAAAAGAAACAAATTTAACTTTAAAAATCGATTAAATAAATTAGTTCTCAACCTAATTTTATGTTGTACATGTCCTTTAGAAATATCATATAATTTTTTTAGCTAAATCAGTGCCTCTCTGATTATTAAACAGTATTACAAATATAATTAAACAATGTATACCTTTTAAAATAGAAATTCAAATTACCAGCAAATGTATGAAAAAGTCTTTAAGACATTAGCCATTGGAGAAATATTATCAAAGCTACAAAAATAGTTACTATAAAAAAATGTTGATGAGAATGTGGAGGAAGTGTGGTTGTGATGGAAAGTGTACCTGATTATAAGTTATAGTACACAGTCATAGTGATAAAAAACAGTATGGTACTGCCACAAAAATCGACACATTAATCAATGGCATAAACTACAGGATTCGGATATAAGTCCATCACTTACAGCCACCTGATTTGTGACAAAGGTGCCAAAAATATGCATGGGATAAAGATAGCACCATTCACAATTGGTGTTAAGGAAAAAAAAAAAAACAGTTATTAGACAAAGAAGAATGAAACTTTGTATTTCTTTCTCAACCTTCTCATAAATCAGTTCCAAATTGATCAAAGACTTCAATTTTAGACCTGAAACTCTGAAATTTCTAGAAGAAAGGTTAGGGATTACACTTCAAGATACAGCTCAAATAGGAGCCTTGTGAGGATTCTAGCTGCGCAGGATGAAAGATCAACAATAAACAAGTAAGACTTCAAATCCTCTGCACTCCTGTTACTTAGTTTCTCTGGGTCTGTGGGTTGTACTATGGTTCTCCATTATGACTGACCTAGGCCCTCTGCATATATGCCAAGAAGTGGAAGACCTGTTTGACAAGAACTTTAAGTCATTGAAGAAAGAAATTTAAGAAGATATCAGAAAATGAAAAGATCTCCCATGCTCCTGAATAGGTAGGATCTACATAGTAAAAATGTCAATCTTATCAAAAGCAATCTACAGATTCAATGCAATCCCCATTAAAATCTCAACACAATATTTACAAACTTTGAAAGAACAATACTCAACTTTATATGGAATAACAAGAAACTCAAGATTGCCAAAACAATCATTTTCAATAATAGAACTTCAGGAGGCATCACCATCCCTGACTTCAGGCTATACTATAGAGCTACAGTAATAAAAACAGCCTGGTGCTGGCACAAAACAGATTTGTGGGTTAATGGAACTGAGTTGAAGACCCAGACCTTAATTTACACACTTTTGAACACCTGATATTTGAAAATGAGGCCAAAAATATACAATGAAAAAAATCGTATCTTCAACAAATGGTGTTGACATAACTATATGATATAGAAGAATGCAAATAGATCCATATCTATCACTCTACACAAAACTCAAATCCAAGGGGATCAAAAACCTCAACATAAACCCAGATACACTGAACCTGATAGAAAAGAAAGTGGGAAATACCATTCAACACATAGGCATAGGTGACCACTTCCTAAATATAACACCAGTAGCACAGACCCTAAGAACAAAAATAAATGAGACTTCCTTAAACTGAGAAGCTTCTGTAAAGCAAAGGACATGGCCAATAAAACAAAAGCAAAAGCTTACAGAACGGGAAAAGTTCTTCCCCAACCCTACATCAGACAGAGGATTGATCTCCAAAATATAGAGAACTCAGGAAACTAGAGGCCAAAAACCCAAATAATCCTATTTAAAAATGGAGTTCAGAGCTAAAAAAAAAAAAAAAAAAAAAGGAAATTATCAACAGAAGAATTGCAAATTCTGAAAGATACTTAAAGAATTTCTCGACATCTTTAGCCATCAGAGAAATACAAATCAAAAAAAAATTGAAACACCTGTCAGAATGGCTAAGATCTTAAACACAGATGACAACCTATGCTGGAGATGATGTGGAACAAGGGGAACACTCCTCCATTGTTGGTGGGAGTGTAAACTTGTACAGCTACTCTGGAATGCAATATGGCGGTTTCTCATTAAACTAGGAATCAATATCCCCAAGGATCCAGCAATACCACTATTGGGCATATTCCCAAAGGATTCACATTCATACCCTGAGGGCATTAGCTCAACTGTGTTCATAGCAGAATTATTCATAATAGCTAGAACCTGGAAACAACGTAGATGCCCCTCAACTGAAGAATGAATTGACAGATTGTGGTACTTTACACAATGGAATGCTACTCAGCAGGAAAAAAGACATCCTAAAATCTGTAGACAAATGGATGGATTTGGAGAGTATCATCACGAGTGAGGTAACACAGGCCCAGAAAGAGAGACATGGTATGTACTCATGGGTTTTACACATAAACAAAATATATCAAGGCTGCACACCACAACCTTGAATAGCTTGGGAACAGAAGGAACTTAAAAGAGACATTCAGGAATCCCTCTGGGAAGGGGAAACAGAGAAGATCTCCTGAGTAAATTGGGATCATAACAGGAAGTGAGCAAGGAGAGGGGAGGACAAATCATGAGAGAAGCAGACGGCTGAGTGAGAGGAACAACAGAGAGAGAGAAAAAAGAAATAGATATCTTGATAGAGGAAGCCATGTGGGGTTATATAGAAACCTGGTGCTAAGGAATTCTCCAGGAACCCACAAGACATCCCTGGCTAGGACTCCAAGCACTAGTAGAGAGGGTACCTAAACAAGACTTCTCCTATAATCAAATGAATGACCACCCTAATTGTCATCATAGAACCTCATGCAGCAAAGGATAGAGACAGAAACAGAGATCCTCTAAGTACCAGGTTGAGCTCCCAGTCCAGCCAAAGAGAAAGAAAGGAGAGAATATATGAGCAAAGAGATCAGGATCATGAGGAGGAGACCCACAGAGATGACTAACCAGAACTATTTTGAGTTTTCTGACTCAGAAACAATCACTGAGGTACCTTTAGGAAAAGGAATTTAACCCTCCAATGTAGATGACTGTTAAATAGCATGGACAGTTAGTGGAGCCCCTTGAAGTATGATAAAACTATGTTTATGTTTTTGGTGCATGAACTGACATTTTGGAGTTCATTACCTGCAGATGAACACCCAACCCAGCCTTAATACTGGGATGAGGGACTTAGACCTACCTCAGTTGGATATGCCAGACTGAACTGACCCACCTTGGGACTCATTCGTTGCCCTCCCTGGGGAATGGATGGGAGAATCGGATGAGGGGAGGCTTTGGGATGGCTGGGAGGGACTGTGTAGAGGGAAGAGAGGGAAAACAGTGGTAGATATGGAAAGAAAACCTTTTTAAACGTTTTTTTAATTTTAAAAAAAGAAATAAAAAGACTTCATGTCTTGTGGCCAAATAGTATTCTAGTGTGCAAATTCATGACAGTTCTATATCCAGTTTAGTATTGATTGGCCCCTTAGTTGACTTTATTAGTTAACCATTGTGAAGTGCATGTAATGAAAAGTATAATGATTTTAATTTCTTTAGATATGTACCTCATTTTGTTTTAATTGTTAGATTGTGTGATACACTCAGTTTTATTTTTTTGATGGGCTGCCACATTCTTCTTCATAGTGGCTGCCATTATAGAAGTTTATGAAGTAAGAGTCAATGAAAGTTTATGACAGAGATTGGAAATGCATCGACAGGGAGTTTTCTAAAGAGTTGTGAATCTGAGACTCAACTATTAAGTTAATCAGATGGAAGAGCTGTGGTACAAGATTCTGCAGAGAAGCTCATTGATACTTGGATTATCACACAGGAAGGCTCACTATCTTTAGGAAATCAACAACTCAAGCACTTCAGGAAGTACACAAAATTGAGTGATGCATTAGGCCTCTTTCTCCCCAGCACTATACAAGCAGTAAGGACTGCTGAGAGATATTCTCAGACTAACTTGGTTTCCCAGAAGAGACTCAGATCAAGCTGCCCCTTTGGGCCTTCCAGTCATAACTCTTTCTATGTGTTCTTTAAAACTCAGTGTGTTGGAAACTTAATATTTTATACTTCCATATTAGAAGGTGGTACTTTACAAGAAGTCTTTCTGGAAGGATTCTGCCTTCATAATTCATTAACACCACTATTAAAAGGACTCTTTAAGGTAATGGTTTGCCACTTCTGCCTAAAGCTATGTGAAGATATAGCAACAGACCTTGTCAAATTCTGGAACCTTGATTTGGGACTTACCAGTCTTGGGAACTGTGAAAACAAGTTTCTATTTTTTACAAATTACCAGTCCATCATACTCAATTATAAGGGGACAGATGGATTGGAACATCTGTTTGAGTATGTGTGTGTTATGAAACATTTCTTGGATCTCTTGAACTTTGGGTTTATTCCTAGAAGGAAGAAAGGAAGGAAGAACACAACAGGGACGAGCATGGGAGAGAGAAGAGGAGAGCGCAAAAATATATTTCTGCACTACATTTACTATTTCTTCGGGAATCCTTCAGTTTGGGGTCTAAAAATTCGTTCATGTATATTTTAATGGGCAGTTCCTCAGCCTTTTTTTTCCAATTCTCATTGTTTATATTCAAGCATGGCTTGCTCTATAGAAGCTGAAAGCTGAGAAAACTTGAAACCATGTAGACTTTTCAACTCACTTGCTTTGTATGCCCAGCCAAATGCTAAAAATTCTTGAATAGGGTCCAATTATGATGCCTTTCAGATCTTTATTTTGATTTAGTAAAGTTTTTTTTTTTTTTTTTAAGAAAAAGCAGCTCTAGAATTAGTCTATAATTTGAGAAAACTGTGAGTAAGTTTTGGGATGTTTTTATTTAATTGGAAACTTTTAATGCACTAACTTCAAGAGAGTTCTTAAAATCAGATGACAAAAAACTGTAAAAAAATAAGGATTATTATCAAAACTCTACAATAAAATAACATTTTTAAATAAAAGGGACTAAATATATAAGTTAATAACCAAACAAAAATAATATGACCAGAAGAAAACACTTAGGTAATATAGCAATTATTCAGTTATTTTTAACAATAATAATCAAATACTACATTCAAAGTATTATGATGGGAATTATAAATAGAAGGGTACGTAGAGGCCTGTAATAAAAAAATAGTTCAATGTCAAATTGGAGAAATGTGAGTCTTTCAATAATTCCTATAGACAAGGCTTCACTCATTACCTTAAGAATTTGGCAAACTAATTGTCTTAAGAGCAGAGTAAAAAATGACCATTATTGTTTATGGAAACACAAAGTGCAGGAAGCACATAGCATTTGTTTTGGATTGACTATGATAAGATCTGGAAATTTATGATAAAAATCAAGCAAAATGTACACACATTGCTATTTTAGTAAATTGTAATATTACAGAAATAGATTGTAAAATTTGAATCATAGTCAGTGTATGGAAAAAGTTGTATTCAGATGGCAAAGGGCATTCGTTCATATGTTCAATTGATACAAATGCACTAAATATTATATTCTGATCACCATACTAGGTAATAGAACAGAAAGGAAGAACAGACATGATCCACCATCAGACAGCGGAAGGATCTAAAGGAAGACATATATATGCATAGTGAACAGGAATCTGGTTCATAAGGAGGAGTGTAAGGTTGTGAAAGAAAGCAATCCTTGGGAAGAGCTATTTTAATCCTGATCTGAAGGATATGTATGGGAAAGACAGGAAGGATATGAGGATCCAGGGCAGAGATATCCCACTGAGGAACATTCTTAGAAAGGACTCTGAGGACAATTTAGGATCTAAAATACTATTTAAGATTATAGAGACTCAGTATTAATGTAGGCTGAAGCAAGCCAACCAACAAGCAGAGTTCATTTGAAGCATCATTCTTCCTTAAGCAACGGATGGTAGAATAGCTCGAATACCCACAGATACCTTTGTCTGTCTTTTGGCAACCTTCCCCTCCCACTCCCAGTTATTTGTCTGACAATGTTCCTATTTTCACTGCTTGCAACATTTGGAAGAACAAAAGCAGGAAAGGCCTGTCATTTGAATACTTGTGAACATGAACCCTGTAGGGAAGTCATCAAATAAAAAGCCCTTTTTATCTACACAAAGGTTACGTTAGTAAAACATAAGAAACTCTAGTATTTTTAGTGCTTTCTCTGAAGAAAAGAAAGTTATATTCTGGAGAAGGCCAACACCAGCAAAACATTGTATGAAATATGGATTATAGGAGAAATAAGCTCCAATTTAAGCCATTATTTTGATCCTTCATTAGAAATGTATTCTAAAAATATTTATTGAACATACATATTTTTGAATAAATACCTTCATATTCTAGATACAAATAATAAAGATTGTAAAAATAATGAAAAAATGCAGTTCCCATTCTAGTCAGACATAGAGTACTGGAAAGGGGACACATTTGACCAATCAGGATAAGTATAAATGAGTTATTGTAAAATGTATCATGGAGAATATTTATATATAGCTAAAGAGCATCTAAAAATGCTTGAGGTGGTCCAAAGATTCAGGGAAGCCTTTCCTGAAGGGGCTGCAGATGACTAAAGGTATAAATAATAAGACTAATGTGACCACATAAAGGGAAAAGCAGTATCTTGAGAGGAAAAGGAGAAAGAGAGAGAGAGAGAGAGAGAGTCTTGATGGCAGGATCAAGCTTAACTGAAGAAAACGAGTGATGAGGTAGTTATGCATGTGTGCAGCCCAGTCGGAAAGATTGTAGTCAAGATGTCAAGATAAGAATCATTCTATCATACCCTGGGGCTGGGAGCTAATGAAGTCCTCAGCAAATGTGTACTATTGATGTGAATATAGCTGTATATGATGACACCAGTGCATCAAGCCCTTCGAGTGGCAAATATGAGGTATGGAGGGATGGCAAAGAGTAAATATTGACAGTGTATGCAAGAAAATGTTCACTTTATCATCCTTTCCCACAAATATTTATAGGCTAAAGACTGTTCCCCTACAGAGAATAATCCTACAAAAATTAGCTAACCCTGTGTCCTTGTTCATCTGTATGTAATAATGCTGCTTTCCTGTTCAACTATATATAATAAGCACACTGAGCTTCCCAGGTGTTATGTTTTCTTCATCATAGAGCTCACGCCAGACATTGCCAGCTTTCTGTATCTGTATTGCCTGTCTTCATTGCCTCCCTGCGCCTGTCCGGATGGTCACTGGAGCTGTGCAAGAATTTGGTAGTCTGTGGTATTGGTAGTCAAGGGGGATCCAAGAAACCTGGTCTGGAGGTTCTTTCAGCCAAGTCCTCTGTCTGTGACTGTGATAAAAGTTCCCTTATCATGAACACATTAAATTCTCTATGTCTCCTTTAAATTTAAAATTAGCCATGATGAATTGAGGAGAAAATCCTACACTGTACTAAAATGAAGGCTAGCAGGGATATAATGAAGGCACTGAAACAAAAATAAAAGTTAACGCGATAGTCAGGGACCAGAAATTAAACAACAGCACAAAAACAACAAACAAGCGAAAATACAGATCCACCACTTGTTGAGCCATTTAGACTCTTTTCTGAAGGCATTAGGAATTTGTAAACAGAAAAAATCCAATTTTATGTTTCTGGAAGCATATTTCTTCATATTTTAACATCACTAAAGATGTTGTCAACATAGAAATACCTAGCGTTTTAGGAAACATTCAATGGTGCTTTGAGGGATTCTAAAAACAATGTAGTTCCCTGAAAAAGCCATTTTAATAGTCTAGGAATCAGGTGTTATCTGGTGAGAAATGCACTGTGGCAATCTGAAAATGCAAAGAACAAAAGATAAAGATTCAGGAACAGTAAGATAAGCGTGTCTCTGTGTGTTTATGTATTTCTCATGCTTTTCTTTTTTAAAATTATTTTCCTGAGCTTTATTGTTGTCATTTGCCTATTTGTCTCCTAAAGAGAAAGAGTATAGAAAAGAAAGCATAGGGTTGGGAGGGTGGGGAGAATCTCAGAGGGGCTGAGGGTGAAAATCATAATCAGAATATGTTGTATGAAAAAACTTTTTTTTTCTGTAAAGAAAAGAAAAAAAAAAACAGATTCAAGAACCAGATATTCAGTTGTCTTCTGGTAACTTACACTCATGATGGACATAGTATCTTTGAATTTGCTTGCTCAAATATGATTCTTGGAGCTGGGGGAGACAAATTCAAGTCTACAATGCAGGAATCGGGGGAATTAGTAAGTACAGCATAATGAAGAGCGAGCCGGGTTCAAGGAAAGGGCCTCTGAGCCTGTTGAAATAAGAGCGGCCTTTTTAATCTCTCACAATCACCCACTACTAAACTCAGCCAAACTTGCCACTGCCAAGGGTGACAGTTGAAAATCTCAAGGGGAAGGGAACACTTGTCAGGTTCTGTCTTCAAAACGGAGCTTCTTTGGGCCATGTGGACAGTGAAGGATCCAGGGCTCAGCCCAATCTACAGTGGTTTTTTTGTTCTGTCTCAGTCATGGGCCTGAAGTCACAATCTCACCATGCTACCTGGGTCCTCTCACAATCAAGGGTCTCCTGAGAGGCACGAGGTAATTTTGTGATAATCTTGGAGTAGAATAACTAGCCTTTGACAGATGTTCTTTGAGGAGAAGTCCAACCCTGGGCAGAGCATCACGGGTTATATAGCACATTAGTTTTTTTCTTATCTACTGTTGTACATCAAACGAGAATTTGCCTAAGAAGATTACCTTGGCAGGCTTTCACTTTGTTCAGTATTTTTGAAAACTTCTTTAAAGAAATATAAAATTATGTTTGTGTGAAGAAAAATTGCTACTCTGTGGGTTCAGTAATTACTATGCATTTCCAATGCTTTAATGCCACAGGAACCTGTCATCTAGATGATGGGGAGTTCATTTCCAGCAGGGAGTGGGGTGGATTTTTCTTTGCATTTCCTCAGTAAATAATCAAATACAGAACAAGAAAGCAGCATTTTAGGTGTATGTGGAGATGCTTCTATTCTGAAAGGGAAAAGAAATATCAAACACTAAGAAAGGAGACAAATTCTTTTCAGAGATTGTATCTGTAGGGGCCATGTAGCTTTCCATATTCAAGAAACATAAAAGACGTCTGTGTTTAAATCCATTTTAGTTTGATAATATTGAACTGAAATGGATACATATATACATATATATAAAACAAATGAACAACTTTTTTATTATTCTGTATACTGTATAAAATATGTTGTTTGTATATTTAATATGTAATTAAAAATAAGTCACAGGCAAGCATAGCTATCCCTTCAGGCACAGTCTTGTTTGGTTAAGACATTGATATGTTTATAGTAAATACTACTTCCAGATTAAAACTCAAAATTTCTTACTCCTAGATATTTTATTATCCATCCCCTGTGTGAATAAAAAAATTGTTTAATTAATTTGGAGAAGATTTTCCCCAAGTAGAAATTAATTTGCTTCCTATGTTTTAAACATAAGCACATACAAACTGAAACTCAGACTATGTAGATCTATATAGTTCTGTAATTTAAAATCACCTCTTCTAAAATGTATCAATCCAAAGTAACTAATGAGTGCATGTACTAGAATGATTGCAATATTATCATCTCTGAGAGGGAAATAAATCTAAGGGTAACTTCTGCCTTTTGACAAGAGATTAAAAGCTCATTCACAATAGACCTGCCCTTAAAAAGACTGAATTAAATCAGCTCTGCCCTCTCCATTCAGTGAATTGCTTTTGCTTTCCTTATGCATTAATTCCAATTAGAATAATTTTCCATTTGTTCAACACCCTCCCTTCTATCACAGACACTAAAATATTTACCCCATGATTAAATGGCTATGGCATCTTCTAGATTTTATGATTCTAATTTAAAGAAGAAACATATCAAAAATATTCCAAAATATTAAACATTTTGAATTTCCATTCTTGACAAAGGTGAGATTGGAAAGATTTTACTATCCTTTTCTAAAGTGCTAACTAACATTTTTAAAAAGGAACTGAAATTAGGATAGAAAACTAGGCATGTTATTTCTCCAAAGGAAGAAAGAAATTATATTTTTGGATGACTTCAGCTTCCTCTTTTGTCAGGTAATGATTAAAAACTTGACGGGAATAATGAGCTTTTGTTAGGCTTTGTGATAAATTTAATAGGATGATCAAATAAGAATTGTTATTTTCAGTATCCAGAGAAAAACAAGGCTGTTCCATTATTATTCTAATATATAGCACAGGCTTAAACTAGATTGTCCCACAATTCTATATAATGTGAACTGCCCACAAAAGTGCCAAGTGTTGAGAAAAAATTCCATCCACATCATTTCTGTATCCCTTAGCTAAGAAACTTGTGTTCTCCTGAATAATCCAATGGCCCATCTGTCCTACATTTATTCAAGTATTCACTCATTCATAAAACAGCTCTCCAAGGACCACCATGCAGAGAAGGTACAATGGCTTTCAGACCGCAGTTTGGGCCCAGAAAGTCTATAAGATGAAGCAGACTGAAGGGAAGAAAAATAAGGTTCTTTCATTAAGGACTGTAGAGCATTGTTGGAGAATAGAACCATTATTCAATGGGAATATATATCTCCAAGCAAAAGTCAATGGACTGGGTTAGATTATAGAATTCTGTATTCCATACTCTGTAAAAGATATTCTGCCTTTCCAGAATATACCAAATCCAAGGCTGTACAGCGAGAAAGATAATGGTATGATTGAGTGAAGCCATATTCTGTTCACAGGAGCCATAACCCTCTGAGCTATGAATTATTGCTGTGTCAAAATTCCTCATATTCCTTATCAGCAGTAGACAGTCTCCAAGATTTTCTAACAAAACTTTAAATTCAGATTACAAAATACTATTAAGATGACCAAATTCCACGTGTTCTCTTTGCTTTGGGATGCTATAACAAATGGCCATGTCTCATGGACTCTAGATATTAAAATTTTCCTTTTAATATCCCAGAAGCTGAGCAGCAGATCCAGGTGAAAGCATGAGCATGTTTTCCTTAGGATCTTTTTCCATGCTAAGGGGGATTATTTTCAAAATGGTACTTACTTCCTTCCCCAAAGTCCCAACTTCTTGACCTAAATTTCCCCACAAAAGTTTCTTCTTTGAATATCACATTGAAGGCTCAGAATTTCAGAAGGTAAACTGGGGGAGCTGGGGAACACAATCATTTAGTCTATGACTCTCCCCATTGTAGGCAAATGAAACATCACATGGCCATGTAAGTCTGCTGGCTATTGGTTCACAATTTTTAGGTTTTTCATTTCAGGCTTAGAGAACCTAAGATTTTCAAAAAGTGCCTCACTTCATACACTGCTTCTGTCATAAAAAAACTCAATATAAAACTCACTCTTCTCCTTATTTGTTCAGACTTCCTAGAGACGGTCAAGATGGCCCAGAAATGTAGCTTAGGGAAAGTCATTGCTCGGGAATAAAGAATTATTACTCTTCACCAGAAGTTAAACGCTGGTGAGTTTATTATTAAGTACTATTTTATTTAATACATAAATAAGTTGTTTCTTTGATGATCTAAATGAGCTATAATGGGTACAGAGAATTAAAGTAATCCCAAAGCAGAGCATTCGGCATCTTTGGGAATCTTGATAAGATTCATTGAGATCTGAATTGAAGCAGAAGGCCAGGTCTTTGGTGTCCTACACAGCCACATGTTTCTACTCAACATACACTCTTTGGGAGCTTACAGATGGTTTTTATCCAAAAACAAATAAAATGTCATTTACAGACTACATAATCTAACAAGCAGAGGTGACTTTCACACAAAACAATGTGGATAGCTCAGATACTCTGAAGGGCTCACCACATGAAGGGCAATATTTTGTTCTTCCAACCTAATTGTTATTAATATTTTGTTCTTAGTGAAGCAATATAAAAAAAAGAAGAGAAGAATTGGGATAGTATCAAATGAAGTATAAACCTAATAATTCATGGAGCATAAGTCTGCAGTTATTACAGTGTACTCACTTCCCACTCACACAGATGTCTCTGAAAACAGCCAGTCAACAGTGGAGGTGGGTTCTGCAGGGATCCATATGATCAGTTAGAAATGAAATTGTATTCATGGACAAAACAAGTTCTGATCTAGCTATTAATTTTGGAAAGCTTCACATATATTCAACACTGGTAGCACTTTAAAATTATTAAATTGCTTCTTTCATTAATTCTCAGGATTCAAATCTGAATAGCTGTTTGCAAAGAGGAGAGAGGAGGGGGGAAAATCATGAGTTCACTATGAACTGTGGAACTATGATGCAGGCTCATTTAAAATTACTTTAGGAAGAAAACTATGGTCAGGTATATCTTTGAACTCTGAACATGAGTCCATTTATCAGAATTAATTTTAAAATAAATAATACCTCATCTATTGTTTCTAAAACAGGCATAAATTAGTTAAGTAAAATGTGTTCATCCTTACAAAAGTATGTCCTAACCATGAGATATATTTTATGACAGATTACAGATGTCTATTATATATTTTAAGGAAATAAATAAAGCATTATCTGGAAAAGGATTGTGTATTCACACACACATTTTATATATATATATATATATATATATATATATATATATATATATATATATATATATAAAACTAATGCTCTTCAAGGAGACATGGGTTCTAGGGCCATTTTTGATGCTGACAGCAAATAATACTCAAGTCCCTGATATGAATGGCAGATGAGTCACATTTAAGCTCTTCCCGTGGGCCCTAAATTACTTAAAATATCTAAAAATAATGTAAATGTTAAAATACATTTACATTAAAATATAAATGAAAACCATAAATGTAAGTGTAAAACAGGTGAATGACTATTATACTATGTTTTCTTCTAGGAATAGTAGAAAATTTACATATTTCATACAGACAAAGTTTTGCTTTAATTTTTTTCTCAAATACTACCTATCCATGGCTGATCAAATCCATAAATAAAAAACCTATAAACAAACAGATTTAATATAAACACATGTGTGTGTGTGTGTTTGTGTGTGTGTAAAAATGTATATTTTTAAGAAAAAAGTGAACTTAGGTAGTTTCTGCCCTATTGCAATATATTTAATAACTACTTTTCCTAAAAACATAAAAAGCAGAACTAAAACAATCATAAAATATGGTTTTAATTTTCATGGTATGCTATACGTGTGATGTATACTTACGTGATTGACTGATGGCCAGTGAAAGACATCAGAGGTCAAACTTTACCTATATCTCTATATCTACCTTAGTTCTCTCAGGGGCTCCAACTAAGCCTGGAGCTAAGCTGGTGGCCTACAAACCCTAGCAATCTTCCTATCTGCTCCCCAAAGTGCTGGCGTTACGGAAATATACATGGCCGCTTTTGGCTTTTCCAACTGGTCTGAGGAAGGAAAGCAGAACTTGGGCTGTGTTAAAGTTCAGCTGTTTCCTTGCTTGCTTGCTTTTAACATGTGCAGCCAGCTTACTGAATGCTCTGGGTTTAAGTACTCAAAGAAAACTATGTCATTTCCATCCCATTACTACCTTCAGATGTGACCTGTGGGATTTTCCCCCTGGCCTTTAGTAATATAGTAATAGAATAATTTATTTATTTATTTATTTAGTAATTGAATAATCTCATCCCTTTACCTACCACTCCAAAGTATTTCAAGTATTTGATTTTGTCTTCATTGTCTAGAAGTTTTCTCCAATATAATTCCAAACTTGAATCTGCCTGCTTAACAAAGCTTTTTGCTTTCTTAGCACAATTTCACATTCTCACTGGGAGAACAGAAACAGAAGGAAGTAGCCCAAAGTTTTTAATCTCTTTCTATTACCACCTTCCCTCCATTCCCTCAGAGACCACCCTTTGTCCAGAGGCAGAGAGAGCTGAGATACAAAATGCAATACTACAGTTTGCTGAGCCAACACTCTTTCTTATCCCTTTGCTGTCAATCATTCCCCTAGGCCTGGGTCATGACTGTTACATTATCACCCTAGATATATACTGCATTCTAGGAAAGACCCTACAAGGAAGACTTGGCACTGAATTATCTGTCTGACCCTTGAGAGCTATGCCAGCATCAGCTTTCCCATGATTCACTCCTGTAACTCCCCTCTGCTAATTTCCCCCTATTAGGGAACAACAGTATGGATGCTCTTATAGCCTATTCTAACCCCAAATGACCATTGGTCTTTTACTTTTTGCCACCCACTCAGCTTGTACCTGTTGTCTTTGTGTAAGTATTAATAGCAATCCCTTGATTTCAAAAATTGTCCTGATTTCAGTGACATATCAAATAATCAACAATAAATAAAGGCTGTCAATATTAACCATGAGCAATAATGTCTTGCCATTGATATTTG
This sequence comes from Phyllotis vaccarum, assembly GCA_033318265.1. NCBI lineage: Eukaryota > Metazoa > Chordata > Mammalia > Rodentia > Cricetidae > Phyllotis > Phyllotis vaccarum. The sequence continues at coordinate 38,707,740 of JARWLC010000012.1, read as the reverse complement.
TGTTGTAACTAGGTTGGCCAATGTCCTTATTAATAAAAATAAATACTGAAACAGTGAGAACAAAGAATACAATGCCTGCAACTCAGTCTAATGTGTGAGAGAACTGACATACAGAGGGAAGGGAAACAGGACCATGGTCAAGCAAAAGTCGTTAGCAAGAGGACAAAACCAAGGCATCAAAATGCTGACAATGAATTAATTGCAGCAAGTATTCCGAGTCTATATGGTACATCTCATTTTTTGCAATTTTTAAATAATTTTCATATAAAATGCTTTGTAATTCATTTTATAATTATTCTGCCGATGCTTGGATGTTTTCAGATAGCCCCAAACTTTATTCAGTGACAAGCTGTCCCCACAGTTGCCTTCATCTCTCTATGTTAACAAGAGTTAATTTTCTTTTTGACTCGATAAGTCAAAAACATCTTTTGTCCTTATACCTCCAATATTCCAGGGCCATGTACCAGTCCATTTTAAGTACTTTGTTTGCTGGTAACCCAAGCAATATCTAGAATCTTCCACAGCACTTTAAGCAGTCACAAAAAGATTCTGACTCTAGTTCTCTAGCTCCCTTTTCATCAAAGTATTTTGTTTTTGTTCTGTTTTCTTCTGACACTGGACTGACTTAACTAGAAGGGATCATGGAGGAGAGGTGGGTTGTGCTGAACTCATTAGTGCTGCCAGGCTCTCTTTCTACTGCTATTCATTCTTCTAAGAGAATGAACCACAAGTCTTCTATCAGCATTCAGAGAAATGGCACACTGACAGAACAATTTGGCTCATCAGCAAAGTCTACACAGATACATTTAGCTTCTTCCTCAGAGCTTCACTGAGAAATTAGCATCAAGAGAATACATCACATGCCATTTCTATTGCATAAACAGACTTTTGTAGCTCAACCTCTAATTGGTCTTGGTAATAAAAACCCGAAGTCAGATATCAGGTAAGGCTAAAAGATCAGGGTGACAGAGGAGACAGCCACTAGAGAGACTTCTTATCTCTACCAAATCCTCAGGCAGAAGGGAGTGAGCTCCTGTCTTCTCCCACCTTATATTTCTTCCTCTGCCCACCCATATCACTTCCTGTCTCCATCTCCCTAGCACTGGGAGAGTGCTAAAGGCATGAGCTTCTACCACCTGGTTCTGTTTTCTCTTTCAGACTGATTCAATTTCCTGTAGTCCAGGGTAGCCTTAAACTCTTGATCTTCCTTTAGTCCTCCTTCCAAATGCTGGTAGTAAAGGTGTGTGCCACACTTTCTGGCTTCTATGGCTAACTAGTAGCTAGTTCTACCCTCTGATCTTCAGGCAAGCTTTATTTGTTACGAACAAGATAACCACATACTTTATCTACAGAAAGCATTTATGATTTTTTTTAAATGTGGACATTTTTTTCTGTATTCATGAAGGAAGACCATGAAGAAAAGCTGTGTGTGTGTGTGAGAGAGAGAGACAGAGACAGAGAGACAGAGATTGAGGCATGTGAAGGGTCAACATGAGTGTTTTTTTTTTTTTCCTAATTCACTCCCCACCTAATTTTTGAGATAAGATCACTCACTGAGTGAGCATGGAACTCACCAACTTAACAATACTAACTGGCCAGTAAGCTCAGAAATTCTCTCTCTTCTCCCCCTGATGGTAAGCACTATCATGCTTGACTTTTAAACATGGTACTGAAAGTCTAAACTCAGAGTCTCATAGTTCTGCAGCAGGCACTTCACTATTGAACCATCTCCTCAGGCTCAGATGTGTTCTGTTCATCTTCACATTTCAAGATGATGGGTCTTACCTTCATCTAAGTGTTATAAAATCCACCTCCTATTCTGGCTTGTATCTGTGTGTGCCTGGACACACTGATGGGATTCAGATAGAAACCGAGAAAATAGAGCTTGGATGGAGCCAAGATTTAGAAAAAGAATGATTAAAGAGGGTTTTATGTCAGATTTGAAAAATATAGATATCTTGGGGTCCTAAGAGCAGAGCAAACCTGTATCTGATTGTACACTTAATCTTAGAGAAGCACCCAGACCTTAATAGGAAGCCTGTAAGAGGCATATACAGAGATCAGCTTCCAGGGACCAGAGATTTCAGTCTCATTTATGAAGGCTTAATATTTCCATTTTTGCATCAAAAGATCTGATTCATCTTCTCCTTGGTGATTAGATGGGTCTGTAAAATCACAGCAGCAATAACCTTGGAGAACCAGAAACTGGAGACATTTATTCTGATTTCCACATAAACTTCTGGGAAGGTGCCATCCACAGGATTTCCCTTAAATGTTAAGAATAAAGTGTCCAACTAGCCTGCCAAGGTTAAATTTCAAAGTTATAATACATTCTAAATAAAGAAAAACTGAATTCTTAAATACCAAAGCTTATGAGATCAGTCATATCACTGTAAAAAAAGATACTTTAATGACTATAAAATAGTAAGTAGTATAGTTCAGTGGTATACTTGCACAGAATGTGTAAGCCCTGGATCTAATCCCAATTACTACAAAAATAGTTTTATCATATATATTATTATAATTTCTAAAACAAAACAGATTTTATTTGTTGTAACAAATTACTTGGTTGCACTTAATCAAATCAAAAGAGCTTTCCAAAACACTTCTTGTTAATATAATTTGCCTAAATTATATTATTAGAAAGCAATTTATAGATTTGTAGGATAATATAGGATACCAGAATACATGTTTGCATTGTAGAGTGACTAAATCCAGATAATGAATATATCTTTCAACTCAAATATTTATCATTTTTGTAATGATGATATATAGGTTATCCTGTTTGGCTATAGCATCACATGATACTATTATGCTCTCATTGCAACAAAAGTTCACCAATCCTCTGCTCAGAATTAGGAATCTGACATCTATAATTCCTTATATATATTGTTAAATTATTTAATTCTGCAATGAGTGTATGCCGAGGCATAGAAGATAACCACCTTTGACATTTCTAGTACCTTTCATTCTCTAGTTTGAATTTAAAGACTGAGCTGGGATATAGACTCTGAGAAGGCAGCTTTTAAAGCAAGTTGAATACTAAGCAGTGGTTTTATCTTCCTAGGAGAACTTGCCCTTGATCTAGATATGAGTACCCACTTCTGGGGAGTGGCAATCAGCAGACCACACAGGCATCACCACTTTTTAAATGGCTCAGTAGTTCTGGGAGGGTTATTCAAGAAACAAGGGAAGAGCAGGAAGATCCAGAGAATATTGAACAGTGAACCATGTGGATATCAGGGAGAAATCAGGAGAGTTCACCTCAGATAATGAAGGTACCTCAACTGGTGAAGGGAAGACCTTTAAACCAAGCCTACAAATCCATTAATGAAACGGCCACAGTACCGATAGAAGAGACTAAAATGTAGTATAGCTGATACTTTATCTCTAGTTTTTGCTCTTTGGGCATCCAACCTAGGTATTTGCATTGCTATAGCTATGTGGGATTGAAGGCAGCATATAACCCCAGTCCTAGAAGAAGGCTGAAGACATTTATAGACATGGGTAAAAGAATGATTAAAAGCTCCATTGTGACGGGAAGTGGAAAAGGTACAGAGGAATCCATAGACTCGGTGATCTGTCAATACTACTAGGAAGTGTCCCAGTCACTTAGAATCCTTAATCCTGTGAACCTCAACCTTCTAAGAAGCAAACAGATAATAGTGATCCTACTGAAGAGAAATTCTTGTTGAACTCACATAAGGCAATGAATACGAGATTAAAAAGACATGTACATGCATCCATATACATACATATATGCTGTTTTACCATGGACTTGGCATATGCCCAAATTGAAACCCTCCTAATAAACTTGAATCAATACTATATGAAGGGATATTTCCATACCATAAGAAAGAATGACACCCCAAAGCCCAGAAATGCTGTCATTTTTTATTCCACAATGGAGTAAGGCAGTTCTAGCTAGGCAGGAACAAATGTAAGGTTGTTTCTCCAGGTCAATTCATATTTGAAAGAAATTTTGTATGACTCTAATAGAAGCATAGAAATCTTGGAAATGATTAGAGATGAGTATAAGAACTCTGTTGAAATCCTAAAGAACTGCTTCCTTCCTAAATGCTTGTCAACATTTGAAATTTTAAATAAGCAGATATTTTTTCAAAAGATCTGAGACTTTTTTTTGCTTCCCCAAAACTTCTACACAGCCATGAACTTCCTAAACACGGCATCTTTTGTCAGTATTGGGATGGGAAATGCTACTGAATCCCTTTGGTCTCTGCCTCCATCAGCCTATTGCTGCTAACAAAGGGAAGAAACTCAATAAGAAGCCAGAAATTTTCTCCTAGATAGCAGTAGGGTAGATGCACTGTCTATAATATTGCTTATCCAGAAGTTGATCACATCACCAGACAAAAGAGCCATGAACTACCCTCCTCAGCAGTTTGTCACTGTCAAAAGGCATTTGGTCACCAGCAATAAGGAACGTTATTGCTGCTTTTTCTGTTCCTTTCCCAATCTGATTTAACCAGGAACCTCAATCCATGGCAGGACAGGCAAACACAGCAATCTTATCAGGAAATCCCAAGGCATCTACTCCTTAGTCTACTTTTTGATCTAGATCTCTAAACTAAAACTTTGTAGCATTAAGGTAAGTTACACAAAATGTGTTACTTAGATTCATAAAACATACATTCGTAATTTCTGTTTGGTTTACTTTGTTGTTCTTTGGTTGGTTTTTGAGACAGGCTCCTGACTTTGATGTTCATAGTTTTAAATTATAGGAAGTGTTCCTGGAGCTTCTCAGACCCTGATTTCCTTGCCCTCACAGACACTGCCTTGACTTAAAACTTGGGCCATGGCTACTCCAACTCAAACTTCACTGTTATCATCCATGGACAGCTGCTTTAGTCAGTGTTTTATTGCTGTGAGGAGACACCATGACCACAGAAACCCTTATAAACGAAAGCATTTAATGAGGGCGACTTACAGTTCAGAGGTTTATGCACTTCGATCAGCCTCTCTGCTGGTGCAACAATCCAAATCAGACCAAGTTAGAAAAAGCCCAGGTTTAATGGATACAGAGGAAACTAATCCTGAATAACCCCTGGAGGGGGAGGGGAAGAGTCACATGACAGATATGGCTACCTGGCCTTAAGTAACCTGTGGGTGTGGTCTTGAGCAACCTCAAAGTTGGGCTGCCTGGGTTGGTTGTGGACTGGAACAGAGGGCAGCTGTATGGGAGGGGCTACTGTTTAGCAAGCTTCGAGGGGGCGGGGTCTGGGGAGAGAGAGACCCACCACAAAGCAAAAGCTGCCTTACACTGCTGCGGAGATTCTGTCCAAACTGAATAAGGACCAACAGGGATAGATTGTCCCCCTGCAAAGACAAGTAGGTCCATCTCCCCAGATTTCTACTCCACAGAAAAATCTGTCAGATCTTCTGGGCCTGGTCGCTGAATATGCCACCTCTGGGACTTGCTCCCAAACACCATAGAGAGACTTGGGCTGCCTAGGCTGCTGGAAAGCTATCTCATGACTGCTTATTCACTCATCCTTCTCAGATCTGATGGTGTTTGATGACCAGGTGGCTAATTAGTAAGTTTTATGTTAAAATTACAGACAGGTGTGCTTCATTCACAGACTCCATGGTACAGGATAAACTGGTTTCAGATGTAACTCAGAGTTTTAACATTGATAAACGCAGTTTTGATAGACTGATAGAATGCTGACTACAATTTTTCAAAAGCCTTTAAATTTCTGTAGGTTTTAACCCTTTGGCTTGGACACCAAGATATAAATCTGTTTCAGTTGTTTTACAGACACTTGCAGCCTTCAGTGAAACAGCAGCAGTAACTTCTCCTTTATTCCTGGAATACATCACCCTAAGATTTGGCATGCTACCACCGCCTCCCCAAGCTCCTGGAACATCAGTGATGGTACTACCCCTGCAGACTCAAGGGCATATCTGCTCTTTCTTGTCTAGCTCATAGACCCGAGCCTCTTCTGTACTGTCAGCCACATCACCTTTACCATGGCTAGCGCCTTATGTAGGGCCGGTGTTAATAATCTGTTTAATTTTGTTTTGTTTCCAGCAACCTGAGTTCACCCCATCTTCCAGAGATTGGTGCCTGAGGTCTCTAGGATGGATGTGCCTCCAATCATACCCGCTGCTGAATAAGAGCCCACTGACTTCTGACTTCCCTTTCCCCACACTGACCCATGACTAAAGGAAGCAGCCAGACTAGAACCAGTATCCTACACCCAAAGAGTCTAAAATGTTCTGGTGAAAGCTCCCTTGCAGCCCCTGCCATCCATACCATATACTCAAAGGGTCTGGAATGATTGAGAGCCCAATCTCTCACCCCAGACCCCGCCCCCTTGAAGTTGACCAAACAGTGGCCCCTCCCCTAGAGCTGTCCTCTGTTCCAGACCCCTGCCTGCCAAAAGTCAGCCCCTCCCTTGGGCTGATCAAGACCACAGGTTACTTAAGGCTTTATCTGCCACAGGACTCCCCGAGACTCACCTCTCCAGGGATGACCCAGGATTGCTTTGCTCTGTACCCTTTAAACCTGGCCTTTTTCTGATTTGGTCTGATTTGGATTGTTGTGCCAGCAGTGAGGCTTATTGAGGGGCAAGAAGCCTCTCAGTGAGCTCTACTTTTATTTAAATTTTCGTTACTGTCAGCCATGTATTTGTGTGTGTGTACCTGTGAGCACACACATGAGGCATAGAGCACATGTAGTAGTGAGGCACAGCATAGATGCAGCTTTGCAGGAGTAGTAGAAGTCAGAAGGCAAATAGCGGGAGTCGGTTTTCTCATTCCAATATATGGTTCCTGGTGATTGGACTCCAGTCATTAGGCTTTGTGGCAAGTACCTTCACCCACTGATCCTTCTTGCTGCCATAGGGTCGTGAACTTTAATCAAAACTCAATGACCTGGGCTGAGGAGATAAGTCAATAGATAAAGTGCTTGCTGTGCTAGCAAGAGGACCCGACTTAGACTTTCTGGTCCCAAATAAAAGCCTGGCACAGAAGAGATACAGACTCAAACAAGGTGAAAGGGGAGAAATGACTCCAGAATTAATGAATGGCCTTTGTTTGCATACTATCACACACACACACACACACAAACACATACTCACAGGCACTCCCACTCACTCATGCACAAATACATACACTAATCACATATATACACAGAAGATTAAAAAAAAAAAAAAAAGACAATGGCTTCCATCATTGTTTTTACCTTTAAAGCATGGGCGACTTGTGAGAATCAGCACAATTCATGGTCATGAGAGTGGACTCCAGGGTTTAGAACACCTTCACCTGGCTATCACACTCAGTCATTATTTTCTATTTATACCTCTTGTGAATCTGCTGAATAAATGTATTTGTAGTTCTTACTTTATCAAATAATTCATGTAAATAATCTCATTTGATACTTACTGCTTAGTACAGTGAGAAGAAATGGTGCTATCATTGTTTACTTGTTAGTTGTTATTACTGATTATTCACAATATTATAATTTATCAAGGATGTGTTTCTTAAGAAGTCGCTCTAAGTTTGTAGGCATACTTTGTACAGCAAAATTCACTGCAGCATATTTTAGTAATGTTCAAAACATGGGAGTGTTGCTGTGACCACAGGGATAATCTCATATGCAGGGACAAATACAACTCTCCTAGTTGAAACTGAGAGGGTAAAGTTTTCCCCTCCACCCAAAATATTTACCTGCAATAACCATTAAACTACTATCTGTTTATGTAAACATAAGTAAATCTTCTAAAAACTAATTAAGCCATTTCTTATCCCAAGAATTCAGGAATATCTTTCAGTGGGACCTGAGAACTACCTCTTATTGTAATATTGATTTATAATAAATTATATATGCACGTTATATATATGAGCCATAATCCCTGTTTCCCAGGCACACAGCTCTTAAAACTTTTGGAGCCTTCATAATGAAGTCTTAGAGCCCATCAATAAGCTGTCTAGTGCCTTAGTGCTTCTGAATTTGGACTAGTTGCCAGGACAACCAACCTAGTGATTAGAGGTTGGAGCTTTCAGTCCCATTTGGTGACCTCCAGAAATGAGAGAGGGCTGGAAGTGGAGTTGGTCACTAATGACCAGTGAATTAATCAACCATACACTGTAATGGAACTTCCACAAAACTGAAACAGATGGTTCAGCACATTCCGAATTAGTGGACAAACCAGTGTGTTCAGAAGAGGTATACTATAGGTACTTAGCAGCAGGTCCCCTGGATTTGGGATCATCCAAGAACTTACTCTATATACGCCTGGAAATTCACTTCTATTATTTATCAGAACCCTTAATATATAATGAAATTGCTTATTCCTGAAATAAATTAAAAATGTTTCTCAGCCAACCTTAGTGGTACAAGCCTATAATATCAGCTACTTGGGAGGTTGGAACAAGGGAATTATAAAATAAACTCAAAATAAGCCTAGCTAACTTAGTAAAATCCTGTTTCAAAATAAAAATTTTTAAGTGGCTGGGATTATGACTCAATATTCAAACCATCAGAAAAGAAAGAAGAGGAGGGAGGGAGAGGAAGAAGAGGAGAAATATATTTCCCTGAAATCTCTAGGCTTTTTAACAAGTTATCAAACCTAAAGAGGGGTCATGGTAACTTCTAAGTAGCCAAGTCCAACAAAATGTTAGAAGTAGCCTGATGGTTCCTTGTTTACAAGTGAGATCTACAGTAGAACCATAGACTTACTAGGTATACTTTAACCCCAAGCAGATAGTTTCTCTATCTATGTGTCCTGTGCTAATTCCAGAAGATTCCTGTCAAAACTAAATATGTCTTGTGCTTGCAATGGACAGAATTTCCTGGTGTGGGAGAAATCCTATACACATAATTTTAAAAGTGAAATACTAAGAATTGTAGGAAATTATTTTTTGTATATAATAATCATGAAAGACAACAGTCTCCTAGTCTCCTGGTTCTTTGTGAGGGAATCATCTTCAACTTGCAGAACTATTATCTGTCATAAGAAGTTTCTCTTTCCTTTAATAAGGCTATTTAGCAAACAAAGATTACCTCCCTAATTACCAATCTAAAGTGAATTGTTTGTGAACAATGACAGTATAGAGTCTTTTCACCTGGGGACTATTATTAAGAAAATTTATATAGTGAGTTGTACTTATTTGATTATGTAGAAGGCTGACTGCTTTATCTTTGCAAGCTCTTAGTGTAGTGTTTTGTAAGACTTATCATCATATTGAATAGCATAACAACTATTCAATAAGGAAATAGTTGTATCTCGAACCTTTGTGAATAAGTTTTCTGAATCGGCAGAATGTGTTTTAAATTAAACTTCTCCAATGCATGTAAATTACATGTTCTGTTACTTGTGTTTTGATAAATAGTTTTTAAATAACTTAGGTTGTTGGTACCAGATAGGAGGATACTTCAGGATTACCTTTCTGAGAATACACAGCTGAATGATAATTGCTAATACATGAAGTTTTAAAGCTCCATCATATTTGAATATTAAATTAGAAATGCTAGATTTTGAAGGAATTTTTGGGTTCTAGAAAATGGCAATGATTAAGTGATCTTTAAATTCTCCTGTGTCCCAGAATATAGATTATTACAAACAATGACTTTCCTTTGTAAAATTTAGCTAAGACATATATATATATATAGAGAGAGAGAGAGACAGAGAGAGACAGAGAGAGATGTTCCTTTTGTTTGCTTGCAAAAAGGCCTCCAGCTTACTTTTCCTTTCTCATAAATGACTCCCCTAGTCTTGCTTTGTTCCTACTGTTCAGTCAGAACAAAATACTTTTTAACCAAATTTTACTTCTTTACTCCCTCGATTCCTGGAAGTCTGACCCCTTCAGAGTGGGGTGTCCTTATAGAGCATTCTCTGACCCCCAGTTTCCTCAAGCCATCACTTCCTCCCATCAGTGACTTCCAACTACCCCAACCTCTTCTTTCTAGCTTTGTTTATTCCTTCTTATTAGGGCAAATTCCTTCAATCTAAACCTGTTATGCAGGCTGAGAAACATTTTTACTTTATTTCAGGAATAAGCAATTTCATTATATAATAAAAATTCTTATAAATAATAGAAGTGAATTTCCAGGCATATATAGAGTAAGTTCTTGGATGATCCCAAATCCATGGGACCTGCTGTTATGCAAACACACACACACAAACACATCACGCATACTAACATGCTCCTTCTCCCCATTCCAATAATCATTTTTGAAAAATAAATTCTCTGCTTATCTACATCTGGATTTGTTTTGGAAACTTATTATTCAATAATTTATGTTCTATCTAAAATACAAATAGCAAATAAACTACTGCTGAGTAGATCTAAATCAAAGTAAAATAACATTGTATTCTATTTTTGAAATAACATAGAAGTTTAAGATGTTATTCAAAAATATTAATTCATTTTAATTTTATTATAATGATTCTTTTGGATTTAAAATCATTTAAGAAAAAATAAATTCATGAAATGTCTATTCTGGACATGTTTATCCAAACTCAAAGTTTCCTAATAATAGCAGCAATCTTCCCTCTAGCCATTATTTAACATGTTCTGTTTCCTTTCTAGATGTATTGCATTTATTGAGTTGGCCAAACAGTAAATAATGGTTAGATTCTAAGTTGCATATCAAACTAAAAACTGACTTGCTATACAAGAAGCAAACTTAAAATTTCAAAAATAGTTGAGAGGGTGGCTTAGTAACTTAAAGAGCTTGTTGCCAAGCCCAAGGACTTGAGTTCAAATTTCAAGCCAGGCGAACTCGTACATGCATCAGTAGCCTCATCACTGATTGACAAGGGGTAGGATAGAAGGATCCACTAAGTTCACTGACCAGAAGCCTACTTCCAAATTCAGTGAGAGACTCTGAGTCAAGAGAATAAGGTGCAGAGATAGAGTAGAATATCCAGAATCCTCTTCTGGCCTCCATGCATATGTATAGGCATGCACATAAACACATATACACATGTACATCATACATACACCACACACACACACACACACACCATTTATATACTCACACACAGATACAAAAACATTCAAAAAGGCACATTTAGGTACAGAAAAGCTAGCAGCTTCAGTTCATATAGAAAAGAGACAATGTGCCATTAGCATTAAGGAGGTATAGATGAGGCATGAGCTTAGCACAGTGGCTCTTAAAATTGAATATACAATCAAGTCAGCTGAAGGGCTTCTAAGACACAAATCACCGGGTACCACCTTATGGTTTCTAATTCAGTAAGAACACACAAAACCTAACAATTTGCATGTCTAACAAGGTTCCAGGTGTTGTCGCTGCTGTAGGTTTGGCTGTGACACCATTGATTGGAGCATGTTTTCATTCGTTCACCATTTGTCAAACAAGCATTGATATCCAGGCTGCAATACGTATTGTTTTGGGAACTCAGAAAAACGGCACTGAACTAAAGAAAGACAAATTATACCTTCAAAGAGTTTGTACTGAAAAAGAAAACTAGTAGACAAATAAATAATTAATATGTATTGGTGAGAAATGCTGAGGAGAAAAAAATCTAGAAGAAAGATATAAATGTTACATTGGGAATGATGTTGAAATTTCAGTGGGTGGTGACTCCAGGTAACTCCCCTTGATGAGATACTTTTGGTTAAACCTAAAAGAGAAGATTACCCAAATTATGTAGGAGAGGAGCACTTAAAAAAAATGAAAAAGGAAAGAAAGAACATACCAAACCCAAAGCCAGAGAGCATCATGGCTACTTAAAGAATTCTGGTAATTAAGGTAAAGTGATGAAGCAAATAATAAGAAATGTCCCCAAAGGAGAGCCCTAGAGCAGAAACATGGATCTCCCTGGAAAGGGGAAATAGAAGAGATCTCATGGGTGGAGTGGGGGCCCTGAGAGAACATGAGGGGTCAGGTTGGGGGTAGGTGGAGGAGGTGAGCTCTGAAAAAGATGACTGGAAAGAGGAAGCATTTCAGGTTCAGGTAGAAACCTGGTGCAAGGGAAACTCCCAGGAATCCACAAGGATGATACCAGCTTAGACTCACAGCTCACAGTAATAGTGGATATGTATCTTGAATTGACCATCTCCTATAATCAGACTGGTGACTACCCCAATTGTCATCAGAGAGCCTTCGTCCAGTAGCTGATGGAAACAGATGTAGAGACCCACAGCCAAACATTAGTCCAAGCTCAGGGAATCCTGCTGAAGAGAGGGAGGAAGACTTGTTGGAGCCAGAGTGGTCAAGGACATCACAAGAAAACCCACAGAATTAACAAAGCCAGATAATAGAACTCATAGAGTCTAAACCAACAATCAGGAAGCCTTCATGGGACTGACCTAAGCCATGTACATGTATGTGACAATTGTGTAGATTGGTCTAGTGTGAGACTCATAACAATAGGAACAGAGGCTATTCCCAGTCCTCTGGCTGGCTCTTGAAAACATATGTGTCTTGTTGAATTGCCTTGCTCAGCCTTAGTACAGGAAGAAATTCTTAGTTTTACTGCAACTTGATAAACCATGCTTTATTGACACCCATGAGAGGCCTGCCCTTTTATGAACAGAAGCAGAGGGTGAATGGATTGAGGGAGCAGTGGGGGTGGGGCAGGAATAGGAAGAGAGCAGAGAGGAAAACTGTGGTCAGAATAAGAAAGAAAGAAGGAAAGGAAGAAAATAAGGGAGGGAGGGAGGGAGAAAGGAAGAAGGAAGAAGGAGGGAGGGAGACAGGAAGGAGGGAGGAAGGAAAAAATGAAGGAAGGAAGAAAGAAAATAAAGAAAGAAAAAGAAGTTTCCAAACATAACATGAGTGGGGGTTAAAGAAAACCTTTAATGAGCTTAAGGTAGAAGAATGAAAAAAAAATTGTTGTGGCTGAGAGATGGTCTAGCAGTTAAAACCCTTGTTACTCTTGCAGATAACATAGATTCAGTCCCCAGCATGCACACAGCTGCTAGCAACTGCCTGTGATTCTAGTTCTAGTATATCCAATGCCCTCTTCTGGCTTCTGAGGGTACTGCATGCATGTGGTGCAGAAAAATGCAAGCAGGCAAAACATACACATAAATTAAAAATAAATAAATCACTATTTAAAAGAAAAGATTTTGTATGCTTTTGAAAAGAGGAAAGATAATTTGTATTTCCATAAGATTTCTCTGGCTTCTGGTTTAGAGTAAAGACTCAGGAACAGAGGCCGGTCGACCACAGAGAAAGTTTCTAAGGCTTGCAGTAATTATCTGAGGATATTCATCTAGTAACCATCTACATACAGTATGTATGTAAATTCCAAAGTCTAGTCTATGAAACATTGCTTGATGGTAAAGTTAAACACTGGTATAACTCTCAAAAGGAGGTCCAAAATATTAGGGGTCTAAAATATGTGGATCCTGCTATTTCAGAGTTAATTAAAAAATATAAAAACATAAATGCTTACATTAATTTTGATATTGACTTACTAGGATTGAAAATCACAATAATATTATTGTGTGAGCCCCCTATGGCTTCCTATAGAAGATAAGAACTTCATCACCTTTCCCAACTCTAGCTTCCACCATCTCCTGCTGATCTACTAAGCTGGGCAAAAGTCACCAGCTAAATTGCCAGTCCTTATGGCTAGGAAAACATTTTGTGAGATTATTATCATGGAATATAATTATTTTTTTTTACCAACACTAAAGAATAAATTTTTTTTCTGGCATAACAGTAACACTCATTACATATTGATCTATGTATACACAACATTGTCCTGTGCTCCAAAACAATGCTTTCTACAAATATGATAGTATTGATTGCTCTTGTAATTTTCAGTGACCTCAGAACAAATGTTATACTATTATATCTTTATCCTTTACATACAAATTCCTAAGTACAAAAAGAGCTCATCAAAGAATCTGTCTTTCTATCTGAATTTTGAATTTATTTATCTCTTGATACTTGTTAAAGTGGAAAAGGAGTCATTATTCAAACCTACAGGAATAGCAGAGAGTGATTTAATTCTAAAACAGAAAAGTGCAAAGGTGCTGACTGGGCAGTGGAAAAACACTGAACATGAGACTGGGAGTTAATCAAGGCGATGTTTGCAATCGGCACTGGTCTAAGTTAGATTTTTACCCTCCACAAAATCCAGAAGATAGGCATGCTTGGCTCATCGGTGGGTATATTTCAAAGGCATGGATGAAAAATTCTTGAGAAAAACATTTCTGTACTGGAAAACTAGCAGACTAGTTGGAAAACTAACAGATAAGATGGTGCTCTCAAAAGTTCCAAGAAAAAAATTAGAATTGCAAATTTTGTAAAATAGATGATGTGTGGCTCTATGAAAGTAGAGAGAGAGGCCTACATGTGTAAGGGGAAAGCTTGTTGTGGGATATTTGTACACTATATGAAGATGTATTTGTTGTGATTGGTGTAATAAATAACTGAACGACCAACAGCTAGGCAGAACATAAAGGTAGTATTTCGAGGAGGAGGAATCTAGGAACCTGGGAGATGTCAGACAGATGCAGAGGAAACAGGATGAAGAGTAAAGGGTAAAGGTAATTGAGCCACATAAGAGAATATGGATTAATAGATACAGGTTAATTTAAGTTATAAGAAGTAGCAATTAACAAACCTAAACTAAAGGCAAACTGTTATAATTAATAATGCCTTTGTGTCATTATTTGTGAGCTGGTGGCCCAGAGAGAAAACTGACTAGATATGGCATCCAATGTGGAGGCTTGAATATCCAAACATAGGTTCTGAGAAATCTAAGAAAAGTTCTGGACAAGAAGCTGGATGTGGCAGACTGGTACTTAGAGGTATACAGTGGCATGGCTCCCAGACATTGCCCGTGGGTTTGAGTCAGCTGCCAGCATCATGCACCAGTGCTACATGCTTAGCTAAGCCTGGCAGCAGCTGGCATAACAGGTTTGTCTTGTGTTGTCAGAGAACTCTTAAGGTGCTTAGTAAAGTCAGGCCCCGACACAGAAAATGTTGAAAAAGGTACATGTCCTTAGATGATGAATAAAGAAATTACATAGACAGTCATAGAAAAATAGTTTCAAAAGCATAAAGTCTGTAAAGATAAAGTAACATTTCCCACATCTAGATGGGAAATACACAGGGTGTCTAGATCCTGTATGGTGCTTTATTGACTTCAAACTTTTTAAATTCTAATGTAAAAAAACTAATAGCTGCTGAGAGACACTGGATTATGGAAACTGTGACATGAAACCAACCTACATATTTTAACAGTGTCTCAACTTCAAAATGGAAGTAAAAAAATATGTTGATTTGGGAGAGATGCTATGCTTTTATATCCATAGGAAACAAAAAGTTAAGGTTCTCTTCAAAATTAATGAAGATCAGATGCTGAAAATCTTGGCTACGAACATGAAAAAATAAACCACAAGAGACTACAGAACAAGTGATGTGTGTGCTGATCCCTGTACTATGGGAACAGCTCTAAGACCAGATGAGACACAATAATCTAGGCTACAGTGTCCTCATGACTTATTATTATACACCATCCTTTCATATGGCATGAATAGAGATTTAGTTATGCAGTCCAAACAAATTTATACAGTTAAAAAGATGCCTTTTACCTTCTCAAACACAAAACAAGAAACCATCTTTATCCAATTTGTACACACTGCACATCCCCCACTTGTGTTAATGGAGATATATATGTTCCCTATAAAAGTTTGTTTTCAGAACAAAATAACCAGGCACCATTAAACACAAGTAGCACATGTGATCCAGCCTCTCAGACTGTCTCTGTTACAGTTTCCTGAAAATTCTTCATCCAAAACAACTTCAAACCTGCTAGCTGAAGTGGCCCAGCCTCACATACTACTTCATCCAAGACTTCAGTGCTCTACACTTCTCTACACTTTCCCATAATACAGAGTATAAACAAAAAATAATAATACTCTTGTTTAAGGTATTTTATCTATACATTTCATTTTAAAAATGTATAATTGAGAAATACAGGTTAGTAATTATTCATCTCAAACAATATAACTTAAAGTAGTTAAGTATGTCTTCAAGATTTATTTTAGAGAGCTAGGTGGTATTCAAACACTTCAGACATCTACAGAATATGGCATTTAAGAAATTTTAATAACATCTTAATGTTAATCTTTCCTGCTAACCAGAAAAGTCTGTCAGATACTCTAGGCCTTTTGGGCTGAAGATGGATGCCCCAGGTTGCAGCTGAACTATGGCTGGCTATCCAGGCAGCCAGCTGTCTCTGTTGTTCCTATAGTTTTGGAAGTTGCCTACTCTGCACTTCCTGTTTACTCTGGTAATTTTATATCCTTCTTGGCTCTCTCATGAAGTTGAACTCAAGATCATTATAGTTACAGTTTTTCTTGTTACCAAACTCAAAAAAAGAAACTTACATAAGAGATATAAAGTTTATAAGGTTGAGAAGCATAAAAGTTTAAGTTGTTTATCTAAGAAAAATGTTTTGAGACCTAAAATGATAGTTTTATGATAGTAATACAAGTTATGATAAAAGGGTTTATAAATAATCTTTAAATTCATCAAGATAAGATAGATAATACAATACTTTCTCTGAATTTGCCAAATATAAATGAACTGGACATTGTAAAAATGATTCTTAACTAATAGTTGTTCTTATTGTATATAGTTTTAATGTCTTCAGTTAAAACATTTCCTCTTTATTTAGACAAGAGGAAAACCGTTGTGGAATATTTGTATCCTTTGTGAAGATGGATTTGCAGTGATTGGTGTAATAAGAAGCTGAACAGCCAGCGAGTAGGCAGAAGATAGAGGTAAGATTTCCCAGGAGAGAAAGGAAACGGAGGAGAAAGAGTCTAGGCACTGGAGAGTCTCCAGCTAGCCTCAAAGGAAACAGCATGGAATGAAGTATTGAGTAAAGGTAACCAGGCCATGTAAAAGAATATAAATTAATTGATATGGTTAATTTAAGTTCTAAGAGCTGGTTAGAAACAAGCCTAAGCTAAGGCCCATCTTTCATAATTAATAAGTTTCTGTGATGTTGATGTTAAGCCGAAAATTTCCAACTACAAGAGCTCTGTGCCTTTCAGATAAAATAACTATCCATGTTAATTAAACATACACAAAATTTATCTTGAATTTGATAACAAAAAGTACACATTTTTCAGAATTGAAGACGTAAAAGCTGTATTTTGTGATTAGATAATATAAGTATGCAACTAAAAAAATCCCAGCAATTTCCTCCCCCAAATGGTACTTACTGGTTGGCTACTTGGTGTTGATTATGCCACAGTTGAAAAAGATTGTCTGTGCTTTAAGTTATTTTACCGCTATAAGAGTTTTTATAAAATTCATATTTATAACTTTTCATTGCTTTTCTGTTTTTAGTACTAAAATGAAATATTTTAATAAACAAAATTTTCATTATGTAGATAAAATATGACAACCAAGAAGTGCAGGAAGAAACAAGATGAAAGCTGACACCTCCCTTAAACACCAAAATAAAAGTGATAACCAAAGCAGATTGGAAGCTTTCCAGGAAATCAGATAACTAGACAAGGAGAGAGATAAGAAGATAAATGTCTTCTATAATTTAATAAAAATTTGAAAATAAGTATTTGAAAAAGCAGAGGAAAAAAGCACAGAAGCAAATATGTCTAACAATACCTTGTGTGTGTGTATATGTGTGCATGTATGTGTGTGTATGTGTGTGTGAGTCTGTACGATTGTGTGTTTGTATGTATGTGTGTATATGCATGTGTGTGTATGTGTATGTATGTGTGTGTGCATGTGTGTGTCTATGTATATTATGTGTGTATATGTGTGTACATGTGTATGTGTGTGTGCATGTGGGTATGCATATGTATGTGCATATGTGTGTGCATGTATGTGTGTGTGCAAGTGTATGTGTGTGCATGTGTGTGTACATGTGTGCGTAAATATATAGAGAGATAAAAGCTCAACAAATTAGTAAAAATTTTAAGCCATGAGTGAGACATTACGAGTTAAACCAACATTAATTCTCATGAAATAGAATTAAGAAAGGGAATAACAAAATTCTATTCATAATCAATATTCTATAATAAATGAAAGTATTATAAGCAAATCTTGAGATACAGATTTATAAGAGCCGTATTCATTAATAATGTTAATATTTTATATTTAATATGTGTTATTGTCCCAAGTCCTTGGCCTATACTCCTAATTTAACACCAAAATGAAAATACTTTGACATATTCTTAACCATTTTACATATAAAAATCTGAAATAAAATTATACAATATATTTATATAATAAATTTGAATATAAAAGATAATATCTAATACAATGGTATTTTTTCAATAATGATTCATGAGGAATAAAATTATTATTAAGCCAAAACCATAGGAGACATTCAGAAGGCATTTAAGAAAAATTTAATTAAGATAATTTGCAAAAGTATCAGACACTGGCAGCTATACAAAAGAATTGTCTAGTTTTTAAAGAAAGGATTGTTTTCTCCATTGCTGTATTGTACTGTATCATAAAACATTTCTGCCTTCATTTGGGAGGCAAATGAAACTCTTACAATCACATCAACTCATGAGAACTGGAGAGTGAATCCAGAGGGGACGTTTATGGATAGGGAGCCTGAGAGCAAGCACTTCTACTTTGTGTGTGTGCCCTGCCAGCAACCAATTCTGTTTGGACCTGGGGGTGAAATGACATTGGTTCTCTCAACACCTGTGTCCTGGCCAGAGTCCAGAAAAATGGTGAGGAGCTCTGGCTTGTGTTCTAGTTTATTCTTTTTAAAAATCTTTCTTCTCCTCTTATATAACAACTTAAGCCAAAAGAGCAGCCTCGAAGCTATGAGCGATCAGATACTTCACTGACCCTGTGATGAAGAGGCACATGAAAAACTTTTGTGCGGACCAACTGAACAGACCAGCTCACCAGCAGGCCCCAACCAGGACAGCTTTACTAACCCCTTGAACAGGATGCTTGTTGGCATCCTTTTGTTGGGACCCATTTTTTCAATAAAGGAGCTCTGCTTTCTTTATTCCTCTGAAACTATCTCTCAGGATACAACTCCTTTCTAAAACTCACCCACCTTTCCACCCGTTTCCCATGGAATTTATTCTTCACATTCACAAAAGAGAGAACACAGTATCCACTAGCCCAGGGTGGTTTTGTAGCTAACTCATGAAGCTATACTCATTCGAGCCAAAGGCTCCATCACACCCAGTGGTGCCCCTTCTCTCTCTTCTCCCACATCAATTTATTTAGCATGAAAAAGACTAGAACAATTTTACAGTCAACTCTGCAAAAGACTCCATTTAGAAAACGTTCCCATTTCACTTTGAAAACTTACGATAATCTTTATAACAGAATCCAGATCCATGTTTTGGGGGTTTACTGAGACTTGTGCCTCTCTCTTTCTCTCTGGTTTCAGATGAGGCCAAGCTGATGAGAAAGCCTGAACTTCTTCATTTGAAGGGTGTCAGTAAGAGACTTTTAACCCTAAAATCTCAAGTTTGTCTCCTTCCCTATGCTCACTCAAGCCAATGACTGGCCCATTTCTAAAGCCTGACTGGCTCTCTAAAATTTGACTGCTACAAAGAGACTTGTCAACATGTATCCATGTTTTAGAAAACATTTGTGGTACATATTTGCTTTATATGGCTTTTTACAACCTATTTGCTGTTTACAACATTAATTACCTTAACAAACATACACTCACTTATGATTCCTGGGTCAGAGCCATGGAACAGTAAATAATGCAACATTATAGCTATGTTTCTCTTGAGGTTGTAAAAAGCTGATTGCATGGGATCCCAGTCAAGTAAGGTTTGTGGTTACATTTTGTTTATTAAAGGCAAGTTAAACAAACTAGATATGTACATAATAGCAATTTAAGTCTTAAGTTACCCTGAGATGTATTGTTAACTTTGGCACAACAAAAGCTAGAGTCGCTTTCAATGTAAGAGGTATTTTTCATAATAACCACAGGGTCTATTGGGCAGAGAGGATTGTCCATAAATTAGGCTCTAAGATACCAAGTCTGATGTAGTAAAGGTTAAATCTTTAATTCTTATGGGTAGAGATTGAGAACTTAATGTACATGCAAGTGTTTACTAAACCATACTATTAGGATGACCTTAAGAACTATAGGTTGGGTAGGAAATTAACAATTTCTGCTTTGTATGTAGAGTGCCAGGTCATTTTAAGAAGGATGTAGATTCACATCATATCATTTGTATCAGTTACTTCCAAAGCTGGGAAATAGAAGCAGAGGTGAAGCTACTGACTAAAGACCTTATCATAAGGCCTGGCTCTGGGTTTGAATTTTTGTCTGTGGTAACAGAAATGACAGAGAAAAGAGATGGAAAATTTACTTTAATTTTGGTCAAAACTAGAGAAATAAAAATTGTCAGTCTGTTCCTTATCTAGATTCATAGAACTGTGTGTGTGTGTGTGTGTTGCATGCACAGGTTCATGTCTTTAAACTTAAGAAACATGCATGTGTGGGTAGTCATTCTTCTAGGAGATAAGCCTTTTCTTCTTGCAGCAAGGCTCTGATAGGCTCCCATCTTCATCCCTAGAATACAATTTTCTAGATGAATCTCAGTTCCTAGGTCCTCATTACACAGTTACTGACTTTTCTTTCATATGGGTTTATACTATTTGTATTTTTGCTTTATGATACATTTAAAAATTTTAAATAATAAAATCATCTCTAAATAGCAAGAAAATTAAAGCAAAATGATACTTTAATTTCAAATATTCATCTAGACCCATGCCACTGAGAAGTGTTGGCATGAAGGTTTTAATCTTTTATACTGGAAACACGAGCTATTTCAAAGGGTAGAAAGAAGACTACAGAGGAGCAATGGACACCTTTATCAAAGCTAGTATCAGCGTGCTACCTATTGATTGCAATTAGAAACCAAATCTGCCAAGAGTGACTTCAAACTATATCTCAAGATAGTCCTCTTTGATTTCAACTTGTGTTCTTATTGCTGTCTTCACCTTCTACATATGTCCTTTCTAAAAAGCATTTAAGACCCAATGACACTGTGACCTTCCATCCTTAGGCCCAGAAAAACAATATCAAATAAGACCTAGCGTTGGTATAATAGAAATTCTCTGTTCTCAAAAACCTCATTATCCTATTTCGACATCAGAAACAATAAAGCTATCCTTTCAATGAAAGTAAAAGCCCAGAAGTACTCATCTTGAGTGAAGCAGACAATCTCCATCATTATGTACCTAAGGACAGGACAAGTCAGGTTTACCATACACAGTTCTGGTGCCTAAACCATGTTTATATTGAATATTACAACAGGAAAACAAATTAGAGACCAAAGCTCCAACCAAGTCACTGTTTGATTATGCTATTAAAAGCTGGTTTTAAAATACTGTTTCTCCCTTCCAAATGCCTCTCTCATGCAGCAACTTTGTTTTGCAAATGGGAAGCCTTTCAAGATACCTACATAAATGTGTCCTGTTCTAGTCATTGGCAAATTATCAGAACAAAACAGTCAGAAACAAAGGAAAATACCTCTCTCTGCAATCAGTCACCAATTATTCCTTATTAGCAGGAGAACAGATGACAAATGAGTTCTTTTTTGTTGGCATTCTTAGCGTACAAACCAAAGAGGCCAAACTCCTCTAAATGAATAAATAAAACCCCTGCTATGTCGTTCCCTTGCCGAAGTCCAGCTGTTTAGTGATAGGATCGTGATAAGATATTTTTAAGGTTTACTTTTTCTTTGTATTGGGGATCAAAACTTAAGGTTGTGTTTTATTCTGTTGGAATTATTTCAAGTTTGTGAAGCTTATTTCCTCAGATAAACTTGTTTTGTTTGTTTGTTTTCTTTTGAACATCCGATGGACTCATCACGGGGGAAAAATCTGAATTTCTCTTACGGTTGTGGAGAGCAAGAACCAGAACGTAAGAGTTTACTTACAAGGATACATCCTCACTGAGGTAGGGTGGGAGGTCTGTTTGAAAGCCATTGTCTTGGTTTCCTTAATCAAGAGTCAAGTGTTCCTTTTCTTCATCTTCAATCTAACCCAGCCAGTCAGACACCAACAGACAGATTTATATCTAATGAGGTACATTTGCTTTTGTTTTTTTGTTTTGTTTTGTTTTTAAGACTACCCCTTGGTTAAATGTGTGCCACACTACAAGGGTAGCACAGGATTACCTGCAAACTGTGACTCAGGAATAAAACAAAAATGTAGTCCTCAAAATATCGTTTAATTCCAAGGCAAAAAATGATTCAAGTGTGTTTCCTACTCCACCCTGCCTCTATGCTAGAGCTGTTTCAAAAGTTAGCTGCCATGAAAGTCTATTCAAGCTCTAAGGTCAAGGTGTCGTGGTATTAAGAACAAGAGCATGGTGAATCCTGACAAGCCTCTGGTTTATCTGTACATAGCTTATTACTCTAATATTTCTAGACAATTTTCCCTATGTATTAGAAAAATAGGTAGAATTTAGTATGCACTCATGAGAAATACTCAAGAATTATCATTGAATCAATTTTAAAATAAACATTAAATGAATGATTAGATACCTACTATATTTGACATGGAATAGAATGAGAAAAATAATATAGCATAAATATGACATGATATTTGGATAAATAAGTAAATTGTGACCATAGGTACATGAGCTTTGAACTGAAATATCAAACAGCTATGTTCTTCCATGGGCTCCAGTAATGTTGCTGCATTTCAAAAAACTCTTTGCAATATCTTGATACTTGAGCTGCCCTCAGGCATATAGAGCATGTTCCATATCTGTAACTTTTCCCCTCTGTGACACATCTGAATCAAGTTCTCTGAGGGTCAATTATTTTATTGGGAAATCAAAATTAAATCCAACAGAACCAGTGTGTTAAGGAGTCAGTGTAACTGTCTAGGTTACGAGGAAGTAGAATTCTTATTAATCATGGAAAACAAAACAACCAGGCAGTATATCAAGAAATTTGACTATGTTATACAATCTTCCATTCTGTATGCCAAATAATACATTCTTGGTTTCCTTCCATCTCTCTCAAGATTTTCCGAAACAATGATTAAAAACTAACAACAAAGCCAAAGCTCACATCCCATTTTGAAGAAAGCAGACACAGACTGTTTCTAATATTTCCTCCCTCAAAGATAATGTGTAGCAATCATTGAATCTATATGTTAATGAAATTTGGAAGTGAAGTCTGTCGGAGGTAATTAAGATTACATAAGATCAGGAGGATGGGACATTGTGGTGCCTATTATTGGTTGTCAACTTGATTACATCTCGAATTAACTAAAACCTAAATGATTGGACACACATGTGAAGGATTTTTTAATTAAAATATCCGGATCCTTGAGATGGGAAGACACATCTTTAATTCAGAACTCTGAGGTAGGAAGATCCACCTTTAATCTAGGTCACACCTTCTACTGGTAGCTTATATAAGGTCATGGAAGAAGGAAGGCTTTACCCTCACTCTCATTGACAAATATATTGCTTCTCTGGTATTGCAGTCTACTTCTTTAAGATTCTGGTGTATGCTAAAGACCAGATGAGATATCCAGCCTCATAAACTGAACCATTACTAGATTCTTGAGCTTTCTGTTGGTAGACAGATATTGTTGGACTAGCTGAACCACAGCCTGAAAACATATATAGATATAGATATAGATATATTTCTCCATATATATACATATATAATTTCTATAAATTTCATTTCTCTAAAGAGCCCTGACAAATTATGGTATCCTTAGGCTCTTACCAAGAGGAGGAAGAAAAACCCAATTTCCCTTGTCTTCTTTTCTTGCCATATGAAGCCTTCCATCACATTATCAGTGACAAGACTGCCCTTGTCACATGATGGCTTTTAGATTTTGTAATTTTCTTAAACTATACGTGTGTGTGTGTGTGTGTGTGTGTGTGTGTGTGTGTGTGTGTGTATTCTTTTTTAATTACCTGTCTATGCATTCATTTTTAGAAAGAGAACAAAGCAAAAAAATGAACTACAAAAATGTATTTTTGCTAATCTTCCATAAAGCTATTAAAAAAAAAAAAACTCTTTAAAAATCCCAACACTATGGCTGTACCTCAAATGACTCAACTTCTAGAATTGAGATCTCCCAAATATTAATTTCCTTCAAGTTCTGCAAGCGTGATTTCAATACATATCCAGAAACTCTGACATGCAGAATAGCTCTAGGGAACAATGAAGAAAACCGTTAACTGTGCACCATGTCGGAGGAGATACAAATAATATGAAAAAGAAGCATCCACATGGTTCAGCAAGGAAGCACTTCATGTTGACCTTAGAAAGAAGGCAGGTATCAAATATATATATCTGATATATAATATTAGGTACCAGGGTTATAATCTCATCTAAACAAGGCACTAATCTTTAATTCTGAGATTCACTCAGAAAAAGCTTTCAAGAAGACTCTAAGGGGAAGGAAGGTTATATTACTGTACTGCCTGGTGATGAAGGACTTGGGTTCTGTAATAAATTTTGTAGGTGAGAAAAATTGGACATATAAACCCTTAAATTTTATTTATTTTATTTTCCTATGGAATTAAGAAATATCATAAAGATAAAAGTAGAGTTCCCTCATTTCATAATAAAAGCTGCTACAGTAGTGAATTTTTCAATTAAAATGGGGCAATAAAATCCATTTTTCTTTCTCTTGGTTTTATTTTTAATAACAAAGGCTCGTTTTCCATGGATGTATACCAGAAACACAGGCACAGTTATCTTCTATTTCTATTAATCACTCTTGGAAGTTCAAATGATGGTGGATGCTATTATACATCAGAGGAAGCATTTTACCTACTACAGTCCATAAGAGGGCTTCAGAAAACTACAGACAACTTTATATTATGTTTCCATGTGAAGTTTGGTGAAATGATAAAGCCAGGGCTTTAACCTAAAAACATAGTATTTGGTGGCCTAAAAGAGTAAATGAAATAACCTTGAGGCATATTTCCTTAATAGGAAAACAACCTCCCTCAAGTGTAGAGGTTATTATCATGGGTGACAGATGATTTTGCAGCAAACTGATGGCTGTTAAACAATCTGAACAGCTCTTGCACAAGTCCCATTTAGTATATTGGCAAATCTTTCTGCCTTAATATCAAGACATATTCAAAAACTGATGATGGAACATCACCCTATGTTACTGAGTACCCCCTGTGCACAGTTCTCTGCTGGAGTACTTGGATGAAAAGCCACCAGTTACAAAATTGGAACTTTTCTGAACAAATTTTCAGGAGCAAGTGTTTAAAGGCTTTTTACAGTCATCTTCCCCACAGGGCTAATTCCCCTCTCAAGCAAATGGAAAATACCACAGTATGGAGGCTTGTGCCCGGTTATAAAGTAGGTTGCTCTGATTCTACTAGGTTCCGGGAGGTCAGAGGCAAGTATGTACATGAGGGATTTATGTGTTAGAAAAGACGACATGGGGGTGGGGGGGAGGAAACAAGAAAGCAAGTTCGGAGGAATATTGAAAGAAGTCTATTGAACTTTGATAGGAAAATGTATTTTAAGAAATAGAATACTTTATCCATAAACTTCACAGGAATAGAAATGTATAACCTTTTAAACTCTCAAAGCATTGGAGATTCTTTCTATACTGAAATGTCCATTGTTGTAAGTTAAAGCTTCTCTCTCTCTCTCTCTCTCTCTCTCTCTCTCTCTCTCTCTCTCTGTGTGTGTGTGTGTGTGTGTGTGTGTGTGTATGTGCGTGCGCGTGCACACTTGTGTGTGTGTGCACGCACTTGTATGCTGTATGTGCAGCTACACACCCATGCATGAGCTTATGGAAGGCCAACGATACCATCTAAGGTCTTACCCTATTTTTCTAATATAAGGTCTTTCACTAAACCTGGAGTTTACTCTTTGGTTGAGCAGGCAGCCCCAGGGATCTGCCTATCCAGCTCTGTCCTAGCATTGGATTTACAGATACATGAATGCTGGTAATATGAGCTATGATCTTAAGCTTACATTGGCAAGCACTTTTCACACTAAGTCATCTGCCTGGCCCCACTTCCTTACTTTCATTTGTTATCTTTACTATCATTACTTATTTTTGTCTTAATACACTGTAGAACAACTTCTTTGCTTATCTTACCAAGGAGTCCAGCATTGATTCCAAGAGATTTTCATCCCAAGACTGAGATTCAGAAAAACAAAGATCATATTATTTTTGGATGGTAGATATTTGTTTGTGATGTAGGATGATAATAGGTGTCATAAAGTAGCTGATAATTGATAAACATCATTTTAAATACATCTTTTGTTTATTGTTGATTGGTTGATTTTACATCCTGGCCACAGTTTCCACTCCCTTTTCTCCCCCCCTCCACCCCCTCCCCACCAATCCAGTCCTCCTCCGCTTCTGTTTAGGAAAGAGCAGGTCTCCCATGACTATCAACAAAACAGGGCATATAAAGTTGCAGTTAGACTAAGCACCTCCCCATGTATTAAGGCTGGCCAAGGCAACCCAGTATGAGGAGTAGGTTCACAAAAGCCTGTAAAAGAGTCAGAGACAGCCCCTGTTCCAACTGTTAGGAATCCCATAAGAGACCAATCTACACAACAGTAACAAATACACAGAATGCCTAGGCCAGTTCTGTGTAGGCTCCCTGGTTATCGGTTGTCTCTGTGAGGCCCTATGAGCCCAAGTTAGTTGAATCCAATGAGTTTTCTTGTGGAGTCCTTGACCCTATGTCTCCTATACTATTAGGATTCTCCTCCTGTTATGCAGGACTCCCAGAGCTCTGCTTAATTTTTGCCTGTGGGTCTGCATCTGTTTCCATCAATTGATGGATGATGTCTTTTGCCTCTCTGATGACAATTGGACTCCCTTAAAGGATTACAATGGCAAATGTAAAAAGGAAATTTTAAAACAACTATTTAGATTTGGGTGTTTAAATCTTGCCCAATAAGCCTAAATAGAAGAAATAAATGACTTTCTTCTTATGAATCACTGAAGCAATTTCTGTTATGAGGATGAATGTGATGTTACAAAACACAAGACAAAAGTAGACAATGTAAAGAAAATTGTATTTTAAGCCAAGTTAAAATATTGCACAAACCTAATTGATCTTATAATAAAAACTGGAGCTAGATATTGGGGGAAAACTAAAATATCAGAGACAGAAGAACAAGCCACAGCCAATTCTTACTACTCTGAATACTCTGGTCAAAGTGGAGAAGCAAAGAGGACCACAGGCTAACTGGAAGGGGGCCAAACTCTGTCTCCTCCTGCCTTAAGTCCCTTTTTCTGTCCAGCCACATCACTTTCTGTTTCAAACTTCCTAGTACTGGGATTAAAGGTGTGCACCACCACCACCACCACCACCACCACCACCACCACCACCAACTGGCTCTGTTTGGTCTTGAACTCACAGAGAACCAGACTGACCTCTGCCTTTGCCTCCCAAGTACTATGATTGAAGGTGTGTGCCACCACTCCCCGACCTTCACGGCTAAATCTGTGGCTGGCTCTTTCCTTTGACCCTCATGCAAACTTTTTCTTTAGAGCCACTTTAGAATGTATTGGAATGGAATTTATTGATTAAATGGGAATTAAGTTCCATCTTTTTATTTTTGTAGCTTCCTTGTCTCTACAGAACAAGATGGGTTGCCTCTTTCCAAGAAGAGTAGGATATTAGTTACTCCTTCTGACTCTACAGGGAGCTGACTAAACAGCCTGCCACTCATTCCGTCGAGAGATGTATTCTAAGTAGCATGTGCATGTTCTCTATTGGATACTGGGATAGAATGATAAAGTAATGATGACTGCCAAAAGTCATACCACTATGCAAGGAATTGACAAAATTGGCCCCTTTGGTCAATTCCAGCCCAAGGGCTGTATCTCATTGTTTTTATTTTATTGAAACACATTCATCTCTGTTCTTTATGCTGAGTTGAGTAGTTTTAATAGACAGCATGTTGCTCAATGTGCCCAAAATATCTGCTCTCCAACCTTAAGCAGAAAAGATTATCAGTATTTTAGATATAAAATAAGCCAATAATAGATGTATAAGTTAATGAACTGTAATTATAGAGTCCAAGGGCTAGATAGATGCACTTCATAATTTCTCTTGGAATGATGCATAAGATATGATTAAATGGTAAGAGAAGTTGACTATAAAAAAAAAAATACAAGAAAATGGAGCTAGCCAGTCTGGAAAAAATATAGATTTAGAGAAAAAAAAAATCATGGTATCCCAAAACAGGTCACAGAAAGTAAAACTTTACTCAAATGCTCATTCTAATAGCTACTAGTAAATGATCTTGGTCACTCCTTTATACCTATTTTATATACTTAGTTTTCTTCTTTACACAACGTATATAGCAATAGTTTATAATTCATTAGACTTATAAAATAACTAATAGTTACATTACGTTTAGAAAAGTGACTAGTACACTGTAAGTAATCAAAAAATTTGGTTATTAGCATCATTTAAATGCTATTCTTTGTATTCTTATTAATTAAAACGCTTGGAACAGAAAGATCTTGTCCAATTAGAAAAAAAACAGATAGAGTGAAAAGTGTGCTGAATTTAAGTGAAGCAGGGAATGACAAGACATGGGACAGATGAAGTAGATGTTTTCATAGCAAATTATACTTTTAAAAGCATAATCGGAAGCTATTGAAGAATTTTTTTAACAATAATGGTGATTGATGCTTAAACATTACCTAGAATTTCAAGTTATCTACAGATAATGTAGATGAAAAAAAGGTAGGTGCAATATTAGAGTCTATGAAAAAACAAATGGCCATGTTGTAGGTGTGAGGTGTGGAAATACAGAAAACTGGATGAACCCAAAGCATTTTTAGAGAGTGGTTAGCCAAGCTTAATGATGAATTTAGCATGAGAAGAGATGGCTATAGGGGAATCAAAGATATCCTGACTTGTAGTATGAGCAGCAGGTATAATAGACTGTTATTTTGTGCTATCATGATTATTTACATATACTATTAAAGTAAAAAATTTAAGAGTAAGTTATGGGGGCTAAATCTGGGTGTGGGGTATTAAAAACATGAGAAACAATTTGATGTCTAAATCCTTGTAGCCTATCACAAAAGATGTATTTCATACACTTTCTGTTCACCTTGTTCATCTAACATGAGGTGATGGGGAATTTGCTCAGTGTATTCTCTTGAGTATTAGCTTAGACTGCCACAACCAAATATCATAGAAAGGCTGGAATTTCCAGATCCGAACAGTAAGGTTGGGTTTGGTGAGGACAGTGTCCCCAGGTAGTCATGCTACCTTCATGTTGTGTTTTCATGTAGTGAAGAAAAAAAGGAAACTTCTGCCTGGTAAATGACATTGATTCTATCAGACCAAGACCCAACAGTTAGTCCTCATTTAAACATAAGTACTTCTCTACTACAAATAAAATATATCAGAGAATAAAGATTTGATATATAAATTTTCAGGCACAACTCAGTTCATATCACTCAGGGAACCAAACTGAATGAGAATTAAATTTGAATGTGCACTTCCACAATCATTACAGCAGTGAGGAGAGATGTAGACAGCCCATAATACTTGGACCATGAAGTTATATATGATACTTCTTCTCACATGTCATTAGCCAAAAGACATTATGAAATAATTTGATGCTTTTAAAAATAACCTCCATGTTGTTAGAAGATGGAGAAAGCATTTTTACAAATATCACTAATACATACTGCTCTGTTTGTCTGGACACCAAATATTCATTAATATTATTCTCATTCATAAAATGCAGTTGGTTTTCTCACAGAAGAGACAGCCCATACTCCATCGCAAAATGAACATAAGTTCAAATCCAAAATCTAGTACTGTGTGGTTTTATGTGAGGTCTCTGTAACTCCTCTTGATCTATAGAAGATTATATGTGCAAAGAAATAGGTCCCAATGCAATTGTATACAATGATAAAAGAAGTCATAGAAACTGTCTGTGTTCTTTTCAGAGAAGAAATGCACACACACACACACACACACACACACACACACACACACACTGTTCTTTGAAAATTCTGAAATCACCTTGAGTAGACATTTGGAAACTCCTGATTCTGGAAGTAGAAAATGTTCCTAGATGGAACGCCATCTCTTATTCCTGGTACAGGTCACCAGTCTCCATGGCTTATGACCTGTTCTCTAAGAAGCTCTTCTCTGTTATTTTTTATTATTATTATAGCTGAAGTAGCACCGGGCATATATTCCTTTAAAATATGGCAGCCCGCCTAGAAAGCCTCCTATTTACAGATGGTTGGATGCTTTTCATGAACGTTTTAAAAAGATTTTAAACACTTAGGTATTTCTCATCGATTGATCCAAGTCAGGTCCATGTACCTCCAGCCACACATAGAGCTTCTTTCTAGACATCTTTAAGTGAGTTATTTTCATTTTTTCTCATATTTCCCCTTCTTTTGCTCCATAATTAATTACCTAAATATGAATCAATTTCACCTTAGGGGAAAGATATGTTTCCTGCCTTTTATCTGAGTAATTGTTTGTCATCAAGAGGAATGTCAAACTAGAGTCATTGTTCTGAAGTACTTTCCACTAGGAGTTTGATACAATAGTTGTGAAGTTGTGATGGCCATATCTCTGATTTGATTCTTTCCTTATGGGTGTTTTCAATCACATTTATTGCTCAAAGAGTTTTTAATATTCTCTTGTTTTATTACTTTAAAATGGGACTGTTGATTTTCTCATAGAAGAGACAGCGCATATTCCACCACAAAATGAACATACAGTCTATGCCTGAAAATCTTTAAATCTTGGATGATTGACTTCATTTTTTCCCTTTTGCAAGTGGCCGATTCCTTTTTATGATCATCTATTCTTTGCTGTACCAAGTAACTAATATTGTTCTGTTTTCCAGCATCTATTTTCAGTGCTATAAATACATTGGGCATAAGACCTGCCTTCCAAATTATCACAGGAAAGAGTATTATCAAATATTTTGGCACCTGCCATTTGTTAGTCTCCAAACAGACTCTTTAGTAATCATTTCTAAGGTCAACACCATAGCACTTGACTTTTGGTTTTATGAAATGTTATTATCAATTTCATATGTAGTAGTCTTGGTAATTATAGATGCCCAAATAATTTGAGAGGTTTATTAAATCAAAAATTCAGAAGACTCACAGGATGGTTTTGCTTTTGCAAACATTCAGGAAAGAAAAAACTAATAAATGATTCTCTGACATCAACATCGCATATCATTCACCTGAAAGTGATGCTTTTAGAATTTTCAAGACAACTGGAGAGCTACTAGAGTTAGTGAAATGGCTAAAATAACTTTCACTTCAAAAGCATTCTTTGGAAGGTCCACTCTTTTGTTTCTTCTTATCTCTATAACCTCTTTGGATATTCTAAATGAAGCACATATATCTAAAGCTTAAAAACTGACATTCACATATAAAAGAAAACATATAGTGTTTATCTTTCATGAGTCTGGGTTACCTCACTCATAATAATTGTCACCAGCTCTACCCTTTCATACAAATTTCATATCCTTTAACAGACAAGTAATAATAATACATTGTATAAATATACCACATATTCATCATCCATTTATTAATTCATCAGTTTATGGATATTTATGCTGCTTCCAATTTCTGGATATTGTGAACATAGAAGAAATTTCATATGGATAAGTAAGTGTAGCAAGATGTGGAGTCCTTGGGAATATGCTCAAGAGTGGTGTAGAAGGGTCTTCCAGTAGATCCATTTTCGGGTTTTCAGTAGGAACCTACACAATGATTTCTATAATGTCAGTACCATTTTTGACTATAACCAGCAATGAATAAGTGTTCCTCAAGTGTGTTAAATGCATTAGTGATTGAATTCCAAAACACCAATAATATATAGATCTCACATAAGGCATGAAGTAAAAGTTCTTCTCCATGGAATGACTTAAGCAAGAGTGAGTCCAGATTAGAATTCTCTACTTCATGAATCCTGTGTCTTCTGTCCTGTCTGTTACATGAGTCTGAATCTGTGCCTCCCTGAATATGTCCCTATACTGTAGCTGTGTATCCCTGTATGTGGTTGTATGTGGCTGTCTCCAACAAAGGTCTTAGCTTTATATTTATTGAAGTACACATAAATTGTCACATGGAGAAGTAACAGTTATTTTACAGAAATGTTTAACAGAGCTTTATAAGGAATTAAGTCACTGGCTCTAATTATTTCCAACAGAGCAGAAAATAAACAATATTAAAAACATCAATATTTATCAACTAATATCCATAAATGTTGTCTTTAACATTATGGTGGATATTCACTGTAGAAGGTTGCTTTCAACCTCTATATTTGCTGTTTTCAGCAAATGATACACATGTTCTGGATCATGGAAAAATACATATTACAGCTGCAAACAAGTGTAGGTTATAAAAGTTGTTTATATGGGAAATCCAAGGCAAGTAAAATTACTTGTTACATTGTTCTCTTAAAAGTAAGTTAAACAAAGAGGCCAGATACACCGTAGGATAACTGTCTTAAGTGAACTTGAAGTGTTTTATTAACTGGATATGATGCACAACAAAAGTTATGGTCTTTTATAGTATAAAATATATTTTTATAATATTGTATTAATACCATCTTCCTTTCTCCATATTTCCCAAACCTTCTATCAGTTGTTTAGTTAATCTTGACCATTCTGACTGAGGTAAAATGTAATATCAAAGTATTTTAAATTTGATTGGATTTACTTCATGAATGGCACTCATACCTCACACTTCTAAAGTAGCCAAGAATCTGAGACTAGATAGGTCATAGACCTAAGAAAAACGCCCACTTCTATTATTCTTCTAAATAAATAGCAATAAAATGATTCCTAATGATAAACACATATAACAGTACATATTTCAACCCTCATCATAAGAAGCATCTTTTTGCAATAACAGACACCTGCACATGAAAATATGAAATTTTGGAACATTAGGTCTAAGTGAGATGTCTTCATCAAACCTCTCCCCTCAAGGCTCAGAGAGATGCTAAAGAAGAGGCAGGAAGACTATAAGGGCTGGAGGGGATAAATGAGTCCAAGTCAACAGTGTTTTCCAGACAGAACAGGACTGGTACAATATGGACACACAGAGACTGACAGCATCCTTAAGACTTGCACAAGTTCAAATCAAACAAAAATCCTAGAATGGACGAGAGAAAATGGATACAGAGTCTCATTTCTAACCCAAAAGCTGTTTGCAATTGATACCTCCTGGAAAGAGGAGGGAAAATCGGTTTTCTCCACAACAGAAAGTCTAGGTATATCAACCTCACTCAAAGATGGCTCCTGCACCTAGGACTAGTTAGATGGCCAACACAAAACAGATTCCATGGTTTCTGTGTGTGTTGGTTATGGTGTTCTTTCATCTCACTGCTTTGTCTGGTTTGGGGTTTAAAACTGGGGGAGGTGGAGGTTTGCTTCTGTTTTTGTATCGAAAAAGAAAGGGCAACAAAAAAATGAAACTGAGTTAGTAGGGAGGTGAAGAGTTCCTGAGACTACTTGAAGGAGGTAAAAGAACATGATCAGAACACACTATATTCAACAAATTTAAATAGAAATATTAAATGCTCTAACTTCCCCTATAATCAAATGAATGACCATCCTAATTGTCATTATAGAACCTTTGTCAAGCAACTGGTGAAGGTAGAAGCAGAGAACCACAGTTAAGCACCAGGTCAAGCTCCTGGTCCAGCTAAATAGAGGGAGGAGAGAGCATATGAGCAAAGGGATCAGGGTCATGAGGAGGAGCCCCACTGAGATGACTGACCCAACGGAGCTCACTGACTCTGAAATAACTTCCGTGGAAGCTTCATGGAAAGGAACTAAATTCTCCAAATGTAAAGGACAATAGAAAGGCGTGGGCAGTTTGTGCAGCCTCTTGCAGTCAGACCAGAGTTTATTCCTGGTGCATGAACTGGCTTCTCAAAGGCCATTCCCTGCAGAGGAACACCTCACTCAGCCTTGATACTGGGGGGGAGGACCTGGACCCACCTCAACTGGACATGCCAGATAGAACTGACTCACCTTGGGATTCCTCGTCCTCCTTGAGGAAGGGATGAGGGATGGGGTGGGGGAGAGGCTGAAGGAGGACAGGGAAGATGGAAAGCATGGAAAAAAACTTTGTAAATAAAAAGACTTATGAATAAAGAAAAAGAAATAAATAAACCAGAAAACAACTCAGGGAAAAGGAAACAGAAAAATTTTTAAGTGAGTAGTGAGCTTTGCAACACAGTACAGTTGACATGAAAACAGGGTACCATAGTGGATTTATGTTGTAAATAATGGTCCCGCCTATGAGTTTAATAAAAAGTGCTGATTGGTCAAAAGCAGACAGGAAGTGTGTGTGAGGCTACCAGACTAAGAAAACTCTGGGAACAAGAACAGAGCAGAAATGCCACAGAGACTCCAGAGTTGCCAGACAAGCCAGAAGAAGCAGAGGGCAACTATACTGCTCTGCAAAAAGGTACCGAGCCCCATGGCTGAACAGGATACGAATCATGGCTTAGTTTCAGGATAAAGAGTTAGCAAGTTATATGCCTGGGCCTTAAGATGATCAGCATAAAATTAATGTAAGCATCTATGTGTCCCTGTGGGACTGTGGGTCTGCAGGTCTGTGGGTCTGATGATCCAAACCTTGAGGCTATGCCCGAAAGTCCGGCCAGAAACCTAATACAACAGGGTACTACTGTGGAGGGATTAAAAGAGGTTATGGCAAAGGAGAAGAAAAGCAAGTAAGGAGATTCAATGACAACAGCATTGTTTACACAACACGTATAAACATAACTTTGTATGTTATTTGGTATAATTTTTCCAAATCAAAATGATAATTTCCATATTGCTCTGTAATAAATTACTAAGAAGTAAAAAGAAATAAATATTAAGTGCAAGCATTCAAATCACAAAAAGAAGCATTCAGAAATGTTTTTCCCTAAATGTTAATTGTCCCAAACAATTAGCTCTAATCTATATTAATAGGTTATTTTGTTATATTAGTAGAAAGTTGAAAATGTGATACATCTGTAAAAAGCACTAGTGACCACACAATCCAGAGACAGATAAGCATCATCACTGGCATGATAATACATGCCTTGTGCTCGGTAAATGAAGACTGATTTAAGAAAATATAATTCAACAAATACAGATAAGCCTCTATGTACAATAATTACAGGTGATAAAACATTAATTGTACCATCTGTATTTCCTATTTTCAAAGCTCCATACTAATCATCGTATGTTAGCAGTAGACCTCAAGTGCCAAGGCATTTGACATGTAGATATATTGATGAAAGTGAAACAGAGACACTTATTACAAATGTGATTGCCTGAGGACAAAGAAGATGGTCCAAGCCAATAAAATTTCTTATTCTACCTACCATTTCAGGAAGACTTGTGTTTATTCTGTTCTGGTCAGCTTTCTGTCTTTTATGTCAGGTATTACTGAATCTCTCTGTGTAGCTAGGTTAACTTTCAGTGTCTCAAAGTCCTAATTCTAACAAAATGTATTATTTGTGCCATAGACAAAATTGTAGATTGCTATAAATGCATATTTATTTAATGTGGCAATTACCTTGTGCACAAATGAAAAACTCCATTCTTAGAGTACATATTATCTAGTAGTAAATTAACAATTATTTTTAATATATGAATGTATTTTCTCATATAAGGGATAAAATCATTTAACTGGGTAGTGTTGTTATGTAGTTGTTATGTAGCCTATTCTTAGTGGTAATTATTCTAAAGCATACCTTACAAAGTTTGTGCCATAATTAGAATTGAAAAACACTAGAACAATTGAAGAGACTGAAGCTTCATGAACTTGAAGAATACATTCTGAAATATCTACTATGCCTCCGTTGCAAGTTAACTGAGGGGGTGGGGAGGCAGATGTTGCTTATTATCCTTACTGTTTTGCCTTCTCCATTTTTAATTATAAGAAACAGAATTTTGAATTTATAAAGTTATTATCATGCCCTCAGAATTGCTAATGTAGTCTTGCAAAGGCAGAGTATATAACAAATGTTTTTTGGACTTACTTCAAAATACAGTTTACAAAAATGAGGGTACTGGTTATTGGATAATGGTGTAAGAAAAAAGTAAGATGCCTTCCAATATGTATGGGTCTATTTGAAATAATGATTAGCAATCAGCAATAAGGGGGTCAGGCTTTATTTATTGTAATCATCCATCAAATGTCTGAATCCCTTCTATTGAGTCCTTTGCAAGTTAATCATTTCTGTGGTAGGAAACCACAGCCTCTGGACCCAACTTTCCATTTTTAGAAACACTTGGGAACCTGAAAAGAAGACAGAAAAGAAAATCTGGATTTTTGAGGGCATCTCCATAGCAGAAGAATTCATTAACTAGCACTAATTCAAAATTAGGAGTTAGTATTCGTGGATACTGATTTTGTGATTTATGTTTTTCCTCTCACAAAAGAGAAACAAATTACCACATTACAGCTTAAATCAACATTATTTCTAGGTATACTAAAAGAACACAAAAAACATAGAGAAGCAGATTCTCATCATTAACCAAAGAAGAAAAATGATTTCTAGTTTTAAAATAATTAAGAGTTGTCTCATGTAGAAAATGAATTTATGCTTCCATGGGAAGGCAAAATTCCATTTCTTAACAATTAGGTTCTTCTTTCATAATTAAATCTCTATTCATAAACAGGAGTTTTTAACTTTCTAAAGTTAAACACAACCAAATAAAAGAACATTTTTAAGGTAAAATAAAATTCACTTTATTAGATTACTAGCACATCCAAAAAAACAACAACAAAAGCCAAGGAAATCGTGTCTCTGGGTCTTCTTCCTTTTCTCCCATTGCACTGACTTACTTGAAGGGACAGGATGGAAACACCAGGGAAAGGTAAGTCAAAAAGACTCAATATGTTGAAATTGCCCTAGACACTGCCTTGCCAATGGTGGCCTGGTGCCAGGAGAGACAGCCGTGACATAGCAAGTAGACTGCTGTTTTATTCCAGCATCCTGCCAGCTGTGGCAGAGGCTTCAGATGTTGTAGCAGTGTGGAATAAAAAGACAGATTTCATAAGCTTGAGGTTTAAATTTGAAATGGAAGCCTCAGCTAATCATTCAAAGAACGTTTATCTTCTGTTCATCCCCAACAAATAGGCATATCAAGCCAACTATGGAGTCTACAAGGCCAATACTGTTGTTACACATGAACACATCTTAACTTTCCAATATGCACAAAGCTGAAAATCTCAAATTCCTCTGTGGCTCCCTTAGTGCTGACCACCTGGATCCTGTTATAAGTACCCTAGACCCATGTCTACTCTCTCTTATATACAGCTAGCAATCTTCACTAGAGAGTAGACTAGACTGAGCCAGGAAACGAGTAAGGTGAGGGAAGCACCAGCTAAGGATTAGGCCAAACAATGTTTTATTTGTCACTGTTTCAAATCCAGGCCTCTTGTCTCATCAACTCCAGCTTTTACACACTTGAATGAACCTCAGAGTGCCAACCATGGATCGCCTTAGCAGAGTAGAAATGTGAAGTTTCCTGTACTCTGATACAATACTGGGAATCAATAATAACAAGATGGCCTCCCTATACTTTTGACAAACAATTTGGTGTTTCAGTATTTTTGCTAATGACTACACTTAATGGAGACACTGGCTTTTAGTGAAGAGGTTATCATACCTTATACTTCAAGAATGTTAATTACAAATTCTCATTCTTTCCCCCTGTTAATTTTCTTCCAATTGAACATTCCAATCTCTTTCAAATCATTAATTACATAAAGATAAAAGATAACCTATGACCAGGTTATCAATACATGCATGACCAGTCTTGGCTTTTAAAGAGGATTATTGTAACAGGAAATCTAAGCAGGAAAATGTAGATATATTATAAATCTCTTTCATATCAATAGAATAAAAATACACTCTTTATGGAATATAAAGTCCCAATGAGATTAATCTTTAATGTAATTTTCTTTTCATTGACTCTTAGGGAGTAAAATCCAGTACTACATGACTTAAAGGTGCTTTATAGATTTCATCCGCAAGTGTTTCTAAGGTATCTGAAATAGCTGTTTTTAAATGTCTTCTTGAGTATGGACAGCAATTTGATTATGATGCTCACATCTCTCCTCACGAGAACCCGCTGTGAGAAGTATCAGCAGAAAATTCCCTGAAGCCATATAGTTAGACCTAGTGTACATTTATGCCAAGGTCTGATCCCCTTGGGCTGCTCCTGAGGGACCAGGGATGCCAGAGATACAAGTCTCTGCTAACAGGCAATTTTCAAGATTCCACTGGTTACCAATTTCTCAGAGTCAGCCAAGATTCCTCCTATTTTATCATCTCATTTTTCTCCTTTCTCTGTATCTGTCAGACCCACACTATGCTCCAGAAGATACCTACTATCTCACCCTGCACCCATCATCCATTGTCTCATGGTAGGGGTGGAGAATTCTTCAATAAATATTATGCTGTGTGTTCATTGCTATCTGCTCTTTGGAAGACTCAAATGGACACTTGTAAATTTTAGTAGTATTTTATTCATTTAAATTGCTGGAATGTTAATCTTTGTACTTGTTGCACTTGAATTTTTACATTTTTTTTTTAAACTTCTAACTGGATAGTATTTAAAGATAGTCTTTGGGCTAGAGGGGTGGGTCCAAAGTCAAAAGAATACATTGTTCTTGGAAAGAAGATAAGCTTAGTTCCCAGGACCCACATTCTAAGGATAGGGCTTTCACAATTGCCTGTTACTCCAGCTTCAGGGAATCTGACACTCTCTTCTAGCCTGTGTGGACACCTGCATTCATATTTGCATACCCATTCAGGGACACATATGCATAAACATAATTTTTAAAAAATGAACTTTTAATAAAGAAAGTCTTCTTTACCTAAGTATCCTTGTAGATATCAGTCACTGACATGAGACAAGGAATGGGAAGTTCTCTATGGTAGGGCTCTTTATTTTATTGTGAATCAATACTTCATTTTCATATTCTATTAGTGCTTTTTTCTTCGGCTTGTGGTCCTGGTTTACTGTTCTATTGCTATAAAGAGACACCATGATTAAGGCAACTTATAAAAGAAAGCATTTATTTGGAGCCTTGGTTACAGTTTTAGAGATTTAGTCCATGATCATCACGGCAGAAAACATAGAGCAGGAGATAGGCATGGTGATGAAGCAAAACAGCTGAGGATATTCATCTGATCTACAAGCACATGAAAAAAAAAGAGACTGGGCCAATATGGGCTTTTGAAACCTCCAGTGACATACTTTATCCAACAAGCCCACACCTAATTATTCCTGAACAGTCTACCAACCGGGAACCAAACACTCAAATATATGAGCCTACAGGAGTCATTCTCATTCAAATCACCACATGATGCATTAAGGTCTTTTTCTAAATGATCACATAAAAG
Organism: Phyllotis vaccarum; assembly: GCA_033318265.1. Classification (NCBI taxonomy): domain Eukaryota; kingdom Metazoa; phylum Chordata; class Mammalia; order Rodentia; family Cricetidae; genus Phyllotis; species Phyllotis vaccarum. Next base: position 38,668,384 of record JARWLC010000012.1, on the reverse strand, counting down.
TTAATATGTACATGTTACAGTAACGTATTCTTGCTATTACAGCTAAATGAATGAGAGTTCAATCTCCAAAAATCCTTGAGAATGTGCCTTTAATGATATGCCTTCACAGCCTTCTTGGAAAAGCTGAAACATGGCTTTGTACTGTCGGACACTTACACTGAGCATGAGCCTAACGTGATCCTTACACATAAAGATGAAAAACCAAAATCCTCCGTAAAACTTGCCTTTAAAAATTTAACTCTTCAATATCTTTAATAATACTTAGATATTAGTTAAGACTCTATAACTAGAACTAAACTAGTTATGCAATATATATAATTATAGATATGAACTATCCTAAGGTGCCTTATTTCCCAACCCAGTAAACTGCCCTATCAAACTCAACCCAAGACAATCCCTGGTGTACTTCTTCATTGTCAAATACATTTTTTTGCTATTCTACAACATCATACAGAAAGTATTCAATTATGTCTGGCCTCTTAGCTTCACATAATATTTTTGGAGATATTTTGTAGATTCGGTAGATAGCTCAGCTCAACTGCCTAGTAGAATTTTATTCTGTAATTAAATATCAAATTGCCTGTTTACCTGTTGGACATCTGCCTATTTTGCTTTTGGCTATTAGCAATAGGCTACTGTGGATGTGGCCATACAAATCCTTGTCAGTATGCTTCCATTTATCTTGAATGAATTCCCAGAAGTATAATTGTTGGGGCATAGACTAAAAGGCAGCTTTGCTTTATTAGGGGGTCAAATGTGCCAAGTTATTTACTTTTGTAGATTTCTAAAACCACTCTAGATTGGTTTCCCTGGCAGTCAGAAGATTTTCTCTAAGTATATTTCCAGAAAATTTACTGTGAATCATAGGCCCTCAGTGGTCTAATTTATGAGTGTATTTACTGTGCTTTCATTCTTTAATATTTTGTTAGATATGAAATTTTAAATCCAAAGTTCTTTTCTTCAACATATTTAAATTATCATACTAAAGTGCTTCTATCATTGTTGAGAAGTCAAGTGATACAAGATTTTTTTTTTTATATAGTCTACACTTTTCTTTAAGAAACTTGCATTTTTATGTGTTATTAACTCTTTGTATTCTGGTAAATATAGAGTTCTTGGCTGTGACCTTTTTTTTCTTAAATCTCCTATTAGACTCAGCAAAATCTTTAAACCTGCCACCCATACTCTCAGAATTTTTTAAATATATTCATCTCTTAATTTCTCCAGGATGCTCTTTAGAGAGCTTCTCAGTTATACTCAGTCTTCTAATTTCTATTACATTCCTTATTATTTATTTTGACTACTCTATGTATTATCTCCCATGCTACCTAATAGTTAATTCTTACAGTTCTTACTTCTACTTTACCTTACCAAACACCAAGCTTTCTCAAGAGACTACTGTTGCTCAGATATATTGGTAATAAGGATACAAAAAGGGAAATATTTTCTACCTCTCAAGACATAGAAAGTGTACATGATATAACACATGCCTAATAATCTTAAGAGAATATAGTGAATAGAATCAATGCTCTGAAAAATACCAAACTAGCAATGATGATTGTAGACATTTAAAGTTTGTTTTGTTTTGCTATTGAGTGGTTGGCTGGCTGGTTGGTTAGTTGGTCAGTCATTCATTTGGATAGTTTCATTCTATAAGTGCCAACTTCCTTGTACATATTAGAAACTTTGGTAAATAATAAATAACCAATGGATAACTCAAAAGTCAGTCTTCTTCAATGTGCAATGATAAGCAGGTGATGGTAAGGCACATACTTCAGAACTCTCCGTCCATGCCTTGTTATGAACTGGACCACTACTCAGTCATTACCAAACCAATCAATTTTAGATAATAGATCCCTATATGGTACTTCTTCCCTAAATATTCTTTCTTCATTGGAACTCCTGCCCCTTGGGGTGGGAAAGGAAAGGTGAATGACAATGAAGCTTCTGGATCTAGCCAATGAACTTGTCCTTTCTTGTTTGCTGTTTGTCCCAGTCAGGGTCTCTACTTTCTTCCTGATGCCACTAATATGGCCCTTGTGTCACTGAGTTTGTTCTGCAAATTTCCTGCAGACATCACTGTGCCCCACAAAGACAAACCCAAAGCTTTATCGGGAGAAGTACTCCTCACATGCTTATTTTATTCCTAGTAAATATATAAAAAGGAAAGCTCAGCAAGCTCTTTCTGGTAAAGCATGGCTGACAACCTTCAGTGACACAAAGCCACAGACTGATGTCCCCTGCTGCTCCTGTGCTGCCACTGATCTTTTTGATAAGATGTCATTTCTAAAGTCACACCCCCCCCCTGTGCTCTCCAATATATCACATTAATTCATAAGACATAAATACTTTGTCACACTGTTGGCAAAGAGAGCCTTGTGAGTAAGGATCCAAAGTATTCTGCAAAGTTCACATTCTTCTGGCCAACTTAATATTCCTGCTTCACTATTTCTTATTATATACTGAGGACCAGAATGTTTAAGCTCTCAGGGCTTCAGTTTCTTCATCAATAAAGTAAAGATATCCTTTTAATTTTATCATTATACACATTAATCCTTCTTTCTTAAAAAACTAAAAATGAAACTATCATGCTCCTGCTATGGTACTTCTGTATTAAAGCCTGATAGACCTATCAAGCACCCAAAAAAGATCCTTGTTTATTGCAGCATGATTACCAATAGACAAGATGTGGAACTGGCCTAGATGTCCATCAACAAAAGGATGAATTTTAAATATATAGTATATATAAAAGTATCATTATTCAGACACAAAGACTGTTGTGTCGTTCAGGAAAATGGGTCAAACTTTAAATAATCATGTCTGCAGAAATAAGCCAAACTCCTAAATAGCAAATACCACATTTTTCTCTTATATGCAAAAATATAGATTTGAATTATGTATCTGTGGTGTGCATGTGCCATACATGATATAAAATCAGAAATGGGGCCATTTGCAATATGAAGAAGACTAGTCAGATACAGGCCTAGAAAAGAGAATAATGGGAATAAACAAGGACAAATATCACATTTTTCTCATATGCAGAATATATTTAAATACAATTATTTGAACGTATACAATATTTATGACATGCAAAAAGCATACTATTTGAGATTAGATGAGATTGTCAGGAAGAGGAGGAAAGAGTATAATTTGGGAATATGAGCAGAATACAATAATATACAGATATGAAGATAATGTATGATAAAATTAAACCAATTATTTTGTATATTAATCTTAAAAATCAATAACAAAAAATATTTTATGCAAATTTTGTGTTGGTAACTTGTTTTCAATTCTTTTCATCTTCTATGTCCCTAAACATTGCTGCCTGTCCTAGTTAGCATTGTTAGGCAAATTGACAGAGCCTAGAATCATCTCTGAGGAAGGCCTTCAGTGAGTCTATGGGAACGGTCTTAGTTGTTAACTGTATCAGGAGGCTCCATTAACTGATAGAGGTAACACCATTCTTTTGGCAGGTTGTCTTGGAACCTCTATTAAAACTAAGTCTGAGCTGCAAGTGAACCAGGCAGCATTTTTATGATTTCTGCGTCAAGCTCCTGCTGGAATTCCTGTCCTGGACCCCTTCAAGGGTGGACTGTGATGTGATAGTACAAGCCAAAACAGATCTTTTCCACACTAGTTGCTTCTGGCCAGAGTGTTTTACCAAAGAGGCAAAATGGAGCAGAACAATGTCCTCTTGTTCTAACTTTAGACTTTTTCACAAACTGCACAACTTTCTCACGTTAACCAAGGCATACAAAGTTTCCATGCCCATCCATGGCTAAAGCTGGAGAGAGATCACCTCTTCCCAATTCCTAATCCCTCCCAGGACAGATAAAATATCAGATCTACAGTCTTACTTGTAGAAAGGGATGTTCTGCTTTAACCTTGGGGTTAAAGAGAGGAAAAGATACAAGTAAGAAATGGTGCTGTGGTAAATTTTGGCAGTTGATCACAGGTCTCTGTGCATTCAACCAGAAATTTCCAAGTGATGAATGGCCTGTTGGGAAGTGTTCTGCAGACAGAGGTTTACCAATGATGAAGTAGCCCTACACCTCTGATCACAGCTGATAAGGTTCATTTATATTGTCTGAAACATGGGGAACAGTAAAGATAAAGGCCTGGAGAGGAGAGTGAACACAATGCTGTAAAGGAACTGAGAACAGCTCAGGACAGCCAGAGCACAGAGCAGAGGAGAGTGATGAAGGTGCCTTAGAGGGCTAGGTCATGATAAACCTGCAAAACCATTCCACAAAGCACCACTAAGAGACACTAGGAGGGAGATGCCATGATTGTCTTTGCATTCATGACTTAAGTGTGCATATGAGAAGGATGATCTGAGTTACATAATGTAGGAGGAGAGACAATAGCACAGCTGAGTGGCTGTGGTGACTTGGACTGGGTAAATAGATGAAAATGGAACAGTTTGATAATAGGCAAAAAATAACTGAAAAATGTTGTATACTTTTTAAGGAAAGAAAATGGAAAAATCAAGGAACTCAGTCAATTTTCCAACTTTTAAGGGTTTCTTAAGTAAAGGAACAAATAATACGCATAGAAGCTCATGGGTAGTTGGGTCTGGAGCATTTTAGGTGACAGAGTTCACTTAAGAACAATTACAGTGTCTTTGGGAAAGTTTTCACTGACAGATCCAGCCAAGATTATATTCTTTTCAGCAGTCTTCTTGAATTTAAGGTCTGCACATTTTATGATCTTGAAACTTAAAGGATCTCTGCTATTATAAGCAGATTAGACTCCTTGAAAGCACTAGCTTCTGCAGGACCGCAACTTGCATTGTTCTAAGAGAAAGCAGTCATGCTGTGATACTATGTACTATGATGCATCTTCCTATTAAAACTGTTTGATGGACATGTCCACTCAGCAACACGTGGATCAGGGTATTATACCCATTATTAGTTTCCCCCCAATTCTTGTTCCTGTATTCTTTATGTAAGACAAATCAGAACATTCTTACTTGTAAAATGTCCACAGTATATCAGGGAGATAGTTCAGTTGGCAAAGTGCTTACCAAAGAAGCCTAGGGATGATGCTTACATTTTGTAAGCATAGATACAATGTGATACATGTAATTCTAGTGCTGGAGCGGCAGAGACAGGTATATCCTTAGGGCTTGTTGGCTAGCCAGTCTAACTGAAGCAGTGAGCCCCAGTTTCCACTAAGAGATTCATATATGTGTTTCTATATAATATATATCTTTTCAATGAAATTGCTCTCTAATTTCTAGTGGCTTGCTTTTAAGATTATAATATAATCCCTCCCTAGGCTATTATTGATGTTTAGCCTAATAATAGTTAGTACTAATATAATAATTTAGTGCAAGGCATTGATTTCATCTTGTGAAATAGGGTTTAAATCCAACAAGAAAGTAGATGGTTACTACCATGCTAATTGTGTCACTACTTCAGAGAATAAGAGACGGTACTACAGAATTCTCAGTTCTCAACTCTATATATCATACCTTCCCCATCCCACCCAAGGCTCAGAAATCTATGCAGAAGGATGAGAAGAAATATTCTAAGAACAAGAAATGGTGTATGACCACAAGGAAACAGTAGTTCTTGGACATGGAAAGACAGATACACATATGAACTCACATAGCTTGTGAGCATATATAAAATCTGTGCAAGCCCAAGACAAATTAAAACTCAGAATAGAGAGGTAAGCTTGGTCTACAATTTCACCCCTAGCTATGAGTTATTGGCAATTGTTAACTGCTGGGAGAAATAGACCCTAAGCATGTAGCCTGTGATAAGCTTCTCATTCTAATGGAAGACCACATATCCAAGAATATTTAAGCATCATAAATTGGCCTTGAGTAATTTTTCAAAGTGAAGGACACAAAGTTGTATTGTTAGTAAAGGGAGGGGTGGATCTTTGAAGAGTTGTAGGGGTGAATATAATTGAAGGAAGGTGTATGGAACTCTCAAAGATTTAATTTTTAAAAAATAAAAATTACTGTTTTCAAACACTTCTATCAAGGATTTCATCAGGCAACTTGTGGAAACAGATGCAGAGATCCACAGGCAAATATTAGGCTGAGCTCAGGGAATCCTGTGGACGACAAGGAGGAAGAATTATAGGAGCCAGAGGGGTAAAGGACATCACAAGAAAACCCACAAAATCAACTAATCTAGGCTCACAAGGGCCCAAAGAGAATAAACCAGGGCACCTGCATGGGACTGACCTCGGCCCTCTGCATATATGTGACAGTTGTATAGTTTTGTCTTCTTGTGGGACTCCTAACAGTGAAAGTAGGGTCTGTCTCTGACCCTTCTGCTGAACTTTGAACCCTATTCCTCATACAGCGTTGCCTTGAGCAGTCTTAATATAAGGCAGAGTACTTAGTCTTACCACAACTTGATATGTCATGTTTTGTCAATATCCATAAGAGGCCTGCCCTTTTCTGAATAGAAATGGAGGAGAAGTGGGATTGGGAGGGGGGTGAATGGGATATGGAAGGGAACTAGGAGGAGAGGAAGGGGAGGAAATGCAGTTGGATATAAAATTTAAAAAAATAAATAAATCCTCTTATCACTGACCCAAAGTAAGGATGTTTGTTTGAAAGAAGTACAAAATGAAGAACAGTTGGAAGCTATGTGGAATACATTCCATAGGCAAATATGGGGTACATTCTCAAGAAGGGGCTTGTTTCTACCAACTTCCTTGGGCAAATTTCTCTAACTGTAAGAAAATACAATATAATGAATCCTTCCTAGAGAAGATGTTTCACATATTATCTGTTGTCTATATCTAGCAAATGCTTACTAGATTACCATAATTATCACTAAATTTGGAGCTCATCTGGATTATTTGTTGAATGCCACTCTCTCATTTTGGAAAATAAAAATTTAAGTTCCTAAAGGTATATCATATTTTATAATTTCTCTGACACTCCATATGACAATAGTGAATGAATATTGTTTTCCTGTTACTAAATTCTCAGCATCTTGAAGAAAAGAAAAGAATAGTTATTGTCTACATAATTCCACAAATGGGCAACTGAGATCAGACATTATGACCTGTCCCACCATTTGGCACAGTAAAGATTCTGATCAATCTAATATCGTAGTGTTCATTTCCTACTAACATGGCAGGTCAAGTTCCACATCATTTCCATTTCTTCCAAATAAGGTGTAACTTCGAATTTGATCAATTAGATCATATCCATATTCCTTCAAAGGCAAAACCTCTCAAATGAGAGATGATTGATAGATTGCTGGCAGCATAAATCGTTCATAGGCAAGAACACAGATGAGGCTCGGTTTATTTTATGTCTTCTTAATACTAAAGCACACTAATCCACCAGCACTAATAAGCCTTCCACCAATTATCTAAATTGGCCAAGAATAATAAACTATCAAAATTTGTTACTCTAATGAACCAATACTTTCTCCCCAGCCATTCTAGATGGTGGCACTTTGCAAAGAGAGGCTACAAAGCAGTTCAAGACCTGATATAAAGATGACGTACTCTATGAGTTTCTAACACTGGATGAGCCAGAAATTTGTCTAAACTCTATAGCCAGAAACTACAGGAACCAGATAAGGTAATTAAATCTTCAATCCTAGCAGAAAGTATTTTGATGTCTGTTTTTCTCTTTATCGAACATACAAGGATGTGAACTGTTGAATGACTTCAGTGTCTGAGATCCAAAGACTATTTTGCTCCAGTTTGAAAGGACAATAGAAAGATCCAAAAAGGACCTTAGGACAATAATTTGGTCAGTGCCTGCTTAATTTACAAACTTCACCGAAGAGCCAAATTATTCCTGCTATATTCTTGAGACCACACTGAAATAAAAGAATAGCTGTTCTAAGTTTATTGCTCTACTCAAATTACTTCACAAAAGGAAGCAACCAGCAAAAATCATCTTACAATAAACCAAGAAAAGATATATACCTCTCCTGTGATCTTTCCCCTCTCTCTGACCTGCCAGGACTTCTTGTTGACAGAAGAGAGAAGGGGATCCAGTAATTCAGTTCACAGATATCAGCTTCCTGGGAGCAGAGAGCCACAGAGCCTAGGCAAGGGCCCACAACTAAGCAAACAGGACATCTGATACATATACTTGTTCCTGAAGTCTTTCTACAGTGAGGTCCACAAATAAGACCGGGGGCTCTAGCCTCCTACAATCAAGATGTGAAACTTACCAGTTCTCTTACCTTGTTGGACTGACCCTGGTTTGGGGTCAGGTGTTGGACCCAGCCTCCCAGGACAAGTTGAAACAAGCAAGTACAATTTTATTAAAGAGGGGAGTACCTTCAATACTCTTTTCCCCAAACCTGCCTGCCAGTCAGAGAAAAGGACTTTAATTTGCTAGTATCTGTAGCTGCAGGGGATAGTCTCTCTCTGGTCTAGGTCACCTCATATCCGGACTCTGCCCTCATCAAGCCCCCAGGTAGACCCAAGTTGGCTTAGGTCAAAATGCTTAGGAACATATGTCTTAAGGTCCAAGTTATCACCAGTTTGTACCGGATGAGGCTAGGCTAGTCTCCAGGCCCTGAGAAACCTCTAGGGCCCATACATTCTACATTACCTACCATTGTATGGTCCTAAGTCAATTACTTCTTTAAGCCTCAGTTTCCTAATATGAAAATGAGAATAAAGTAAGATAGTTAGTTGTTATTGTATCTATTTTGAATCAGCTACTGTTCTATAAGCTGTAGTATGAGGTTTCTGTCCTGGACTTTCGGGCCTAGCCTCAAGGTTTAGACCCACAAACCCACAGACCCGCAGAGACACGCAGAGGCTAACTATAGTTTTAGGCTGTTTGGCCTAAGGCCCAGGCATATAATTTGCTAGCTCTCTATCCTTCATCTAACCCATTACTCTTATCTTGTTCAGCCATGCAACTCGGTACCTTTTCTTAGAGCAGCATAATTGTCCTCTGTTACTTCTGGCTTCTCTCTGGCATTCTGCTCTGTGATTCCTGTTCTCAGAGTTTTCTTAGTTTGGTAGCCCCGCCCACACTTTCTGTCTGCCTTTGGCCAACCAGAGCTTTTTATTAAACCAGTGGGTAGGACAATTATTTACAATGTAACAGCATAATCTCCCACAATAAGTCTTATATATTAACATATTAATCAATTTAATCCTGTAACAACACTGTTATTCCAGCTTTGCTGATGTGAAATCTTAGAAATTAAGAAAATGTTTGACCTCACATGGCTAGAGCTATAAATAATATAACCAGGATTTAAAACCTTGTGATAAGACCCAAAATTATTAATTCTAACTATTGTGTCATACTGCCTCTCTATAATGCTAATATTACTATGCCACAGGGTTTCTGAATAATGAATAAATAATAAAGACACAGCAGTTACACTAAATTATATAGTCAATGGTTATTATCTGAAATTAATTTAAGCATTTTAAATTCAACACTAAGTTTTAAATAACATATAACATTTAAATTATTAAAACTAAAATGATATTACCATAAGGGTAAGATGGGGTTGTGATGAATATGATGGTTTCCCAGTATTTGAGTAAGATTATCATTTGTGCCTACATCTATGAGTAAGACCAAAATAGCTTTCCCCTATTCGTCTCCCAGGATAAGGTAAGATCAAAAAAGTTACTGGCCAAAAATGCTTAGTGTATTCAATAAAGAAAAATAATTATCTCAATGGGCTTTTTGGGAACACAGTTCCCCAATGTTTTTCCTATTTAGATTCCCTACTTTCCTTCTTAATTAATTTTCCTTGTGCTCTATCTCATGAAAGACATTTCCTTTCTCACTACCCCTCATAACTAAGAGGAATAAAGCTAGTGTTACACAGGAAACTATGTAACTACTCAGGAGAAGCACTAAAAGCAAGCCCTAGGCTTTCTAAGTGGTCCAGTTTTGTTAGCCAAAACTTGATGTCGAGAGAGACATAGATATCAAGCTACATAGATCAATAAGATTATTGTAGTAAAAATCACCATCCAATCAAAAGCAGTCTCCAAATTCATTGCAATCCCCATTAAAATTCCAACACAATTCTTCACAGATCTTGAAAGAACTATTCTCAAATTCGTATGAGAAAAAAAATAGGATAGGTAAAACACCCCCGAATGGTAAAAGAACAATAGGAGATTTCAGCGTCTCCAATCTCTAACTATACTACAGAGTTATAACTCATGGGATTGGCACAAACAAGACATGTTGATCAATGAAATCAAGTTACACACCCAGAGATAAAGCCACATACCACATCTGATTTTTATAAAGAAGCCAGAAATACACACTGGAAAAGAGACACTAGCTTCTTCAACAGATGCTGGTCAAACTCAATGGCTACAGGCAGGAGAATTCAAATAAACTCATAATTACCACCATGTACAAAACTCAACTCCAAATGAATCAAAAACTTCAACATAAAACCAGATCCCATAAACCTGATAAAAGAAAAAGTGGGTAGCTCTGAACTTATTAACACAGGAAAAGGCTTTACGAGCAGAACACCATTAACAAAGGCATCAAGGTCAATAATTAATAAATGATATCTCATGAAATTGAAAAGCTTTTGCACAGCAAACAATATCATTATTCAGACAAGCAGCAGCCTACAGAATGGGAAAAGGTTTTTACTAACTACTCATCTGATAGAGGGCTAATATCTGAAATACATAAAGAACTCATAAATAACTCAATTTAAAAAACAGGATGCAGATCAAAACAGATGGCTGAGAAACACTTGAAGAAATGTCCAGCATCCTTAGTCATCAAGGATATGAAAATTAAATAATTTGAAATTTTATATTATATCCACCAGAATGGCTAAGACCAATAAAACAAGTCATAGCTCAGGATGGCAAGGGTGCAAAGTAAGAGGTGCAGACACACACTGCTAGTGACAGTGCCAACTGTACGGTCACTATGGAATTACTGTGGTGGTTCCTCAGCAAGATGAGACTCAGTCTACCTCACTATATAGCTATGCCACTCTTGAGCATATACCCAAAAGATGCTTCTTCCTTCCACAGAGACACTTGTTCAACCATGTTCATGACTGATCTGTTCATAATAGCCAGAATTTGGTAATAGTTTAGATGTCCCTCAAGAGATGAATACATAAAAATATGATACATTTACACAATGGAATATTATTCAACTAGTCAAAAATAAAGTTTATAGATAAATGGATATAACTAGAAAAAAAAATCATCCTGCGTGTGGTAACCCAGACCCAGAAAGACAGATGTGGTATGTGTTTGCTAATGTGTAGTTATTAGCTATTGATTCAGTGATAACAGAGCTACAACCCATAGAAACACAGAGGCTAGCTCTAGAGTAGGGAGCTAGGGGGTAGGTCTCCCTAGGAAAGAGAATTAGCATAGATAACTATGAATGAACAACAGGAGTTGGGGGAACTAGACCAGGGATCAAGTGGAGATGGAGAGGGAGAAGCCAAACAAGAGAGGGGACAGGGGCGGACACAGGAGCACAGACCATTTGAAGGGCAGTATGTAAACCTAATACAATAGAAACTTCCTGAAATATATTCATATATAACGGAGATCTAAATAAATGCCCAAACAACAGAGGAAACATAGTCCTAACTGGATATCATTTGTCACCAAATGAAGCTTCTAGTACCAGGATTAGGTTACATCACTGCTTAGGCAACCAAGAACATGAGACTAGATAGCCCATGAACCCAGGGTAAGATCAAATATTTAAATTCTATTAAAGAAATGTAGCAATAAAATGACTCCTAATGACATTCTGCTATATTCATAAATCAGTGCCTTACTCAATTAATATCAGAGAAGCTTCTTCTTATAGCAGATGGGAACAAATACAGCAACTCTCGGCCAGACAACAGGCAGAGAATAAGAGACCTCAGACCCAACCATAAAGGGGATGTCTCCATCAAACCTTCTCAGAGCATATTGTGGAGGAAGAGGCAGAAAGAACTCTAAAGCCAGAGTATATGGAGATCACCAAGGAAATAAGGTCTTCTAAACACAGTAGGATTGATGCACATATAAACTCACAAAGACCGAGGCAGCCTACCAGAACCTGCAACTGATTGGGGTTCCAGAGATGAAAGGAAAAGTGGACACTTGCCTCTATTCCTAACCCAGAAGCTATTTTCAATTGATAACCACTTGTAAATTAAAATTCAGTTTTCTCTAAGGGAGTCTACCTGTGTAAACAAACTACTCCTAAGGGTGGTCTGCATACCTAAAAATAGAACAGATAGCCACAGAAAAATGAACTCAAGGCATCTTTGGAGATTCCTTATCTCATAATGTCCTGTCAAGGCTCTTCCTTTTAAAAATAATCTTACATATACATACACATAATTATCCTTTAAAAATAATTTTATATGTACATACATATAATTCTCCTATTATTCTACAGGTCCTTAGCACATATATTATGGCTTCCAGTTTTATGTTTTTATAGAATTCATGAGTGTGTGAATGAGTGGGTCTCTGCAACTATTTCGGGTCCTTGTGTATTTTTTTGAGTTCTTTACCTTTTGTTTGCTTGTTCTATCCCATTCTGACTTGTTTCTTTTTGTTTTACCTTTTTTTAATTTATGATTTATTTTATTATTATCCTTTATATGCCTACTTGTTTTAATAAAAGACAGAAAGGAGATAGATCTTGATGGGAAGAAAGGTATGAAGAAATTTGAAGAAGCAGAGGGAAGGGAAATTCTAATCAGGATTTTGTTAAAAAAAAATAAGTAAGTAATATTAATCTATTTGCAATATAAAAACATAAAAGATCAAGCTAGCAAGGAAGACTAAATGTTTGTATCCCTACATCCTGGACTTAATATCTTTCTGATAACTCATCAGAGATGAGTGTTGCTGACCAAAAATTTAGGCTTTGACTCCATTATCTAATCAAATCCAAAAATATTTGGGAGATAATTTATCTAGTTCTAAAAAATCAGATGCTGATTTTCAGTACTAAAAAAATGTTAAGTCAATAATGTGATGTGCAGGAATCATATTTATTTAGAACTCCAATTTTATCTGATAAAAATTGAAGAAAACAATAGACATACCAAAGAGAATGAGGAAACGACCATGAGGCCTTGGATTTACATGAAGAAAATAGACAGTTAAGGAATGCTGATTAAAAGGAAACACAATCTTTCCTGGGAAGGACAAACCAATGGTCAGACCTGAAAACATAGAAGGAACATTACACAGACTGGGTAGATTATATTTAGGAGTATACATGTATATACATGTGTGTGTGTGTGTGTGTGTGTGTGTGTGTGTGTGTGTGTGTGTGTGTGTGTGTGTGTGTGTGTAGTAACAACAATTAATGATAAGAAAGCCTTGAAAGATAGTAAAGACAGGCATATGGAAAGATTTGGTGGAATGAAAAATGTTATAGTTTTATTATAATTTCAATAATAAAAGAATAAAAAATATAAACAATTAAATATGAGTCAAACTTTCAATTCAGTGAATACTTGTCATTCCTCATTGTTTGCTTCTGACTCAGACTTTGAGTTTAGCTGGTCTGATTGATTTGAGACATGAATTTGTAACTAACCTGTTCTGACTTGGGTAAGAAAATGGTACCCACAGATGGCACACGTCTTTTGCTCCTTTGCTCTCATATCCTAGAATGGGACAGCACCGAATAAAACCTTGCCGTCTTGATTTTTCCACAGTTAGGCTCTTCATAGCTCTTCCCACTGCATGGTTTGATTTATGCTTTTTGTTTCCCTTCCTTTTTTTTCCTTGTTGTGCAAGTATACATTCCACTTCATTTTTAGAACCTGTGTTTACACATTCTCTTTTGCAATCATGTGCCTTACTCAGAAACACAAGAGAGCATCTACTCAACAAATAGCCTTACTATGGTGATCCATTTACCTCCCATCTGTTTTCTGAGAAACTCCCATATCTTCTATTCATCTCCCATACACAGAAGCATATTGGATCCCAAAATTCAAACCCAAAAATCCATAGGTGAGAACCACGGGAATTGTTAGGTATCATTTGGTTTGGTTTGTATATTCATGTTTAATATTATTATTTCCTAATCGTAGACTCTGATTTTAACTTTTTACCAGGCCCTTTACTAGAGGTAAAAGTGATATCTCTGGGTTAGAACTATTACTTAAATATTGAATTATAATAAACTTTTACATTCATAAGCAAAACATAAGAAAATTTATATAACATGCAGACTACCACATAAGGGCTGTATCATTATGCCATATAACTTCTGTGATTTATGGGTCTGACTTTTATGCCTTGTTATTTCTTTTCTTCGTCCACTCAGCAATGGAAAACATGGACGGACGGCAATGAATGTCTAATTGTTTTCTTAGTCATGTTTAATAACCCTAAGTACATGCTTATGAGCACACATAATGAGAATGATCCACTAAGAGAACATGTAGAAAGGGGTAAACATAATTAAACTTTGTTTTATCGATACCGAGCAATGATTTCCTTCATGGTCAATCAACGATCTCCTGCAAATGTAGTTGAGTTCATTTTGGTAATCCATATACTTTTCATAAGCTGAGGAGATGTAAGCTCAAGAGTTGAATACTCTTGGAAAATGAACTCTAATTGATACTAACAATCATTGTAAAAACCCCTGCTTACTGTCCAGGAATCAATCTGAAAAGAATAATAAACTCAGAGTCGTCCCAAGAGTCAAGATTCCCAACTCATCTGCCAAGTACTTGGGAAAATGCTTTGTCTTTTATCACTGGTGTCTTGGAAGGAAACTGAAGACACTTTCTATTAAGATAAATTAACAGAGACTGTTTATAGAGGCAAGGTGATTAGCCCCCCTATGAAGCACCTGGGCACTAATTGTGAGCACACTGCTTCAGATTGAGTCTGAAAGAAAAACAAAACAAAAACAAAAACATGGTGCTAGCAGACAACTGAAGTGGGCCATTAGGAGCTCCCTGACTCTGAGTTGACAGCTGATGAACCTGAATGGGACTGAACTAGACCTTGTGAATGTGGATGATAGTCAAATGACATTGTGGTGCCTCTGACAGTGGGACCAGAATTTATTCCTAGTGCATGAACTGGCTTTTTGGAGCCCATTCCCTAAAGAGGAAAATCTTGTTCAGTCTTGAGGGGAGAACTTAATTCTGCCTTAACAGGATATGCCAAACTGCATTGACTCATCCTGGGAGTCCTTACCTTCTTTGAGGAGTGGATGGGGGAAGCTGGGGGATGCTGGGAAGAGGGGAGGGAGGGGGAACGGTGGAAGGTATATAAAACAAAACACTTTTAAATAAAAAAATAAACTCATAAGGAAATGGCAAAGTTGAGAATCACTCACAGGGGCCAAAAGAGTGGGACGATCAAGACATTTTGAAACTTCCTTCTCTCTTGACTTGTAAGAGCTGAAGCACTTGCTCAGCTGGTGCTGAATTTAAGTGACTAGCTCTTGGATAAATTTGTGATTATTCCTGGTTCATATTTGGACTTGGGTTAGACACACCCTCAAAAAGAACTCATCTTGTGTTTCTGAAAATATTTGCTGATTTAAAACACTTTTCTTGGCCGGGATTTCCAAAGAAAATTGACTTGCTTTTTCCTAGAATAGTAGACCATTATTAAATGGACATAATAGAGGTGTAAGGATACCTAGCTGTGTGAGCCTTGCCCCATGCTTATGAAAAAGCAAAGGAAAACACCAAATGTAACCCAGAAGAACTCTGTTTATTATAAACTTCAGTCAACTCTTACAATCAGCAAAAGAATCTTATATAATTGTTAGGGAGCTGGAGAGAAAAAAACACAAGAGCGAGAGAAGCTTTATGGAAGGATGCTATCTGAAACTCTTCACCTACACACCACCATTTTCACATCCGAAATGTAATTTGCACATATTCAACGAGGAAATTAAAAGCAATTTAAACTTTAGCTAAACAGCTGGTCTAGACATTAAAAAAAAAAAAAAAAAAAAAAAAAAAAAAAAGCTGTCCTGTCCTTCAGTCTTTTTTTAAGTGAAATGTAAAGTTTGGCAAAATACTTCTTCAAATACCTCCACAGCCCAGCACACATTGTTAGTGAAAATTATGCCTTACAATTGCAATGGTAACATAGCCTAGCATATATTCACCTCCTGCTACTTCATGCACATGAAAGAGAGATATAGGCCAACAATAATGCTTTTAAGACATCAACACTTTGAAGATTCCAGAATATGTAACATTCCCAGACTAAATGCTTCTCTTACTGATGGATGCCTTAATAGATGAAGCTATCCTACAAATCTGTGAATGAACTTCCTAGCCTTGAAAGCTCCCAATGGCTATGATTTCAGAAAGAAAATCAATAAGTATGATGTATGGATTTGCAGGACATGCAGAGATCATGTTATAGTACTTCCTTTAATTGTCTTCAAATGAATTAGATGAGTTCAAAGCCATACCTCACTGAATTGACAGAAAGATGGAAGCCATTTGTTTAGAATCTTTATTCTGCTAGGAATTGCCAATATACTTTGAAAGATAAATAAGTATATTAAAACTGACCTCCCAGCCTTCTATTCCTGAGCATGGAGGAGCCTGGGCCTGTGGCTGCTACCGTTATCATTCACTCCTTGAAGCCACACCATGCCATTGTGAAATGTTCATCCCTCCCCATCTGTTTAAGCTACTGTGCCATCTGTGGCCAGAGCCAACAAACTGTATTTGCTGATGGACTTGCTGGCCCCTAAAATCACAACTGTGTCCTCTGAATTATCCTCTATGTTCCTGGCTTTCAAAAATGGCATCTGAGTTCAGCTTCTACTTCCCATGAGATTTTCAGCTCTTTTCCCTTCTCACTCCTGAGAGATAAAACCCAAGTTACTTTTTTTTTTCCCTGTTCCACATTATAAACCCAGATTGGTTCCTGTTTTCCCTTTTGAGAAAATTAGACCTACTTGTTTTGAAAACAAAACAAAAATTGGCAAAAAAAAAAAAAGCCTGCCTTTTTAGAGGCCTTTTTCTTCTGAAATACCACATCAGTCTTACAAGCATCACTAATGTCTTCTGTTGGTAAAGAAAACTCAGATGCTAGACTCCATCCTGAGATCTAAAAGATGTCCTCTTCATCCTGACAAAGCTGCTTTGAGGGGAAAGAGCACATAGTAATTTTTCAGGGTGTAACCCTGTTACAGTAAGTTAACAATAAATCTATTTGTTCATCAATTCAAGAAAAATTTATGATGTCCAACAATCTTGAACAGTAGAAAATACGCTGAAGTGAGGGGAAAATAGATGTTGGCTCTGTTCTGGGGAAGCTTAAAGTCAAGACACTATTGATAACAATAATGAAAATAACAGAACGCAAAACCACTGGATTCATTCTGAAAAACAGGGACGGTGTAAGACAGTAGTCCTGTATTTGAAGAATGTTTAACACCGTCAAAATAAGAAATGTACATAAAAAGACTGAGCATCATGCTGAATGCTAAAGACAGAAAGTACAGATGATGGGTTCCATACATTATTCCAAGAGCTAGGTTTGGAAATCAGAAGTAACCTCAGCAATCTGCGTTACTAGAACCCAAAGAAAGTGAAGATATTTGACAAATGGGGAAGGGAGAAGACATTTCAAAATCACATCTAAGCTCTAGGGATCTCAAGAATGATAAGTTAAAACTAATAATTTACTTTCTTTTATAATTAGAGCCTAACTATTAGATACTCATAAATGCTCACATTTTTTTCTGTCATTCCACTCAACAGAGAACTACCTTCTACTCTTTTCAACTATATGGGGTATGAGATCATAGAAATGATGGACTTCCCTCTGCTTCTTCCTTATAGCCTCCTTCAGTATAATGGGGTGGGTAAAGAGGCCCTCTTCTTAAATAGATGCTTCCTATATACTCAATGCTTTCTATACACTCATTTCCTACACATTCAGTTGAATAATAAATTTGTGTGATCTTCCTGACAGGTAATTAGACAGTTAACATAAAAAGTAGAGCACTGGGGAAAAAATATGAACTAATAAATCTAGTTTTATAGATTTATCTAGATAAATAACCAATGTTACAAAAAGTCTCATGGTGATGGGTGTAAGGATAAGTCAGACTGGGGGGGCTTAAATATTCAAAGCTGTAGAAATGACTATATAAATATAACATAAAATCTTCAAGTACATAAGAAAATGTTCACAAGTAAAAATCACTATGCTATGAAACTTTAGATCTAATGGTTTTAAGCATATAGAATATTATACACATATAATACATTCGTAGGTATTATGACATTTAAAATGTTGCTAAGATCTGTTAGTTCTTGGTGTATACACTATGAGTTTACATGTATTTCAATTTTTGCAATGAAGATTCTAGTTTGAAAGAGGATTAAGGCCTATTTGCTTTGAACCAGTTAGAAAGCAATAATAAACTTTGGATCAAGTTAATAGTCATTTTTAAACTTATGAATATTAAAACCTTCAGTATGTCTCCCATTTCATCATCATTTTTATGAAGGTGAGCCCTGTCTACTGAAATTTCCATAGATAAACAAAACCACTGGGCTGCTACGAGCAATGCTGTATAGTATGAAGTTTCTGGCCTGAGCTTTCTGGCTTTGCTCCAAAGTTCAGACACTCTCACAGCCCCACTGACACTTAGCCCCAAATAACTACAGAAGGGCTTATATTAATTTCATGCTGATTGACCTATGGCCCAGGCATATAACTTGCTAACTCTTAAACTAATCCATGATTCTTATGTTGTTTAGCCATGAGACTTGGTACCGTTTCTCAGAGCACCATTTCACCTTTTTCTTTTGGGTCTGCTAGCATCTCTCCTGGCATCTCTGCTCTGCTCTTCCTGTTTCCAGAATTTTCTTAGTCTGGTAGCCCCACCCACATTTTCTGTCTGCCCTATGGCCAATCAGCTTTTTATTAAACCAGTAGGAGAGACAAATATTTGCAGTGTACTGCAGTGTACCAGAACATAGTCCCACAGGAATACTGCTTTCCCTTTAGATCTAATAAGCCTTACTCAGTGACTATCTTTGTCTCAGGAAAAGAAGCCCATTTATGAGGTACATTCATTTTTACATACTAGATTTGTTTTCTATACAAAAGCTTTCAACATTTCAAATGTCTTGTTCTACACAGGATATGAGCATCTAACTGCAGGAGGCCAAACTTACCACATGTACCAGAATAAGCTAAGGAACTGATCACATTGTTCTCTTGCTCAGTTGTAAGCTTGAGGACCCAGGAAGATGAGGGGATAGGGAGGGACTTGGAGATTTTGGGCCTTTTTGGTTTGGGACAGGTGAAAAAACGCCCTCTTGCTCTGTCCAAAAAGGAAAGTCAGCTGGTTGCTTTTTGGTTTCTCTGATCTAGCAGTTTTCACTTTAACATCTGATTCACAAGCCTTTACTAGTAAATAGAAAAACTTAGATAAAAAGAGAGTATCACTCACTCCATGAGATCAGTATCAAGTGGAGAGGGATTCCATCTTCAGATGAAGATACAAGATTCTGGAAAGAATATTAGTTCATGTATAAGACACCAAGAAAGAAAGAAAGCAAATTGTAAATATCTCACCATTCTAGAATCCAGCACTAAAGTCCCACAGCAGTCAACTTGCCTAAGACCCGTGGAGACAGAAACCACACGAGAAAGAGCAGAGACCGCATAAACATCTTTTTTCCTAGAGTAGATCTCTTAGTTCTTAGAGTTAGATACCTTATGAAGCCAGGTAGAATAGTTCATACATTGTTTAAGACAGAGTATAAGGTAGAAAGACTGCAGAGCTCGTAAGAATCAGATCTGGGGGTTGCACTATATTGTGAGGTGGTTACACATAGGCCTCAAGGAGCATAGATAAAATCATTACTAAGGAATCTTTTTTCCTGATGTCGCCATTGAAAGGTTACCTTAATAATGACAAGAGGGAAGATACAGAATGTATGATGCATAGTATACCAAGGAAACACAAAGTCAAGAGTCAAGCAAACTTTGAGAGGAAAAGTAAGAAAACCTGGGAACATGGGAAGCCCATGCTCACAAAGGGTAACAATAGCCCAACAAATATTAAACCCACCCAATCTATGAATTCACTCAAATCTTCATAGAAAAGCATAGAGGAAAGAAAATATGACTGTATCCAGGCATAAAAACTGTTACCTCAATTACTACTGTCCTTCACAAGATGTCTAGCTTTCAATTTTCAATTAAAACATATGAGGCAAGTGAAAGGGTATGAAAACACATCATACTCACAAGAGACAAAGCTGTCAACAAAACCAGACTCTAACACAGATGCCATAGTTACCATATTTTCAGTAGCTCACATGAGAAAATTTAGAGTACTCCTAATAAAAGGCTTTACAATTTTGTCCTTATTTTGGCGTAGGAATGCAACCTGTAGCTATAAACTGCACATAGCTGCATGTTTGAATTTGTATCCTTGCCGTTGTGATAAAACACTAACCAAAAGTAATCCGGACAGGAGAAAAAAATTTCCTTCTTTTTTATGTGATAGTCCCTCATCAAGGGAACCAACATGGGCCCTTTAGGCATGAGCTTGAAATAGACACTATGAAGGAACATTGCTTGTTTGCTGGCTTTCTCTGGCTTGCTCACCTCCCTTTCTTATACAGCCAGAGTCCACCTACCTAAGGATGCTACTTAAGCATGAACCTTGTAAATTGCAATGTCATATTGCAGTATCAAAGGCTGGGCATGCCTGGAACTCAGTGAGTCCTTGTTTGAGGAGGTTTTTCTGTGTATTACAAGATGGTTGACAGGATACCAAAGCAAAAACTAGATTTCCTTGGTATTTCTCCCAGGTGTGACAACCAAATTGACTTACTTTTGTCGCTAGCAAATGTTCCCTACAGAGGAGAAGAGAGGGTAGAGAGAGAGAAGAGCAGAAAGGTTCAGAATAAAGGAAGGGAGGGAGATACTCTAAACTCAGAACTGGGGAGACAGCTCAGAGGGTAAAAGCTAACTGGCACCACCCATTGTGGGGATATTTTCAAATATAGTAAAAAACAGTCAGAGATATCAGAGGGATCTTTCCACAGTCAGTCTAGGAGGATAAGACAGTGGTAACTCACACCTTTAATCCCAGCACAGGGAATAGCCCAGGAGTGGTGACCTATGCTCTTAATCCACTCTAGTTTGAGGTCATCTTAGTTTACAGAAGTTTCAGGCTCCCGGGTAGGCAGTGGTGGTGCCACACCTTAACTGAGAAAAGAAAGTATTTATGGCAGTCATAGAAAGACAGAGCAGGCAGAAGAAGTCATGGCACACACTATTAGTCCCAGCATTTGGAAAGCAGAGGCAAGAGAATATCTGAAGTTCAAAGCCAGCCTGGTCTTCAAAACAAGTTTCAGGACAGCCAGGACTGTTACACAGAAAACTCTGTCTGGAAAAAACAAACAAAACAAACAAAGACTGGAGGAGGTCATCTCATGACAGCCACCAGACAGAAAGATAGAGAAAGGGGTTGGGGACAAGATGTACTTTTGGAAAATGCATTTGGAGTGACCTACTCACTCCAACAAGGCTCCACTGTCTAGTAGCCTAATCAATTATGGATTTGCTTATAGAGCCATCAATTAATCTCATTAGTGCTATGGATAATCTCTTTGTACACTGTGAAGATTTGTCACTGTGATTGGTTTAATAAACAAGCTGACTGACCAATAGCCAAACAGAATAAGGTTAGGCAGGAAAGCTAATTCTGGGAGAATGCTGGGAAAGAGAAGGGCAGAGTCTGGAGCTACATTACAGAGCATAAATAAGGAATGGGTTAACTTATTAATAGTAATAAGCTTGAGCTATTGGCCAATCATTTATAATTAATAGAAGATCCAGTGTGTTTGAGAGTGGTTGTAAGACAGGAAAATTCTGTCTACACACTACCATCCTAATGATTACTCCAGATCCCTTTCAGTTGCACAATTAACTGAGCATTATGTTTCCAACATTTTAACTTTTGGGAACATTACATATGCAAACCATAAAATTTGGACCCAAATATCCCAAGTTAAAAATTCCAGAAATTTTTCAGAAGTCCCAGTTCAAAGTCTTCCTTGAGACAAGAAATAAATTCTTAACTGTGAGCTTCTGTATCAATCAAAATAGCAAGCTAAATATTCCCAATTGTGTAGGATGGGTGTATAGTAGCATTCCTGTTAGAAAATGAATGAATGGACCATGGATATGAAGGATGAGGCTCAAGAAGATCAAAACCAGCAGAAGAAGCCCTGCATCTCAGCTGGCACCCAGGACACACATAGATTTGAGATGAGTTCTAAGGGCTTTGAGTAGCCCACTCTTGCATATTTTATGCAGCATGTGGCTTCTGTTGGCATGGCTATGCTCACTTCATGCAGCTTCCCTTGACACCTGTGCCACCCACAATCCTGGCATATCCAGCTTCCTGATGTCTCAGCTGCAGCTTCAGAGATTCTAATCAAAAGGCTATTTACTGGACTTTGGCCATGATAAACAATGCCTGGCCTACCTGGTATTTCTTTCACATTCTGCATATCTATGAACCCAACATTATATGAATAATATTAAACAATGAGACTAGGAAAGTGTTGCACACACTTGAACAAAGACTGTAGGAGTCTCTGAATCCCTGTGTAGCAAAGCATGGTAAAAGAATTTCTAGAAAAATAAATATAGCCATCCATGTAGGAGAAAGATAGCATAGCCTTCTCTTCCCAGGGACATTTTTTGTTTACTCTCTTATATTCTTAAGCCTGTAATCAGTAGGGTCCAGACAACTCCTAAAATGCTTTCAGAGATTTTTCCTATTGTCCTCATGAAAAATAAGTGACTTCTTTTGTTTGTTTGTTTTGTTTTATTTTTTGAAACAGAGTTTCTCTGTGTATTCCTAGAACTTGCTCTGTGGACCAACCTGGCCTTGAACTCAGAGACCCACATGCTTCTGCCTCCATCACTACCCACGTTAGTGTGTGACTTAATAGCATATTGCTCTGCAGCAACCCCACCTTGCTTGGTTCCACCTTCAAACACATTGCTTTTCTCCACACAAGGTTTTTAAAACCAGAAGCAACTGTCAACACCCATTCCACAGTGGGGATGCTGTGCTTCTTGAAATGCCTTCCTTTCAACTAATTGTCACTTCATCTCTTAACTCAACCTCTCAATAAAGTCTCAAAGCACAGACAACTACTTGAACTGAATAAAAATAGCTTTGGCTTCTGTTCCAAATCTTTGTAGAGTCCGCATTTCCATCTGAAAATTCATGAGTCCCTATTGAGCCTATTGATTCTCAGTATCCCTATTGAAGCCTTCGGGCTTTCTGTTCCCATCAGAACCCACCATTAAGTTCTGTCTGCAGCACCAAAAGCCTTGATCCATTGACTTCTCAGAACCCCCCTGAATTCTTCCCAAAAAATAGTTTTAAAGGCTTCTGAATCATGTTTATTGACAGCAATGACCACTTCTCAATACACATTTTCTCTGTTAGCTTTTATTTTATGATCAACCTTAGCACACCCTGATACAAAACTGCCGATAGAGCACAGAAAAGTAGAGAAGAAACATTTTCATAAACATAAGTGTCTAATTGTTTAAAATGATCAAATGTATTGAACTAAGAAATACATAAAAAGTGCTAAGCTTCACAACCAAGTGGGTTTTGGCTGGAAATTTTCAACTGGTTCAACATTTTGAAATGAAATAATGTAATTCACTCATTAATACTCTTAAAAAGCGGAAAAGCATGTAAGTATATTAAAAGATACAGGCAATGCTAATGTTTGCCACAATTATGAACAGATTCTGAGTACCATCAGTAATAATGAAAACATGAATTAAAGCCAAAATGTTATTCAATTTGTTATACAATTTCACATTCAGTAGTTTAGATAAGCTAACAAAAGTCCTGACCACATGGCAATTAGTAAGAACACAATGGATCCAGAATGCTGATAACCTATTAAGATAAAGGAAAATGTATACACACATTCTGAAATGCTTTGCAGTTTTCCTTATAAAGTTCAATCTATTTACTGGAGAGATATGCAAATCTGTGTCCACAGAAGAGCCTTTACACATTTATTGATATCATCTGTACTCAGAGCTGGGAAATCACTATTTGCTCTGCCACAAGCAAGTGGATTAGCCAACTGCTCCACACATGCAGTGTAAAAGAAAACGCTAGTAAGCAATAAAAACAAATGTATTATTAACTCATAAAGCAGCATGATATTCCTTAATAAATTGTGCAACAAGAAAAAAGCCATACTTAAAATACTAATGCATATTTTATGATCTGATTTATATAACTTTCTGGAAAGGCAAAAGTAGAATATTAGGTTTTCAGTTGCCTGATTGCAAGTAGAGAGCTAAGTTGACTCCACAGGGTTATATAATATTGGGTCCTGTCATAGTGACAGATGAATAGTAACTCAGTGATAAATGGAAGTAAAGTCCACAGTCTTGTAGTGGCACTATACCAATTTCTTTATTTTGGTATTTTAGTTATGTGAGATGCTGACAATAGAGGAAACAGGAGGGAGTACTAAAGGGAAGCTCTGCAATGGACAAAGCCTTCTCATAGGGATGGCTTTCCATTACCTTATTCATCCAGCTTGGAAGCAGATCCCTCTCTGGTCTTCCATTTTTGGTTAAAGTCCTGCTGATGCATCCTTGATTGGTCTCAGAAGCACCAGCTAAGAAATATTTCCCTTCCTCTGTACCCAGAGTGTGTACATCTCTGTTTTTCTTGGTACCAATATCTCCATTCCTCATGTATCTCAGGTTTCCACTTGTCCAGTAACCATCCCTCCTGACTCCTAGGCTGCTACAGAGTGTGCCTGTGGGGAGGGGGAATTGTGGATTCTTCATGGCTAATCATATCTGTGTCTCCTTCTTTCTGGATCTACCACTTCACTTTTTCTCTTATGCACATCAGTGTCTGCATCCAAACAATTACTTCTTATATTATATCCAATCCCATTATCCTTAAATGCCAAGGTTACCTCATTCTATTCACAAGACCACCTGACTTCCCACTTCACCTTAATTTCTCCCAGCTGATCATTTCCAGATACAAAGAGGATTGTGCTCATCTCTTATGATGGGTTACTTATTTCTATCTTACACCAGTAGAGTCATTTATATATTTTTATCTCCACAACTAATATTATGGATATATAATTTCAATGGATTATGGCTGCAAAAAATTCTTCCCACGTGGTAAAAATACTTCCCTTAGAGTCTCAAAAATTGTAACCAACATAACATGGATTTTCAATCAGAGTAAAGTATTTTGTACTGCCAATTAAAACCTGAATTGTTTTTATGTCAAAGAACTTATTAAAATTCATAATAGAATGCTTTTTTAAAAAAAAAAAAGAGAGAGAGCTCCCCGATGCACAGAGAAATAAACATTATTAACATGTAGATATTTACTCAAGTTTTAATCTTCTTCATATGGGCAAACATTTTTCCGTAAATAATTATTTTGAAACTTTTCCTTGTTAACATTATATCATTATTATTATTCAAAAACCAATCCACAGGGTTGGAAAATTGATTCAGCAATTTTCCACCAAGACTGTAACATAAGTTCAATCTCTGAGACCCATATGGTAGAAGGAAAGAAAGAGCCTCTACAAGTTGTCATCTTCACCAAACATACTTGGTGGCCTGCCACACACACACACACACACACACACACACACACACACATACACACATGCACACACACATACATACACATGCATATGCACACACGTGCACACATGCACACACACATACATGCACATGCATATGCACACACATACACACATGCACACACATACACACACATAGACACACACATGCACACATACACACACGTACATACACATACACACGTGCACACACACATACACACACATATACACACGCACACATACACATGCATGCACACACACCCATGCACACACATAAAGACACAGAGAGAAGCACACATACAACATAAATAAATAAAATTTTAAGAACTTCTAAATCTTTGTGAATTATCCCAGTTTATTGTCATCATAGCTTCACCAATGAAATATGTTATTTGTTTATGTGCTTACACTCATTTATTTATTTTGTGTATGTATGTGTATATGCTTCTGTGGCACAATATATGTGTAGAGGCCAGAGGGCAACTTGTAGGAGTCAGTTCTCACTCTCTATCATCTGAGTTTCAGGGATCAAGTTCAGGTTTTCAACCTTAGTAGCAAGTGCCTTTACATCCTGAGTCATCTTTACAGAACCTTTTTTAGTTTTTAAAGGATCACTAGCTTTTTATGCAATTGTTTCATTCAGTGGTGCTCGTCTAAAAGCTAACAGAATATTTGTCTCTTATTCACTGTTCACTGTGTACCCAAGCCATCAGTTTGTTCTTGGGAGGCTCTTTTTCAGACACACTGCTTAAGTGAGTTATTTATTTATTTATTTTACAGACTCTCTCTTTTAGGTTTTTACATCATCATCACAGTGACAAAAGGTTGGAGAAAAGTATTTAAAAGAAAGCTGGAGGAGGCACAATTGCCCCACGACTGATGACCTGATTTGATGAAAGGAAATAATTTGACTCACAAAACTTTCTTCTGACCTCCAGTCTTCTGAGCCCCCAAACAAAATAGATAATTATTTTAAAAATAAAAAGGTAGATAGACTTATTTGGACTCATATTCTAGAAGTTTCTAGAGCTTTCAAAGCATGATAACTTTGCTCAGTCAGGCTCTTTTAGCCTGTAATGAGGCAGAAGAGCATTACAAAGAAAGCTGAATGGAGCAAAGCTGCTTGATCACAATAGCCAGAAGCCAAAGAGGAAGGAGGAGCCAGAAAGAAGCCTTTCAGACATAGCCTCTATATTTACTACGTCAGCCTCTCTTCACCTTCCATACTTAGGGCAGGCCCACCCCAACCCTACACCACAGATTTTCTAGTTACATTTTCAATCCGTCCATGGGTTAATATTAAACTATTATATCAAAGCCTTAATAATCTAGTTGTTTCTGTAAAGGTCCTTATACGCATATCTAGAAATATGTGTGGCTAATTTCCCATGGATCCCGTAGTACAATCAACTTGGCAATGAAGATAAACCATTATCTCATCTTTGCTCGATCTTCATTGGTGGTGCTTTCTACATCTTTTCACGTATAATTGTTATATATGAGTTTTTTGAAAGATAAGAAAGTCATTCCCACATCACTTCCTCCTTTCTGTCTAATCAAAAAGGAAGTTTTCAATCTCAACATAGCAAAATTACACATAACAAAACAGCCATCAAGAATTACCGTTAGAATATCTAGTCTATTTGTACTTAGCAAAATTAAAGAAAATATTCTATCATCTACCTTATCCTTGTGAGTCTAAAGTTTCATATTTAATATACTTTTTATAATCACTAAGGAAAACTATTCTCATAACTATCTAATCCTCAATTACAAAAGACCATAGAAGGATATACCATTACCAGAGTAGACAGGAAATGCAAGCAACTTCTAAAATCTATAAATGACAGAGATGACATCTAGCTACCTGGACAGTCACCTAAAGTTCCTCTGCCAACCTTAGGTATTCATCTTCAGCCCACAGGGCCAGAGTCTCTGGCATACCTTTCAGTGAAGCAGAAAATTTGAAGGACTGCTCTGCCCATTCTGGCATAGTTTGTCAGTCACTTCTCTCTGTGTCCTGAAGAATTTCTGGGAGTTTTCTCTGCAAAGCAGGAACCTGAAGGACCATCTCGGCTTGCTCCACCAAAGTTCAAAGGTCACTTTCTTATAGGTCCTACATGTCCAGTTTATATAGCATACTGTGAGGCAGTTGAGGCAAGAACAGTTTCTTATCCAGTGGCTAATCTTTGCCACAAAGAAAGTAAATTTCATACGGAGTTTCTTGGATGCCATCATTTCTCTTGAAGTAAATTGGTGCTGCTAGGAGCAGACCTGTCTCACTGTCCAGAAAAGTCTAAGTTCTTAAAATATTTTAAATGCCATAATCTGTAACTCTTTGAAGTGTTTGAAGATTACCTATCTAGTTGAAATATATCTTTGTATTCCTAAAAATTCCTAACTAGCATGACTATAAGTTTGGTTATCATAGACGAGTATTAATCTGCATTTCTTAATTATATATTACAATTTTAAAGGAAGTGAGTGCATAAACATAATACCTTAAATGAGATTAGAAATACACACACTGTAACAAAATTAGCCTTAAATTTGTATCAATAAACCAAAATCTACTCCAATTTAAAATATTTTGATATTAACAGCTATTTTTTAAATTAAAGTAAATTCAATAATCTTTTAAATTATTTTTATATCATATCCCCCTTTATTTCTTAGAAAGAGATTGGCTATGACCATTGAACATTTATAATAAAAACAAACATGTATAAACAATATTTTGGAAATTTAGGCATAGCTTTCCATTACTACTTTTTCCTGATTGGGGACACTGACAACCTTATGGGGGCCCTGAGGCTGAATCATCTTAGTTGGCGCCTTGAACCTGATGTGTCCATCTCTTCCCATCAGAGATTTTTTTTCAGGGAGTCTTCCTTGATCAAACCATATCAGTCTGGAAGCAATCCACAGGTTCTCATCTTCTGTGGAAACAAAAGCATAACCTCTTTTCCAAAGCAACATATCCTTAGACCCAAATTTCAAAGTCAAAATACCTTTAAAATACATGTTTGTTTAACTTAGCAACCTTTGCAACAAATGTCTGCAGCTAGCTCATTAACAGTTTAAAAAATTAAAGGAAAACACAATAAAAATATAATCCTGACTCTGCATTTTCCATCTTTACATGACTTATTATATTTATATTACTCTATTTCTCTTTCTAAAGACATATCTCTACCCTTTTTCTTTTCTCTCCCTGCCTATATATTCTTTTTCCCATATTACAACCAATTTAAAGGTTTTTTCTGTCTTGATTTGTTTTATTGTGCATTCTTAATCATTTTCCAGAGGAGCTTTTAAGATGCTAGGCTTTAAAGCACTGCTTTGACTGCTGACGCTGCCCTGCTTGGCTTTTCAACACGGAGGAGGTGCCAGAGCTACACTTATCCTTCCGGTTCTGGGAAGCAGCATTAAATATTGTGAAGGTATTTACCACCCTAACCTTGGGGAATCTTAGAGCCCACACTGTCATCAAATAGAGCACCACTACCTGCTGCTGGTCATGAACTCCCTTCAAGTGTTTGCAGCAGGGTAACTTAAAGGAGCCACACAGTTTTTCCTGATAAAGCTGAGTCAGGAAACATCTCTTAAAGGAACCTCCCATCTGCTCACCAACAGCAAACAGAACCTTCTCAAAAATTGCTGTTACCAAGAAGCTGTCTTTGACTCTGTTTCCTTTTTGTCTATAAAAACAGAGACCTTAAATCCATCCATATGCAACTTGTTGCTTACATGGAGGCTCTGTGAGACTTTAGGACCTGTGTTTCTCTGCCCTGTAAATGCTATTGTTAAAGAAGCAAGTTGCTATTTATGTAAATTGAATCCACCAAACTAAGGTCCTCATGTTGGTACAGCAAGCTGACCAACTGAATATTCTCCATAGCCTCTGTACATGCTAAATTTCAGGAAATCTTTACAGACATGCAAGGTTCAGTCTTTTTCAAAGGTCAGAAACTTGGTTAAAAAGCACTGAAATATAAGTATTTAAAAATATAAATATGTATAGCTGCAATTCAATAACAATTAACCATTAAATTAAGTACATTAAAACAGAAGATACTATTTTATAATATTAATAATCTCCAAGGTAAGAGCTTAAAGTTATTTTCCCAGACAAAAAAAAATAGTATCAATGCAATAAGAATGAATTTTGGAAGAATGAGCCTGTAGAATCCTACTCCAGGTTCTCAGAATATTATTTATATCATTATCCCAGATAAACACTTCTGTTACCAAGCATCAGTGTGTGCTCAGTTCTCATTAAATTTCTGTCCTGACTAGTGGCATTCTGTCATAAAGTCATCTATTGTTTGACAGGTTGAAAAGGAGTTAGGACTGGAAGCTTGCAGAGAAAAACACAACGCAGTATTTCACTCCCATCTCAGTTCCAGCAGCAAGACTCACGGCATCAGTTTGAGATGTACTTACCTTACGTGTAAATTAATGTAAATTTCAGGTTAACATAAGTTAATTTAATTTTATATCAATGATGAGTATGAGGTGATATTTTAATTAAAATGATGATATGCTATTCAGCGTTTAGTCATAGAATGATGAACTTATGTTTAACGGATTTTCCCTTTACTGAGGCGAAGGGAGACAAAGAGACAGGAGAGAAGGAGAACACAAAATGTTCTGTGCTTGGGCACAAGCAGCCTGCTTCCCTCAGGAAGATAAAAAGTCGGCCTCTTAGTTTTCCTTTTCCAGTAAGCCTGAGAACTGGGATCTCTAATCAGTCATGTAACAGGGTAATCACCGACGCTCCCTGTGTAATTTTCTATCTGTAAAAAGGTAAATGTATTTTAAAAGTCTTCCATTTCTGCATCGCAGTAATAACACAGGAATTATATAAGATTCTAAGCATGAAAGCTCCTCGAAAAACTTAAAAGCATTATAGAAACTAAGTGGAAGATATGCCATTATTATTCTTAGAGTCTTCTTCCATACATGCATTACTTCTTGGCTAGCTGTACAAGTATCTCGGAAAGTTTTTGCTCTGAAACTTGAGAAAGTGGCTATATACCTTATTCCTCTAGAGAACTTCTGAAGTGTAGGCATTGTTGAAGCTTTGAACATGGTAGTTCTTTGTTTTAGATGCCATCTCAGCAGCATGTACTCAATGAATGCCAATCGCCCCTTTCCCCTTGTGAAAATAAAGACTCAAGACACATTCTATTTATTTATAATAGGAAAAGTATCTCATAAAGAACACACCCAACTTTATAAAGATATATCTAAGTATGTGAGTCATAAATCATGTGTGCATAAATATGTAACTACTCATGAAAAACTAATGGCCAAGCTACTGACCTCATTATTAACAATCCAAGTGTTACCAAAGTATGACTGGAAGGGTAACAGTCATACAGAGACAAGCATCATTAAAACAGACAACAACACCTCCATCAAGACTGTGTCAGAAATTCACACCAATAGAAAATAGTGATACTTCCAAATAGTAAGAATTACAGCATCCACTGAAAACATATTTGCCTGCTGAGATGTATTTATTTAATAATGACCCAGACCAATAATAAACAAATTACAGTTTTTAAAGTCCTGAATATTTAAAGAACTCTGTCATAATTGAAAAATAATTGAGAAGAAGTATCATTTCTCCACATTTTATGATTGTTACTGCTTACTTTGGTAGCTCAAGTACAGTAATCTTTGCATTACTTTGAAGATGCTTAAGATAGTAACAATGTGGACCCGTCAGAACCACTATAAATAAAAAGCAAAAGTGTTAAGTTTCTCCAACTAGATGGCAAGACTAATCAATATGCATCAGAGAAAGAAAGAGGAGGTACACATTTTATACAATTTACCAGTTGTCATCAAGGATGAGCAAGGCTTCTCACCATAAGGTAGGGCTCCAAAAAACCAGTTCATGCATCAGGGAAAGATCCTGATCCCACTGCCAAGGGCCCCTTAAACAGGCCAAGATACATAACTATCTCCCTTCTGCAGAGGGCCTAGTCCAGTCCCATGCAGACTCCACAGCTATCCATCTAAAGTTCCTCAGTTCCCACAAGTTTAGTTCAGTTGTCTCTGTGGATTTCTACATCATGATCTTAATATCCCCCTTTCCCCCAACACACACACCTTGTTCCTATATTCCCTCTTCCTTCTCTTTGACTAGACTCTTGGAGCTTGGCCTGGTGCTTGGCTGTGGATCCTTGTACCTGCTTCCATCAGTTACGGGATGAAGGCTCTATGATGACAGGCTATTCACCAATCTGATAACAGGGGTAGGCCAGCTCAGGCCGCCTCTCTACTATTGCTAAGAGTCTAAGCTAAGGTCATCTTTGTGGATTCTTGAAAATTTCCCTAGCACCAGGTTTCACCCTAACCCCATGATGTCTCCCTCTATTATGATATCTCTTTCATTGCTCTCCTACTTGATCCTTCCCACAGCTGGATCATCCTGCTCCTTCATGGTCTCATCCCCAAACACTTTATTCTATCGCCTGCACTCATCCCTCACCCCACCCTCATTTTACTCAAAAGATCTCAGCTATTTCCCCTTCCCAGAGTGATCTATTCTTTTCTCCTTCTCTGGAGCTGTGAGTTCAGAATGGCAAAAGATCTTCACCAACCCCATATGCAATAGAGGGCTGATCTCCAAAACATATAAAGAGCTAAAAAAACACTAGTTGTTGAAATACCAAACAATCCAATTAAAAAATGGGCTATAGGTCTAAACAGAATTTTCAATGGAAGAATTTCAAATGACTAAAAGACATTTAAGGAATTGCCTGACATCCTTAGTCATCAGGGAAATGCAAATCAAAATGCCTCTGAGATACCATATTATACCTGCCAGAATGACTAAGATCAAAAACTCTGATAACAGATTAAGTTGGAGAAGATGTGGAGCATGGAAAACACTCCTCCACTGTTGGTAGGATTACAAACTTGTAAAGCCACTTTGAAAATCAGTATTGCAACTTCCCAAAAAATTGGGAATCAGTCTACATCAAGATCTCATGATACCACTCTTGGGAATACACCCGAGGAATGCTCAAAATTATACCACAAAAACATTTGCTCAACTACGTTAATACCAGCATGATTTGAAACAATCTAGAAGCCCCTTAATCAAAGAATGTATAAAGAAAATGTGATATACACACATACACACATATATATATATATCACATTTTCTTTATACACACACACACACACACACACACACACACACACACACACACACACACACAAAATGGAGTATTACTCAGCAGTAAAAAACAATGACATCTTGAAATTGGCAGGCATATAGATGAAACTAGAAAACATGATAGAGGTAACCCAGACTCAGAAAGACAAACATGGTATATACTCAGTCATGAGTGGATATTAGACATAAAGCCAAGCTGACTCTTAATTCTCCTTGTATGTTGTCTTATGTCTTCATAATAAAAGATCAATGTGTTGAAATGGTAGTTTGTAAATATTCACTTATTTCTCTTTAGTTTTAAAAAATCCATGAAAATTTCAAAATCTGAGTTCTGCATAACTCTGTTTCATGTGATTAAAATAATCATGGATTGCATATAATACCTGATATAATACTTTCTGCTTTACAACTATAGAACCAATGAGTATTCCAATTAAAGCACTCCACTTTGCTGCCTCTATAAAATTTTCACATTTAATATCAACACCAGGTTAGTAAAAATGGGCCATATTCAGCCAATAAAGTTAAATGTTGAGAACCTTTTCTAAAATAACATTAACCAAAATAAAAAAGGAGAGAACTGGATAGAGAAGGAGGAGGACACAGAAGACAACTTAGGAAGCCAGAATAATTATGCCATCACTGCCGTGAGAGCTGAGATACAATGACAATGCAGGGCTTTGGCTTAAAATGGAAGAGGCATAAATGAAGAACACAGAAAAATAAGACTTGGTAATGGGAGAAGCTGGGGTGAGCAGAGAAATAGCCTAGGAATATACTATTCTATTTATCTGATTAACTACAAAGTCTAGCAGTTTAGCATCAGCTAATAACTCAGAGCGACAAAGCAGCTCCAGAGGCACCAGTGAAAGTGTAGCTACATTAAATATTTGTCCCATGCTGAAGTTATTGCCTCTGCCACTGTTCCTTTTGCCATATTTGTTTAAGATTAGTTTCTACTATGGCATTTTCATACATCAATATAAGGTGCTCTGGTCACACTCACCACCCCACAGTCTCATACCTTCCCCTGATCTCACCAGGCCCCCTGCTCCTCCTTGTAAGTTCCTTTCTCATTACCATTTCATTTTGCTCTCATTTTTATTTTTGTTTTATGATCCACTGAGCTTGTGCAGGGCCTCGCACATGGGCATGTGGGTGGAGCTCTCCACTATAGCATGGGCAATTCATCAATGTCTATACTACAGAATGGAGTGATTACTCTCTCGACAGCTAACAGCTGTTGCTAAGTTCCTTTAAAATCCTTTGGACACATACCACACAGTATGTCAAGTATTCTGATTCCCACTGATTGTATCTCTGATTCTTCACACCTTCTGTCATTGAACAATCCCACTTCAAAGACCAACTCCTCAGCACTTTGCCTTCTTCCTTACTTTGTTCCTTTAA
Source organism: Phyllotis vaccarum (assembly GCA_033318265.1). Classification (NCBI taxonomy): domain Eukaryota; kingdom Metazoa; phylum Chordata; class Mammalia; order Rodentia; family Cricetidae; genus Phyllotis; species Phyllotis vaccarum. The sequence goes on along the minus strand of JARWLC010000012.1, from coordinate 38,634,136 downwards.
TTACCTTCCCATTTGCTAGAATTTCATTTCTCCAAGACTTTGGCTTTGCTTTTCTGTTGCTTCCTTTTCCCCACTTTCAACAGACTTACATCTGCCTCCTCTTATCTAAAGAACAAAAGGAAAAGTATATGTTGGCCTCATCCAACCCTTCTTTTTGGTCTCTCTATCAAAAGTATGCTGTGCTGGTGTCACTTGCTCTGACAGCACATCCTCTCTTCTCAACTCTCAAGGATTCACTGTACAACATTGCTTTTTCTCTTGGATCTCTTTATTGCTTGGCTATATGTTGAAAAGTTCTACCCAATTTGAGGGTAGATCTTCCCCCATCAGTTAATCCTCTATAGTATTACCCCATAGGTCTGCCCAAAGTGAGTGTTAACTAAGTTCATTTATAACCTATCAAGGTACCAATGGAGCCATCACAGTGCCCTTGCAACAATTCCACCCTCAGAATTATACACAAGATTAAAAATACCATTTCTATGTGCCTGTATAGAAATTCACACATATATTTTTAATAGCCAACAGAGGGAAATAATTATCCCTGTAATCAACAGATGTATAAATAAAGTCTTGCATAGTTTTAAATGGCATAATTTTTATGTAAAAAGGGAGCATGTACTCAAAGGATTCTACATCCTACTATGCAGAGCTACTTACACATCCATGTCTATCACCGCCTTTTTACAATGGCATAGAGATGTAATGAACCTAGATATTCATCAACAGACAAGTAGAAACTGAAAATAAGAGGTGTACATGTAGTGGATTATGTTGTTTCATTGTAAATAATTGTCTCCCCACCACCACTGGTTTAATAAAAACTGCTGATTGGCCAAAGGCAAACAGGAAGTATGGGCGGTGCTACCAGACTAAGAAAACTCTGGAAGAGGAAAAACAGAGCAGAAATGCCACAGAGAAGCCAACAGATGCAGAGGACACCTATCCTGCTCTGAGTAAAGGTACTGAGCCCCATGGCTGAACAGGATAAGAGTCATGGGTTAGATTAAGGGTAAAGAGTTAGCAAGTTATATGCCTGGGCCTTAGGCTGATCAGCCTAAAATTAATGTAAACATTGTGTGTCTCTGTGTCTCTGTGGGTCTGAGGGTGTGCGGGTCCAAACCCTGAGGATAGGCCCGGAAGTCCGGGCCAGAAAATTCATACTACATGTATGCATACACACAATGGCATTTTATTCACCCATAAAAATCAAATTTTCATGAAAATGGGTAGAACTAGAAAGCATGTTAAATGAGGCAATCCCCAAGTTCAGAAAGATAAGTCCTGCATGTTCTCATAAGCAGATCCTACTCCCTAACTGTTAAATATACATATCCAGATGGAGTAAATATGGAGAAAAGCCAGGAATCTAGAAAGGGACCCAAGAGACCAGGGACAAAAGAAGTCTGTGGGGAAGGAGTGAGGAAGACACTAGAACAAGATGAAGAGAATGATGCTGGGATAAAAGAGTGTGAGGGTAAGGGAGTCACGGTCATGAGGAGGGTAAGGGAGTCACTGTCATGAGGAGGGTATGTGATACAAGGAAACACCCAAAAGGAAGTATGATGGAAATCTATGATTTTTATGTAAACTAATTTTAAATATTGAAGTGAGGGAAGTTTGCATTATTGATGTATTACATGAAAGAATAAATAAACAAATATATAATGAATGAATAAATACTTTAAAAAGGTTTTGTCATATATAGTTGGATTTTATTGTTAGAATCCTGAGAGATAAAGATGCTGTACCATCGGAAACTAAACACCAGCACTACAACCTGTGTGTTTTGATACAATGTTGCTAATTTATTAAACATTCAGATAAACTACCAAAATTGATGTATGGATGCTCTAAGTTTAATTTCAAAATTTTCTAAAAAAAATAAAAAATAAAAAATCATCACTCCAAAAAGCAAGCAGCCACTATATTAATAGTTAATAAACCAAAAATTTAAACAAACCTTATAAATTAAGAGAAAATATTAGAGGGGCAATCACGGTGAGGGGAGGATGGGAGGATGGGAGGATGAAAGTGAGCATGATTAAAATGCCACGATGAAGCACATCACTCTGTGTAACTAATATATCTTAATAACTCATGAAAATAAGAAAATAAAGTGTTAGCAAGTGTTAGAGCATGGGCAGTCCTTGAAAGCATACTTAATAAAAGAAGCTAATCACAAGCACAGTGCTGGCTGTGATTCCATTTATATGAAACACACAAAATGACAAAACTTACAGAAATGGAAAATAGTTTAATAGTTGCTAACATTCAGGGAGTGTTCAAAATTAGAGAGCCATGTAAATAGGTACAAAGATAATCGGGGAGGTGGTAAAGAGAACCTAAGATTATTGTCCGATTAGCTGACAGTTGGGAGGTGAGGAAAGACTGGTCCTCCTAGTCACTCCTGAGATTGAGCAGGATGATGAGACCCTCCCCCATCCACCAGAGAGAAGCACACTGAGCTGAGAGTCTTGTCCAAGCAGGATCTCGCTTTATTGTATCAGACAGAGGCTTATGTAGGCTGAAGTAAGGAGAAGGTAGCTGTCTTGGGTTGGGGGGTGGGGGGGAGATGGGTGAGAGTTTGGGGTCAATGAGATTATGTTGTGACAGCGGTGACTAGACAGAGGCAGTTTTTGGGTCGGTCTATGCTGAGTCACTCATATGTGGAAGTCATGGCCAAAGACAAGTCTTCAAGCTCAGGAAGTTACACCAGGCCTCAGGAGTATTGGTAAAGACCTGGTGAGAGGCCCAACAGATTGTGATAGCTTCTGAAAACCTTTGAATCATACACATTAGACATTATTATAGAGAATGTAAATTATACCTCAAAATAAAATTATACAATATACTGAAAGTTCAATACTGAATATAATAGGAAGCTAAATCCAGGCAGGTTTTATTTATTTGTTTGTTTTTGACTTTGGTTTTCTTACTGTAGAGAATCAGGGTTAGAGGAACTGTCTGAACTTGCTGGATAAGACCCCACCCAGGGCTTCTGAATGGCTAGATAAGCATTCTTCTAAAGAAGGTAAACACTGCTTAAAATATTCAATGTAAATGTTTTTATTTTAAAGCAGGAACTGAGAAGGGCCTAAAATATGAGCATACAAATCTCGAAGTCTGTAATTCCTTGGCATTTCTTATTAAGCATAAATTATTTGTGGTTATTCATAATAAATTGCCTAGGACTTCTCAGTCATTATTTATATGTGACCATTTCCCCAACCATCAAGATCATTCATGCTCCTGATGACTTTAGCAAGCCAGCCCCAAGCAAATACAAAATATAAAAAGCAACTATCTTCCCCTCTATCTTGGCACCTTTTGATATTTTATTGAAGTATAATTTTCCAGAATTGCCAAACTGATACATCTATTGTATTTTTTGTTAATGTTATTTGTTTTTTTCTTCCTAGAATGTAAATTCTTAAGGTCTGGAAGTATATTTGTTAGCTTTTCATCAATTTCACAATCCCCAAATTTAATACCTTAAAATGACAATGACTTATTTAGTTTTCTATTTCTTTAAATGAGACTATAAGAAATGTCCAGTCTTGTTGGTACTCATACTAAAATACAGTTGGTTCAGAATGGTCTTAACTGGAATGATTCTTCTGTTCCATCTAGTCTCTCAACTTCCAGCAAGCAAGTACAAGTTTGATCTCATGATAGCTAGACAAGTCATAAAAGAGAAATTCAAAGATTAGACGACTTATTAACATACACGATTATAAATGACATTATTCTATCCCAAGTCACAGGGGCAGTCCAAGATTCAAGGTCGTAGAAACATCTTTTAGATCCTTTCCTACAAAAAGTATATATGCATTACCTCACATACTTACTTATGGACATGTAAATATCTTAAATATTTTAAATATCTATTTGCTTATCAATTTTCTATAGCCTCTCTGTCATGATGGAAGCTGGAAATCACTCTACAAAAAAAGGGGGACATGTGGAAGGAAATTATAGTGTCTATTTCTTCAAGCAATGTCTCAGATAGACTTGACCTGCTTTATGAATTTCCATGTCTTAATTGTATGTCTGTTCTATATTTGCTCCATAAATAGTCCCTGAATGAACCCTTGAATTACCTTTTGGCTGCATCTTACCAGAGTCACTCCCATGAACTGTTCTTTCTTTGTTTAAATACTGTATATAGATGCTTGCATTAAACTCTATTTTAGGTGAATATTTACAATTGAAATGTGTTCATGCTGTTCTTTTGAGGGTAAACTCAATGTTCATAGTCCTTATAGTTGTTGCAAAGTCAGGTTGATTGCTTCCAAAATCTGTGAAGCATTTATACTTTATAGAACACTTCCTGTCCAAGGACATGTTTCTCCCAATTCTGAGTTTCCCCTTCCCTGCTCCTACCATATAAGCAAAGCAAATTGGAAAATGGATGAAATTCACTGATTATTCTATCACACTGTTCCTGAGTAAAAATGCATCACTCTCAAAATTTAAAAGTAACATCTACTGAACAATATGACGGTATTAGTGTGGCGGACATTTAAAAGATGAGCTGATTATGAAGGCAAACCCTCTTGAATAGGATTAATTCCCTTAAAGAAGGTAAAAGAGCCAGAGACAGTCCCTGATCCAACTGTTAGGAGTCCCACAAGAAGACAAAGCTATACAACTGTAACTTATGTGAAGAGGGCCTAGATCAGTCACATGCAAGGTCTCTGGTAGGTGATTATCTCTGTAGACCCATATGAGTCCAGATTAGTTGATACTGTGGTTTTTCTTGGGGTGTCCTTGGCCCCTCTGGCTCCAATAATACTTCCTCCCCTTCTTCTAGTGACCCTTTGTAGTAGGAGGTTTCTGGCCCAGACTTTCGGGCCTAGCCTCAAAGTTTAGACACACAGACCCACAGACTGGCAGAGACACACAGATGCATACGATAGTTTTAGGCTGATCAGCCTAAGGCCCAGGCATATAACTTGCTAACTCTACCTTAATCTAACCCATGACTCTTAACCTGTTCAGCCATGGGGCTTGGTACCTTTCCTTACAGCAGCACGGTTGTCCTCTGCTTCTTCTGGCTTCTCTCTGGCATTCTCTCTGGCATTCTGTTCTCAAAGTTTTCTTAGTCTGGTAGCCCTGTCCACACTTTCTGCCTGCCTTTGGCCAATCAGCGCTTTTTATTAAACCAGTGGGTGGGACAATTATTTACAATGTAACAACATAATCCCCCACAACCCTTCTCTAATTGGGTTGCTTTATCCAGCTTTAATAGGAGAGGAGGTACCCAGTCTTACTGCACCTTGATATTTCCATAGCTTGCTGACATACATGGGAGGCCTGCCCTTTTCTGAAGAGAAAGAAGTGAGGGAAGGGTCTGAGAGGATAGGGGAGGAAGGGATGGAAGGAGAAAGGGAGGGGGAGGGAGGGAGGAAGGGAGGGGAAATTGTGATCAGGCTAGAAAATTTCAATTAAATAATTAAAACAACAACAATAACAAAAAGATCAATTTCCTTATACAGAGAGGGCCCAAACAATCCTCTTGTCACTTTTCCTGAATGAGGTTACAATGAAGAGATGGCTGTCTACAACCCAGAAAAACAAGTTCCCAGCAGACACCAAACTTCTTGGTACCACGGGTTTTCTAGTCTCCAGTACTGTGAGAAATAAATGCGTTATTTTTAAACTACTTACTTTATCAGGTATTTTGTTCTTGCTACACATGGAGACCAAATTTCTTGCATGAGGTTGATTGATAAAAGAACTTATACAAACAAGGCAGCTCTACTTTCAACAGTGGCTAAGTAAACAGATTCAATATTTAAGCTTCATACGTTCTTCCCAATATACCGCCAAGCATGATATTTTAGAGTTACTATTCATAAAAGGCATTTGTCCTTTAGAATTGTGTCCTCCTGAAAAAATGACTGACATGTTCTAATGTCCAGATTTACAATAGTCGGGGAATTGATCTAACCACTGTTCAGGGTGGTATCATGCCTTAGTACTCATCCAAACAGCAGATTGTTCAAAACTGTGACATTAGTCAATTCCTTTTCCATCAGGCCCTTGCCATCTGGGCTAGTTCTGTTCACAGTGGACAAAGCCTTTTTATATTCACAGATGAAGCTACTAAAGGCAATGCCCATAAAAGAAATAACTCTGTGTGTGTCTCTCTCCAAGTCCTGACAGTTTGTTTTTTTTTTTTTTAATGAAAGCTTTTCTGCGGCCATACTTGTTTTCCAACCCTCCTTCCAGCCTTTCACTGCAGATCTTTGTCACTTGACACCTGAATTGCTGAAATCATTTCCCAATATAACACTCCTGTCGTTATTAGCAGTCTCACTAACTCTAGAACCCTACCTGGCATGTACAAACACTCTTACCATTGTTCTCTGTATTTATACACTACATTGTAAAATTGCTGGTGATGGATTGAATGAAAAAGTGTCCCCTATAAACTAGATGTCTATTGTCCCAAATTGACTAAGGTATGTAACAACGTGTTTTCCAGTTGGAGGCACTGCCTGAGCGATGGATGTTGGAACCGTGCTGGAGGAAGCACATCACTAAGGATGGACTTTGATATTGTGTGGCTTTACTCCCCTGCCAGTATGCTATCTCTGCTTTGTGGTTTTGGGTGAGCTACGACTTCTTAGCTTCCTGATTCTGCCACCATGCCCACTGCTTTCAGTTATGATTCCTTCCATAAAATAGACTCTTACCCTTCTAGAACTATAAACCAAAATGTACTGTTCTAGTTCTTAAACACCACCTTTGGCCATAAATGGTGTATTGTATGTGGGGGGAAAAAACCCACTGGACAAAATTTAATTAATTAACTAAATTATATAATTAAGACCATTTCATAAGTGTGAAATGGTTTGTCATGCTCTGACCTTGTTGTCACCTTTTCTGCCCTTTCTCTGCTTAAAACATTTTCCTCTTATCTAATCAGCCCCCATCCTTCTACTTCCTTTGACTTCAAATTCATCTTCTCCCTATCTTCACGTGCCCTTCAGATTATGGAACATGATGATTTTTTTTAAAATTTTTTTCCCTCATTGTTGAAGATCATCACCTGCATAAGTCACCCTAGTAACTAATCAAGCTCAAACAACCCATTGAAAAATGTCATCCCAGTTGCCTGGGAAACAGGGATCAAACTCTTCTGTCACTTCTTAAAGGACACCTACCTACATGTTCATCCCAATTCCCACCTGCCAGAACTCCACCCTGGAGAGATTTTCCTGCTCATTCTTCCCACAGTGACTGTTGTCCTCGGAACAAGGCCACACTCCATTGGTTCACCTTGTTTGGAGAGCACTGTCATCCCCCCTGAGTGGAAATTTAGTCATAGCAGTGTATTTGTACAACCTATCCAAGCTGAACCTTTCTTCATTTCAATAACAGCTTATATAGTTTTGTGATCCTGTTACCACACGGGGGCTGACATGTGAACACGGCCAATGGGTCTCTGGGCCTTTCCCTTTACTCTGGAAGTGACTGGAAACAATGCTCTCTCTGAGCTGTAGGACTGACCCCTACAGATGTTGCTGTAAAAAGCAGTGCCAGGGGAGAAAACAAGGTAGAGGAAGGGGACTCTTCCACACTCCAAAGACAAATGTGCAGAATTTTGCACTTTATGCAAGGTCAGTGAAAAATTAATATAAAAAAAATTTCAGGTAAGAAACTCCAAGAATTTCTCATGTCTCAAGTCTTCCAACTTTACTGTATATTTATATATAGTGGATATATATATATATATTTATATAAATAAAATATACATACATAACCTGAGTCAGGCTGCATGAAAATTCTGAGGGTTTTGCTGGGGGCATAGTGGCCCTGAATTTTGCTTACACTTGAGGTTAACTGAGGTTTAACAGCAGCCACCATTCTGATGTCAAAAGAATGTGTCACCCAGCAGGGAGACAAGAGCATATGCATTATGTTTCACTCAGTGGTAAGTCTTAACTCCTGGAACCCCACTATCAAAAGACCCAGTGAGAAAAGAAAAAGTCTTTTGGGTTTTTTGTTTTTGTTTTTGTTTTAGACAGCAACCTATAACAATGAGCAGTTTCCTCTCTGTCCTCTAGCTAGGCACATAGGGACACAACAGAAGAGCCTCAGCCAAACTTTCCACTTGAAAAGGTAATGGTTTCCTCCTATTTATTCCCCTTAGCCCGGCCATGTTTCTAAGACAATCAGAAACTTATTGTAGATGTTGACCATGGAAAATGTATTGTTTCATGCATTAAATAAAGTAGTATTTACAGAATAAAATTTAAGAAACAAAGGAAGGAGGAAGAGAAAAATCACTTGCCTAGGAACAGAAGTTTAAGTTAGTAATTTTATGTTTAATTCCTTACCTGAGCAGGATACAGTGGCCCATGTCTTTAATCTCAGACTCTAGAGCAAAGGCAAGGAAATCCCTTAAGCCAGCTTAGTTTCACACAGAAAGTCCCAGACCAGTGAGGGCTACATAGTGAGACCCTGTCAAAAACCCAAACCAATTGCCTAACCTGAATCTTGAGATTAAACCTTATTTTTCACCTTTATTTTGAATTAATACAACTAGCACAAATGCAGATTTTGAATAAATAAAGATACATGGGTTACTGGTCTTTATTAAAGCATTGCCATCATTAAAGTCCTTTGTTGTCACAAGAAAAAATAAAGGCCAGTTTTTATGCATAAGTATTTTACCTTAATACAAGTATTTAAAAATAAAACAAGCATTTGAGTTTCTTTAGAGCTGTGTAGCATGTTACAATTATCTATTAACTGGAAATTATATTCTAATTGGTGCCCCTTTTCCAGTCTCCTTTAAAGTCTTTTTCTCAAAATAGCAGAAATAAGTGCACCCCACCCCCATCATAACCAAACATTCCTGTGGGAAAAAATACAAACTACTTGAAGTTAAATGTCTTGGTTTTCAGCATAACATTTGAAATTTGGGGGTTGATTTATTTTGAATAAAGAATCTGCTCTAAAAATAGTAAAATATACAGAAAATTTTTGTTTGGTCCTATAGTTCTGTTTAATTTCAGTGAGCAAAAAAAAAAAAAATTTTTAATTTGCAAAGAAGTATTGTTTATACTAGAGAAGCCCCTTGTACCCTGTATTGTCTCCACAGAGTCCCCATGACCTCTCCCATGCAGACATCCCGCAGGCTTAAGGTCTGAAATGACTCTTTTACAATGAGATACCACACTCGCTCCCACTTTAGAGAGCAAAAGAGGCTTTGTTCAGTTTAACAAACAAAACCATGGCTTCCTGTGACCCCTCTGTCCTTTCACCCTATTTATAAACACAAGGGGCGCATCTCACAGACAACTTTGGTAATGAACATAGCAACCCGGTTTTCCAAACAGCAAATGCAGACATCTGAAAGACCAACTGAACGGAAGGGGAATGAGGAAACTCCGTGTGATTACTGGAAAATGAAACCATTACTCAACAGAAAATTTGAAGTTCAGACATAGCACAAACCTCTTGGTTCTCTCTCACATAGCTGGGAATGTACATTCAAAGGAAATACCAAAATAATTTTCCTTTGGTGAGAGGGGGCAACAAAAATAACTGTAGAGAGAGAACCTTTAGGCAAAGAAAAGTTCTACAAATTGAAAGGACACAAAACCAGTTTCCTCGCAAAACTCTAGGGTTGAGGAGCCAGTGATAAATTAATCCTCTAGATTGTGTACTTCTCAGAGAGCGCCCTCTAACCAGTCCTCAGAGGCCTGGACTCCTTTAAAGATCTGTCTCTGAGATCAAGATCCTAGGTAATGTGAAAGATGTTGAAACCCTTCAAATGAGAGCCCAGAGTTCTGCTAATTTTGTGTGTGCCTGGAAAGTCTGGGAGGATGGATCCAGGCATTATTGGGATATGCTAAACAAAGCTATTTCCCCGATTAAAATAGGTAAGGGATGGATTGAGAAAATTTGTATCCTGTGGCTAAAATTGCCCTTTTAAGTTCCTCAGACACGACACCGCGGGAGTTGGAAGCATTAGGGAGTATTTTGCTCTTTGCCTCTCTCTATGTGCCCCACACCCACACTCTTGAGGGGTTTTTAGGTCTCTCACGCTTGGTGCAGGGTCTCCACACTCTGGCACAAACTCTAACTTCTCTACCAGCTCCTGGACTCTGTAGGCGAGATGAGGCATAGGAACTTGGATGCTGCAAACCCCGGACTCTCAGGCAGAGAAACCAAGGGGGAGGTGCACCATCCTTGGTATCTCAGCATCCTCAGTTTGCCCTCCCTGGCCAGCAGTGGGCGCCTTCCACAGTAGACCTTGTCAGAACTTACAGAAAGGCCAACAAAATATACAAATAAAAGTTTGCCTTCCAAAAAGTCTGATTGTCAGTTTCTTTGGTGAGTACTGACACCAAGAAGAGAAGCCATCCACAAGACTTCTTGTCTCTTCCCCACGGGTCAGGCCTCTTACTTAAAAGTCCACTCCAACAGACATCTTTGCCACTTCATTTTGACTTCAAGAAAACACAGAAAGCAGCCTTTGAGGCACAGGGGTGGGGATGGGGGTATTTTCTATGTCGCAAGGCAGGAATTTCCCGGGCACCATAAGCCAAAGTAGTCCCAACTGCTTTTCCAGAGCATCTGTGAGTGCACAGGGTTGACACCCCAAGGAGAGTAGATGTTTCTAAAGCAAGGAAGGAGGAGGGGCAGACAGTGCAAAGTCTTGAACCTCTAAATTCTTGAAGTAGGGCAGAGGGGGGGCAGTTCTCATGGCAGATGTCCACGCAGTTTGTACAGTTTATATTTTGTCTGGATTTTCTGCCTTGAACCGCCGAGGTTTAATTTCGAAGAGGGGAGAGGTTATTGCAATGATCAAAACTGATCCTAGAGCCAAAGACTGAGCCAGTAACTCCTAAAGCACAGACTCTAGGAGATTTCTAGGGTTTCTGCAAAGAGCACTGTCCCCCTGAAATGGGACAAGGAGAGCAAGATCTGAAAGCACGGTGGAGCCGAAAAGCTGTGTGTCATAGGAAAAGCAAGTTATCTTAGATGCTGCTTCCAGGGCTGGGATACTGAGTGAACGGGCAGGGTCCTGTAACTCCTGCAGTTTTAGTTTTTCTCCTTCTCCATCACCACCACCACCACCATCATCATCACCATCTTCGTCATCATCGGCGGCAGAACTTGCACTTGATAATCTTCTTAAACGCGTTTTGAAAGTCCTTGTTGAAATAAGCATAAATAACTGGGTTGAGCAGTGAGTTGGAGTAGCCGAGCCAGTTGATTATGGCACCCAGCAACGCAGGCATGTGGCAGCTGCTCTCACAGAACGGCAGGACCAGAGCCACAATGAAAAAGGGCAGCCAGCAGAGGATGAAAGTGCCCATGATAATGCCCAGCGTCTTCACTGTCTTCCTCTCACGGGCCAGGGCCATCTTGCGCTTTGCCTCAGCATTCCGCTCATTTTTTCTCTCCAAGCAGGCGGGTGCATAGGAGGTAGCCGCTGACTCGCTGGGCAGCGGCAGGTGCTCTTTGGAGTTACCCACCCTGTGCACCTCGATCACCTCTAGGGTCGCGTCGTCGTCACCCTGCCTCACCGCACCATTGACGCAGGAAGCCCCCACAACCTTATTCTCAACGCTGTGCCTCCAGTCCCCACTAGCTGGCTGTCCGTTCAGGCTCTTTTTGGGGGGTGGGGCCGACGATGTACTGAGGTTAGAGCCAACTCCCTTCTTTTCCACCTTCTTGACAGTCTTACGGATCCGGAAGCGCGCGGCTCGGAAGATGCGCCCATAGAGAACCAACATGAGCAGCAGCGGGATATAGAAAGCGCCGAAAGTGGAGTAGATGGTGTAGCCATGGTCCTTGCTGATGGTGCACGCGTCGGGGTCCGAGCGGTCTTCCGGGGTGCGCCAGCCCAGCATGGGCGGGATGGAGATGAGAAAGCCAATGAGCCAAGTGAGCGAGATCAGCGCAGCAGCGCGCCGGGGCGTCCTCTTGTTCACGTAGTCTATAGGGTCGGTGATCGCCCAGTACCTGTCTAGTGCGATGGCACACAGGTGCAGAATGGACGAGGTGCAGCACAGCACATCCAGGGCGATAAACAGGTCGCAGGTGACCTGACCCAGAGTCCACTTGTTGAGCACCTGGTACAGAGCAGCCATGGGCAGCACCAGCACTGACACCATGAGGTCGGTGACCGCCAAAGAGCCGATGAGATAGTTGGCCACATTCTGGAGGGAGCGCTCCAGGGCGATGGCAGCCACCACGCAGGCATTGCCGAGAACCGCGCAGAAAATGAGCGTGCCCAAAAGCAAAGAGGTAATCACTTGGTAGCTGAAGGTCACGTCGGAGATACCAGTGATGTTGCCGCCTGTCCCGAAGGGCTCCTGGGACGATGTGGTGTTGTTGCCCTGGCCAAGACTGAACATATCCATGCCTGCCTTGCACGCCCGGTGGGATGGGGGAAGGGAGAGGGGAAGAGCTGCAAGAGGATCTCCCTCGCCCCTCCCCCTAGGGGCTTTCTCCTTTTCTGGGGAATTTCAGAGGAATGGGATCCAGGGACAGGAGCGGGAAGTTCTTACTGCTCTGGAGGAGGCTTCTGAGGGGAGCAGCTTCCAGGTGAGCTCTCTCGCTTGGCTCCCGCGGGTCCCGAGCATTCAGAAGCTCCAGCTAGGAAATTGTAGTTGGCCTGAGAGCAGCTTCCAAATCTCTGGGTGGTGGAGAGGTGGCTGGAACATCTGTCTCCCGCTGTCCATTTCACTTTGTCGCTGCACAACTAGCTGCGGGAGCCGGACTCTGCAGACTAGCAATCCGTCTCGAATCTCAGAAGTCTCGCATTCCAGAAACCCCAAGCTCCGGGGTCACTCTGGGACCATCATCTCTTAGTTCTTTCTCTCCCTCTCTCTGGACTTGGCCAGTCTAGGCTGGCTATTCTTTGTCAGCCCCTTCTCCTGGCTTCCTCCCACTGACCTCCCTTCCAGCTTCCCTTTCCTTCTCTCCTCTCTTTATCCCTCTATGTGTCGCTCAGACAGCTAGTCTCCCTTCCTCCTACACTAACCCCCACCACCACCCAACACTTCCCCAGCTCAGAGTGTCTCCTTCCTCTAGGTCCCCGCCTTCCTATCCTTCCAGACAGGCGTCTTTACATCGGAGTCAACACACTCAGAACTAACTTTATATACCCACTCCGATCAGACCAATGTTTTAGCAGACTAAACTCCGCCTCCTACCCAGCAAACTAGAGAGAGATAAAAAAAAGAAAAAGAAAAGAAAAAAAAATCTTTCCTCCACTACCCATTTCTTTTATTTCTGCCAACTACTTAACAGAGGCATATTCACGGTGTGGTTATAGGAAATGGGGACCGACACAGGAAGCCTAAAGGTTGGAAATCTGGGCAGCCTTGGGTCACCCACTAAATTATTGTTTAGAGAGTGTGGGCATTAGCTTATAAAAAGAAAACGTAGGCTCATTTAGTCTCTCTTGGAGCGCTGGTGCCTATGACCTTTTCATATTATCCTTGTGGACTAGAGAAAGAAAACATTATAAAGGACACGTTAAAGGACAAGACCTGATAAACAGCTGGGTCTCAAAAAATTCAAGCAGGTGTGCATTCTAAACACAACACACACACACACACACACACACACACACACACACACACTACAGTCATTACTACTCTCTTCATTTCAATGATATGAACACCTTCCATAGTTTTGTAGCGAGTAGATTTGGGGGGAAAGAAATGTTTGTATGTATTGGAAACAAGGACCTTCATTTCCTACGGACTTTGGACTTTCCCTCCCAGTCTACAAAACTCCGGAGAACTTGGTCGATACCCTCATCTCTAGCCATTGTGCATCTCTCTGAAATTGGGTTCAGCACCTGGGACAGCTCTATGCAATAAGGGCTTGCTTATGCCGCCACCTTCTGGCAAGCGCTTCAGAGAGCCATCTAGAAATGCTTGCCTTAAAGAAATGAGCCTGTATTTTAAAAAAAAAACCAAAGATTCGAAGAGAAAGAATATAACAAAGTGAAAAAGAACTTTCAATTATTGCCACTTAGTATTTTTCACTCATTTATTTTTTCTTATTTTGGTTTTATACCAAGACTGTTGTATGTTCTAGCGCCTTTTGAAAGCTTAAGACATATATCATTCACAATTTCTATAGGAAAAAAATGCCATTTGATAAGATGAAGACAATACGGTCCCCTACTAGGGCTGCGGTGCCATAGCCTGTGCTACAGAGCTCATACATTTTATTGGAGGTGGGTGACAGTATTACCTTTTCCATAAAGGAATGACTTAATAGTGAAAATTAGAGAATTCTAAGAGTTTTAAAATTGCATTTTAAATTGTTTTTTCTTTTTGCAAAAAATAATCCCAATTGAACACAAACAATAGAAATTCCAATTAATCAAAATAAACACAGCACACAAAAGATTCACTTATAGATTCTGATTATATGCCCAAAATGAAGAAATGCAGAATGCAATTCTCAAAGTAGCCAATTTTAGATAATAGTCAAGGATGCACTATAAATTGCATTCTGTTGTGTTCAAATCTGGGCTTTAAATTTCATACTTCTGAATTCTTAAGACCAGAGAAGAGAGTAATAACTAATGCATCAAAGAAAATCTAGTTGGGCAGACGTATACAATACAGTCAGTGTGCTTGGAGATGGATTGACCTGGGCATGGTTCCCACTCAATCATTTCAGTATACCAAAACACTGAAGCTGCCATGTGTGGTGATTCATAACACTGAAAAAAGAGAGATGAATACACACAGAAAGGCAGACTCTGAGAAACTCTTTTTGAAGCCTGTGATTATACGTAGGCTTTTCTACTAAAATCCCTCACAAATATAGAATTAAATTGTTTATTAAGATACAGTTGCAGAGATTATAATGGACATTTAAAGTCTAAAATTTCCAAAGACAAAACTTCAAAAATGTAGCTAAGACTCCAAACAGAGTAAAAGAAGAGGCATTTACATTCAAAGAGCAAACATATACATACTAAGAACCTACTTGACTACAAATGTTTCAAACTTAGCACATGTAAGTATGCAATTAATATGCAAATACGTAAATTACAAATCTGGAGACAAGTCAGTTGGTCAGCAATTACCCTTTGCGTACTGGATGCTAAATGATTTAATAGCTAACAAACTTATTTTTCCTTTCCAAGAAAATTAAAAGACATTAAGTCTGAAGTTTGTGTTTATGAAGTCTTGGATTTGCCTTTCTACCTTAATATGATAGAGCATAGCATATTTAATATAGCAGAGTGTACCATGTTTAATATGTTTAGGAAATTCCCAAGTAGTTCATATTTATTCTCAAATTAATGGACAAGATATATCAAATATTTCCTTTCTTAAAATCTATGAGCTTTGTAGATACTTTCCTGGATTCTGGGAAGAAAGGAACAATGGATGTGCAGTGATATGTATAGTCCTACAGCTTCTAAATAACTAATAATTATGTGTGACTTTCTGTTGAACTTTTAATACTGTGGTATATAATAAAAAACAGACTAGTGTTGCCTTTTTTCATGCTCACATTTGGCCAATTCTTCTATTTGACTGTTTAACTCTTAAGAGATGCAGAAGGTAGCCAGTATGGTGGACACAAATTTTTAATCTCAACCTCACAGCCAGGTCTATGAGTTCTAGACTAGGCTGTTGAGTTACAAACCAAGCAGGGATAGGTACTAAGCCAGTGTCACAGAATCATCACCATAATCTGGTTTAAACTAATGCAGAAGTTGGCACTGATTAAATGGTGCAAAAATCTCCAAACAGACTTAAACTCATTCCTCAAGACTTCTGAAGTCAACATAGGGAAAATCTTGCTTTATAATGGCTGTGACTAATATGATTTCTAGACAAAAAGATCAATCACTCTGCTTTTATTTTTAACTTGAATTTACTAAAATCAAGACAGAACTTGTCAGGTGATAGATCTGTGTGTGATATATCATCCATCATGTGGAATTTTTCTGTAATACTTTATGAGAGATAAATTATTTTTAGTATTTTCATGGAAATTTGATCCAATACCAGTATTGTGATGTAGTTCTTTGGCCAACCATATAAAACAAAAAAAAATTAAGCAGTAGCTTTGCAATGATCATAGCCGAAGTTTGAATTTATCAGTAATTACTTAAACATCATGTTCTACTTACATTAAAACTTTTATTAGGAGAAAAGATGCTACTAGTTGAAAACCAACTTACAAAAGTTACTTCTAAAAGTCCCTATTTAAAAATAAAAAATGGTTTATGTCTTTGACATGAGGATAGATTATCTGAAGCTAAAAATATTATTCTAAATTAAATGTTCTCTGATCCTTAAATATCAAAGTAGTAAGAAAATATACTTTCCAGAACTGTGAGACTGGAAATCACTATGAAAATAAAATTAAGATAGGAAATTTTGTTTAGATAATTTGAAAGTCTTTCGTATTACTCAAAATTTATAAGAAACTCAAACGAAGAAAATAATTTCTTTAAGACTGAGTTGAGTTTCTTGTGTCTGATCCTCACCATCCATCTTGCTCAGGGAATGTCATTTCTTCCCTGCTGTCTCCCTGCCATGCACTTCTTGTGGCATCAGAAGGTACCTAAGACTTCAAATGCAAAGCACAAAATAATGATCTTCTTGTTTCCTAAATAATCAAATGGCTACAATGATAGACTTGTGGCAATCAAATGATGTACTTTGTTAACCCAAGATTATCTTCCATGAAATTTGAAAAAAAAAAAGTAATTATAATGATACAAAGTAATAATATTGTCTCTCTGTTGATAATTTCTCAGAAATGTGGAGAAAGAAAACTAGGTGTGCATAGTGAGAAAATAAAAGCTTATAAAACAAAACACATAAGGCTTTAATTGATGAGAACCCATTATAAAGACATTATGAAGACTTCCTTGTAGAAGTTACTCTTTTTTATTTCTTAAAGTCGTTATTAAGGAATTCTCTAGAAAATTCCAGGTAAAATGCAAATAGATTAAAAAATATGATCATTGTATTCTGGACTTCTTAGTCTAAATCAGAATGCACTGGGGAGGAAAACCAAGCCTGGCAATGGAAGTTCAATAACTGGTGTTGAGTAGGAGTCAGCCCTTTTCCCCAGGAGCTCTACCGTGTTTATTTCAAAGCATGAGATAAACAACTGATGCATGTAGCTGCCAAAGAAATACTTTTAAAAATACCTACTAAAATCTGGAAGATAATATTTTCACTTTTAAAAATTATCAGATTCATAATAATTGGTATTAATAAATACACTTTTCAAAGTTCAGTTCCTCTATAACACTATCTAAATTATTTATATAGAATATTTCTATAAATATCTTCATTGTTCACTTCTGAAAGAGTAAGAACATAGTTGAAATAAGACAAGTTTTAGAAATGTGAACATTATTACTTATTAATCTGAGAATATTTGAAGTTCAGTTTAGTCAAATAATTACTTGAAGTAATCAGTTACTTTGATTATTTAAAATTTGGAGGATTCCCACATATTTATTTCCTCTGGCAAGTATTGCTTTCATATAAACTTCAAACCTATAACACAATGCATTGGTTTAATGTTTTATTCAGGCCAAAAATACTTTCTAAACAAAACAAATATGACAATGAAATATTAGCCTAATGCCACACCATTTGGTCTGTGCAATCACTAAGTAGGCTGGGTCCTAACTGGCTACAATCCTACACTAATTACCCCAGGTTCTACTTCTTACCCTTTTATTATACACTGAAAGAAATAATGCAATGAATATTTATGTATTTTTAGAAGCATAGTAAAAATAGTTTTAATCCAATTGGAGTTAAATTTTATCTTAATTTAGTATTTATAACTATTATGAATGATTATATTTCTATACATAACATAAGTATCACTCGCAAATAGGGAAAAAAGATCATTCTTCTCTATAAACTCCTCCTCTGTTACAATAAGGTTTCCTGGTCCCCAGCAGCCAGAGGTTCAGAACCATAGACCTGCAGTGCCAGACCGCTTAGCTGCCCACTGTTGCTTAGTCCCCCCAAAAGATTCAGATGCGTATATTAACTTCATGCTGTTTGGTCTAGGTTTAGACACCTTACTAGCTTGCTCTTTCATCTTAACTCAACCCATTTCCATTAATCTACCCTGCCACATGGCCCATGGCTCACCTGTTCCTTGCATGTTGTTCCTTTGGGTGGCTGGCTCCATCTGTCTCTATCTCTGCCTTGCCTTTCCTACCTATTCTGATTCCCCACCTACTTCTTCTATGGTACCTGTCATGGGCCAAAACAGCTCCTTTATTTAAAGACTGGTATTCATAACATACAGAAAGACATTCCCACATCATTTCCCCATTTCTGTCTAATCAAAAAGGAAGGTTTCAATTTCAACATAGCAAAATTACATATAACAAAATAGTTATTTAAGCAAGAATTACAGTTACAATATCTAGTCTATTTGTATTTAGCAAAATCAAAGAAAATACTGTATTATCTACCTTATCTGTATGAATTTAAAGTTTTATATCCAATATACCTTTTGATAAAACTAAGAAAAACTGTACTTATATCTATCTAATCTTCAACTACATCAAAGACCACAGAAGGATATATTTTTTTGCTCATTTTATTGTGGCATATATTTGCATTAATAAAAAATCATTAATTGATTTGATTTCCGTTTGTGTAGATTTAAGATGTTAGAATGAGATGATAATTTATTCATGATTTGGTAAGTGGAATGTAAATTATTCCAAAATTTTCTCATTCTTATTATTACTTCTACTGTAAGTTTTATATTTTTTGGTATAATTTAGCTAGTTCTTCTTTTTAAAGATTTATTAGTTTTATTTTGATCTTTGTGTATATATGTACATACATTGAATGAAAGTGCTGATAGAGGTCAGAAGCTGGATTCCCATGAAGCTAGATTTACAGGCAGTGAGTGAGCTGAGTGGAACAAAAATCAAGTCCATTGGAAGGCCCTATTAATCACTGAGCAAATCTCTCTGTTAGTTCTTAAACAATCATACAGGCAAGTTGTTTTGAAATGTAGATTTTAATATAATAGGTCTGAGGTGGATCCCAACATATTACAGTTTGATTGATTTTCAACTGGTGATGGGATTGCTGATTCACAAATTAAAATTCAATTTAAGCATCTAGAAGTAATTATTGGTTTCTGAAGTATGTCAATATTCATCTTCACTGGACAGAGCCAGATTCATCTCCAGATGGCTTACATAAAGTCTCGTAATAACAGTTAAATGGGTTTAATTGTGCCACCAGAAGGGTAAAAGATTCATTGGTCTTGTGAAAATGGCCTTATTTGGAAATAGGATCTTTGCAATTGTAACCAAATTCAAATAAGCTCCTTCTAGATTGCCACACCACCTAGTACAGTGACATAAGTGAGTATGATGTAAATCCTTGGGAAACAAGGGAAATTTAGACTCAGACAGGAAACACAATATAAAAATAAGTTATGTGGAGAATAAAGACAGTTTCCAGCTGCAGATGCTGAAACACACACAGACACACACAGACACACACACAGACACACACACAGACACACACACACACACACACACACACACACACACACACACACACACGAGGCAGATCCTCCAAAGTCATCAGAGTTTTATGGTTTCAAAGTTCTGACTTAGTAGAGTGTCTGTTGATTTAAGCCCAGTACCTGTCTAGTGTGATGATACACAGGTGCAGCACAGCACATCCAGGGTGATAAGCAGGTCACAGGTAACCTGACCCAGAGTCCATTTGTTGAGCACCTGTTACAGAGCAGCCATGGGCAGCACCAACACTGACACAATGAGGTCAGTGACCACCAAAGAGCAATTTGGGTTACTGTGCTTTGTTACAGCATCTATGGGAAGTTAATATAGTCACTGTTGTCACTGAAAATGCCTGTATGTCCAATTATTTCACTGAAGTTTTCTTAATGTTGCTTCATTGTGAATTATCTGATCACACTTTTCCTTATAGTTAAATTAGATCCTTTACTATTGTTTTAAACTTACAAATTTCACAACTTAAGAATGATTTATGGCCTAATCTTTTGCTGTTTTTATTACTAAGGTAATCTTAAGAGATGCAAGCCAATATTTCTCCCAGTTTCTTACTTAGTTCGTTAATAAGCCTAAGCTTGCTTGTAAGCATACTGTGTGAAATAGGAACCCAGTATAATTGTCAAGACAGAAATTAAATGCGTGCATACTAGTTTTTCAGTTTCCCTGCTATCTTTTGTTTGTAAGCTTTTCAATACCTATTCCAAAAGCACAATGAGTTGATGTTTATAATAAATTTCATATCTGATAAATTAAATGCATCTCTTTATTTTTTCTTTGGGGGTTTTGCTATACGTATCCCTTATAGTTAAATATCACTTTAGCATCAATTTTTCCATCCTACAGTTATCTGTTTAATAAAAACTGTTTCAGAATATAATTTAAGTTATATTTAATTTATGTGATAATTTGGGAAGAACATATAACACTCTGACTGTTTAGCTCTATCTTATTTTTGACAGAGCTTATAATTTTCTCCATCAATAACATGAACTGATTTTGTAAACACTTCCCTCTTTGGATACTTTATTTGTCATGGTTGTAATTCTACAGTTGGTACATTGTAATGTTACATTGGTAACAGATAGATGGGCAACTGATAGTTATATAGATAATAGAAATTATTTTAAAACAGTCTTAGTTTTACAACATTATTAAACAGAACAACTGGAGGTTTTTTCCCCCATATTCCTTACTTCTCCCATATATGAATTAGATGACCAGACTATCTCCCACCATAGTGTTACAATTGTTACACTGCATAAACCTACACATACACATCAATAATATCCAGCAAACTCATAGTTAAATCAAGGTTTGCTCTTGACATTTTAAGGTGTCAGATCACTTTATAATGAAATGTATTTACTATTATACATATCATGCTATACACATCAGACTACTATCGTATAGACTAACTTTACTGTGATGGTTAATGTTAATAACTTGGCAGACTGTAGACCCAGCCAGGGAATGAGCCTCTGGGTATGCCTGTGGAAGGTTATTTTCATAGTGCTGAGTTTGGAAGACCCACCCACTATCAACGGCACTGTGATCTGGGTGGGATCCTGGATTATACAAGGAGCAAAAGAAAGCTGGAAAGGGGAGCAAAAGCCGCATGTGTTCATTGATCTCTGCTTCCTAACTGTGAATGCAATGTGATCAATTGCTTCCAGCACTTGCCTCCTTAACTTCCCTACCTTAAAGGACGTAACTTTAAACTGTGAGCTACTGAATGGGTTAAATTCCCCCACTTTCACAACTGAATTTAGATTACAGTTCCCTGAGAAGGATAGATAGGCGTCTTTTCCAATAATGGGCTATTTATCTACAAGACCAGTACATTCAGAGACCAGGAAAAGAACAAACGCAGAGGCCTAAGTCAGCCTCACAGGGCCTCAAGGACAAACCTATACTCCCCCCCCCCTTCTGAATCACATCCAGACTTGTGTAGATGTGAAGGATAAAACTAAACCTCAACCAATTATGAATATACTCATGTAAATGCTGCTCGCTTAACCAATTATGTAGCTGACTCTGACCCTCTTTAGCTGTGCTTAAAAAGAGCCTACACATCCCTCTTGAGACTGCCGCCATTTTGTACAAGTAAACTTGTACCCAGAGTCTAGACGCCCAAAAAGACCACCAAGAGACCAATCTGATGAAACAGCAAATAGTCTCTTTATTGACAAACTAGCTTGGGTCACTTCCTCTGTCCCCTCTGTCCATCAGTCCTATAGGGCAATGGAGTAGGAAAGACCCTGAGGCAAGGGTTTTAATGTGTGTGTGGGGGGGAGGTTGCTCTGGGGGCTTCAGAGCTGTGGGGCTACAGTCCTAGGAATGGTCCAAGCTCGGAATAGGGGTACCTGTTATGAATTAATTGCTTGCTTTGAATTCTAGGTATGTTTCAAAATTTAGCCATGGTCAAGGTTTACCTGTACCTGGAGTCTATTGTTAATGTCCCCTTTCCAGGAAGGAATGTTTGAAATGTCAGGTATTTCCCCTTAGGTGCTGGATCCTCCTTGGATGGTGACCTCTCATGGGCCCTTCCTGGAACAACCAGGTACCAGCAAAGGCCTACTATTTGTCTGGCAAGGTGCTTTGAGTCCTACATAAACAATCCCCAATGCACATTGGTATAATAAATGCTCTTTGTTCTTGCATGCTATTTGAGTCTGGGGTCTTCTTTCAGCATTTCTTTGGACCTTATACAAAATAAACCTTTTCTCCCCTGGAAATTACTCGCCTCAGAGTATTTTATCACAGCAACAAAAAAAGAAATGAAGATGAAAACTGTACCAAGAATGTAAAGATGAGATTTTCCTTGCCTAACCTAAGATTTGACCTCTTGTTTGCTGAGAGGTACTTGCTCACTAACCCCCTCCTGAGCAACACAGGATGTGCTACTGGCATTGCTTGGCCACCTGACTCCCTGTGCCTGCATTCCTGAATTCCTGATGTAGCAACCTGGGTGGGACCACCCAGGAAAGCCCCACCATGAGAACTGTTACAACTTCTCTATCTCACAAGCCCAGATGTACTCCTCTCCTACCCAGAATGCTGTATAAAACTTCTGTCTTAGGGGCTCTTGGCTTCCACAGTGCCATGAGTCCGCACACGTGTGTATCAGTATATCATTAAACTCTCTTTTTCTTTAAAGTTAACAGTGGTCCACCACGATCGTGGTCTTGGGGTGTCTTGCCGCCCCCCCCTCCGGTTACAAGAAGTGGAATCATAAACCTGACTGTGAGTATTGGATTTGTGGTTTTGGAGCTGAATTGTGGCTGGACTGGAATGTTACTGACTTTGGGCTACAAAAGTGATGACCCATTGAAAACAGAGCTAGCTTAAGGGACCACCCTGGTGTATGAAACACGGAAGGTAAAAAGCTAAGAGAAATGTGAACACTGCCATGAGGTATCAGAGGGAAGAAATATTCTATCAGGAAGTAGGGAGGGATCATTTGTGTAATGTTTTGTTTAAGGATCTAGCTTCATTCTTCAGGACCCTGAGAACTTGGCTGAAATTGAATTTAAAGACAATGGGATACTATGGGTGTGGGGAAGTGTAATATAAAGTTAAATATTTGAACAGGGGGTTGTAAACAAAAAATAATTGTAATTGTTAAGGAGGTCAGTGCCTTTGAAGAGAAACCTGGTGTCTTGCACTGGGACAAGAAACAGTTCCTTAAAGGGAAGGCTCCACCTATCAAAGGCTCCTACCTGTAGTAAGAGTTTCTGGCCTAGACTTTCTGGCCTAGTCTCAAGATTTAGGTCCCCAGACCCACAGATCCGCAGACCCGCAGAGACACACAGATGCTTACTATAGTTTTAGTCTGATTGGCCTCAGGCCCAGGCATATCACTTGCTAGCTCAATCTACCCCATGACTCTTAACCTGTTCAGCCTTGGGGCTCGGTACCTTTTCTCACAGCAGCATAGTTGTCCTCTGCTTCTTCTGGCTCCTCTCTGGCATTCTGCTCTGTGCTTCCTGTTCTCAGAGTTTTTCTTAATCTGGTAGCCCCACCCACACTTCCTGCCTGCCTTTGGCCAATCGGCGCTTTTTATTAAACCAGTGGGTGGGACAATTATTTACCATGAAACAACACAATCCCTTACACCTACCTGTTAAAATAGATAGGACAGATATAAGTAGATTATTATATCTACAAACAATTACTAGCCAAATATAAACCATAGACAATTTACACTGATATAGATGCTTATATATTGATAAAAATGTAAAATTATTTTATTTGTCTGTTTGAGATAATTTGTATATTAATACAAATTCAAATCTAAAATTATTTTATATATCTAAAATTATATATTTGTGCAAAATTAAATCTATAATTGCCACATTTAACATACACTTCTACCTCTGTTTAAAATATTTTGTACATTAGTACATATTAAGCATAATATTGTTATTTCCACTATGCAATTTCTACCTCTGTTTAATTATACTAGTCATTATATATATATATATATATATACATATATACATATATATATACACATATGTGTGTGTATTCTATCTCTGTTGAAGATGTTTTATATGCTTCTGTTTAGATATTTTATATAATGATATATGTTTAAGATACTATTGTCATTTTGCACTGTACATTTACCCTTTGTTTAATGTTTATATGATTGTCATACTTAAAATCATTATTCAAAAACTATGTACTCATTTATAGATTGCCTATTTTACAATATAAAGCTTAAATCTTTAAAACAATAAAAATTACACATCACAGTTACTTAAGTTTGCCATGTAATGATTATGTTGTTTAAGTTTCTCAGATATATAGTAAAATATATCAAATAGATAGGAATCTTCAACTGCGTCATAAACCTAAAAAATATGACATTTAAAGTTTTGTTATTCAAAATTCAGCCATAAAAGACATGATAACTCCTGATGTTACTATTCTTTTCCCAATATAGTGTTAGACGTCAAAGACACTCCACAAAGAGTTTGTCTTGCTTAGCAGACAATCGCCTGTTAGGTAAAACCCTGCCCTTGCCTCGACTGCTGACAATAAGCATGCTGTCCAATTCTAACAAACAAGATAAAAATAAGACTGCTAAAACCTACCAAGACAAGATAAAACAATTTCTCAGAATACCCTGCTTCTACAAAGATCTGTCTCCCATCCAAGTACTAACTAGGCCTGACCCTGCTTAGCTTCCAAGATCAGACGAAATCAGGCATGTTCAGGGTGGTATATCTGTCAGATACCCTAGGTCTGTAGTTTATATATATAAATTCCAACTTTAAAATATATATATATTTAAATATAAATATAATATTTATATATATATATATATATATATATATATATATATTCCAACTTTAAAAAAGCTGTGGGTGACTGCTGCAAGAATAAAGGAAACTCAGGGCCAAATCTGTGGGAAAGGCGGAGATATCAGAGAGTAACACCACATCACCCAGCTGTCTTCCAGCTTCCTCAGCCTCGCTCCTCCTGGCTTCTTCTGCCTGCTCTGTTTTTCTATGTCTACCTTAAATAACTACTTTATTTGCTCTGTTAAGGCATGGCACCACCACTGCCTGCCTGGGAGCCTGGAACTCCTTCTGTAAACTAAGATGACCTCAAACTCAATTGGTTTAAGGGCGTAGGTCACCACTCCTGGGATACTCCCTGTGCTAGGATTAAAGGTGTGAGTTATCACTGTCTGATCCTCCTAGACTGACTGTGGGTAGATCCCTCTGACATCTCTGGATGTTTTTATTATATTTGAAAATATCCTCACATATCCCCTTTTGTGTCAAAGTTTTTAAAAAAGGTTATAGCTAACATAAGAAAAAACCATATACAATAGATACAATAATTATATACAATATATACAAACAATAAATGACTAATTTCCAGTCCATTAACAATTGACAATTGGCAATTCAAGAAAATCTTTCATTAATTATCCTATTTTCATGAGTCCAAAGGATTATACAAAATTCATTTTCTTTCTAACTTGTATTACTAGCTAAAAGCTGTTATTTTGATGTCTCTTAAACTTACGCACTTTAACTTCAAAGTGTCTTTTCTAAAACTGTCACTGGAAAACTATAACTATAACTATCTCATCTTCAACTGCCTCAGAGACCCAAGAAGGAAATAATATTTACCCAAGTAAACAGGAAGTACAAACAACTTCCAAAATCTAGAAAAGACAGAGATGACACCTATCTGCCTGGACAGTCACCCAAAGTTCCTTCATAAAGTTGGGGCATCCATCTTCAGCCTACAGGCCCAGAGTCTCTTTTCATTTCAGTAAAGCAGGAAATCAGCTCTTCCCATTCTGGTGTAGGTCAGTCACTTCTCCTTGTGTCCTGAAGAATATCGGACAGTTTTCTCTGAAAAGCAGGAAACTGAAGGACCATCTCAGCTTGTACTTTCAAAGTTCAGAGGTCACTTTCCAAGGGAACCTGCATGTCCAGTTTAAACAGCATACTGTTAAGCAGTCAATACAAGGACAGGTTCTTGTCCAATGGCTAACCATTGCTACAAAGAAAGTAGACTCCATATGGAATTTCTTCAATGCCCATTTTTCTCTTGAAATAGATTGGTGCTGCCAGGACCAGACGTGTCTCACTCTCCAGAAAAGTCTAAGCTCTTAAAATATTTTAAATGCCATAGTCTATGGATCTCTGAAGTGTTTGAAGAAGACCTGTTCATCTAAAATATATTTGTTTGGTCTTGAAAATATATCTAATATTACTATGTTTGAATGTAATATCTAACTAACTTGCATTACTTTATATTCTAATTAGTTGGTAATAAAAACTTTCATGGACTAGCAACTTGTATTACATTTTTAGATGAACTGAATAAGTATAATACCTTGAATAAGCATAGAGATATTTGTACAGTAACACAATCTCAATATACACAATTTGTACACAATATGCAAAAATCCAATCCAATGTAAAATATTTAAAGCTAGTAAATACTTTTAAAAGAAGATTCAATAATCTATCCTTATATCCTATATATCTGTATACCCTTTTTTCTTTCTATATATTTTTTAAACACAAATCTTGAATCTAATCATTCTTATTTAACTTTTTTCTAACCATAACTATTTAACCTAATTTTTAACTAATTAACCTAAACAATGACAATCATCCATAACACATTGAACAATCAAAAACAACCTACCCCATCACTTGGGAATGTGGGCACCATGTTCTTAAATTTACTTCCTACTGACTAGGGGTGACGGCATCTTTTGGGGATCCTAAAAAGAAAAGTTTTGTTAAATGTCAAGTCCTGAAGTAAGTAGCTGTGTCATTTGTTGTCCAGCCTCTGCATAATAGGAAAGTGCATAGCTTCTCTCAAGTCCTGGCTAGAGTAGTCTGTGAAGCTGGTTCATCTCAGCGAGCTGCCTCGAAATTGTCCAGAGCATTTTGTAGTCCAAATCTGATCTTTAATTGGTGTATGTTAGCCTAGTAGCTTTGACAGAGTCCATGTGAAACCATCGTTGTAGGGTCCCATCCTCCTTTTGGATACTTCAAGTTCACAATTAGGCATTGTCCTGGATCACTGAAGAAAACTGATAAGAGACTAAAACCCAACACAATGTACAGGAAACTAAATATATAACAATTTATTTCAGCATAGGATTAGTAACAATAGAATAGTCCCTTATTTTTTGTTATTCTTCTGTCCCATATCAAGTGGCTCTTCTGACACAATACAGAGATTTTTTTATTTTCCTTTAACAAGTATGCTTGAGTTTAGAGAAGGAGAGAGCCACACTCCAACTCTAAAGCCAGCTTTAAATTATAATCAAACTGGGACTTCAACTTAAAAAAAATTTGTAAAGGTTAAGCAATGAGATTTTACCCTATGAAGTATACTGGTACTAATAGTTACGATATTCTTTTGCTTGTAAATTTTCTTGGATAGCCTCCCTTTTGCTTTAGATGTCTAGATATCCAAGGTCTTTTAACTTCTTGAAGACTGGTAATTCTAGTTTTCTGTAAAGACAAAAACAGAAACCTGCCCTGACCTTTTGTTTTTTCTTACAACTGAAAGAATTATAATATGGGTGGATGAGTTATCAATTCTTAGTTTCATGAAGTTTCTCTGGTTCAAATCGTCTTTATTAATTTTGATGGTATCTATAACTTTTCTTCACCTGTGGAAACAAAAGCAAAACCCCTTCCCCAGCGTAGCACATTTACCCTGGCTTCCATTCAGAGGTTAGTACATCTTTGAAGTAAACAGGCTGATTTAGCTCAGCTATTTTTTCTATAGTCCAATGCCTTTCAGCAGCTGTTGTTACATTCTCATTAGCATTGAGAAAATTCAAAGTTAATAAAGCATTATGTAGTCTATCTCTGGGGGTCTTTGTTATTCCTTTCTGTTTATTTATCATATCCTTTAGAGTTCAATTTGATCTCTCTATGACTGCTTGCCCTGTAGGATTGTGTGGTATTCCTGTAATATGCTTTATATTATAATAAACAAAAAATTGTTTCATTTTACTAGAGACATATGCCGGAGCATTGTCAATCTTAATTTTTACAGGTAGTCCCATGATGGCCATAACTTACAGAATCAACCTTTTCTGAACTCAAAGCAGTTGCTCACTGAAATCCTGAAAACATATCTATTGTATGATATATATATATTAATTTCCCAAATTCTATAAAATGAAATACATCCACCTGCTACATTTCATTTCTATGTATACCTTTAGAATTACTTCCTGCTAGCAATGGAGTTTGGTTATAGAAAGAACAGGTGGGACACCTCTTTAAAGTTTCTTTGGCTTGTTGCCAAGTGATAGAGAAATCTTTTTTTTAATCCTTTGCAATTAACATGATGCTTTTTATGAAATTTTGAGGCCTTTAGTACATTTCCTATTAATAATTCATCAATTTCATCATTACCTTGTGCTAAAGGGCCTGGCAGACCTGTATGGGATCAAATGTGTGTTATATAGAAGGGATGGTTTCTAGTCCTGATTATTTCTTTGTAACTGAATAAATAATGAAGCTAATTCTGATTCATCATTAATAAAATTAGCCGTTTCAATATGTAGAACAACTCTTTCTGCATACTGAAAGTCAGTAACTATGTTAAGAGGTTCTGTAAAGTCTATTAATACCATCATGATAGCATATAATTCTGATTTTTGAACAGAACTATAAGGTCTTTGAGCCACTTTATTTATATGTTCTGATTTGTAACCTGCCTTTCCTGATTTTTTTGCATCGGTATAAAATGTAAGGGCTCCAGAAATTGGTTTATCTCATACAATACGAGGGAGAATCCAATTGGTTTTCTTTATAAATTCAATTCTTTTGCTTTGCGGATATTTGTTGTTAATATCTCCCAAAAAATTACTGCAGGCTCTTTGTCAAGGTTCACTTTCTACCCATAATTGGTCAATTTCTTTATTAGTTAAAGGTACAACAATTTCTGCTGGGTCCTTCCTATCAATTGACGAAGTCTTAATTTTCCTTTAAAAATAAGTTCAGAAATTTTCCACATATATCTTTAACTTCTTACTCAGTTTATGTGACAAAATATCCATTCCAATATAACATTTTCCCTTTCCATTAAAATTCCTGTAGAAGAATGTTTAGAGGGCAAGATAGCTAGAATGCAATTAAGGTCTCGATCCACACGATCCACATGTGCTTCCTATAATTTCTTTTCCACCAAAGCCAATTCTTTCTTAGCTTCAGGTGACAATTTTCTCGGACTATTTAAGTCCTTGTCACCATTTAAGGTTTTGAACAAATTATCTAGTTCATCATTTTTAATTCCAATAGTGGGTCATAAGTTGGCAATGTCTCCTAGTAGTCTTTGAAAATCATTAAGTGTCTTCAATCAATCTCTCCTGATTTGTACCTTTTGGGGTCTACTTTTTTGTTGGCCTATTTTATAGCCTAAATAATTAATGGAATCCATCCTTTTTTTTCTGGGGCAATTTGTAATCCCCAAGCAGGCAAAATTCTTTTCACCTCTTCAAAAATTTTTTCTAAGGTATCGATATTTGTATTGACCAACCAAATGTCATCCATGTAAGGATAAATTATAGATTGTGGGAATTTGTTACATATTTGTTCTATTGGTTTTTGTACAAAATACTGGCACATAGTAGGGCTATTCAGCATTCCTTGAGGGAGGACCCTCCACTGGTATCTGTTTACAGGCTGAGAATTATTATAAGTGGGCACTGTAAAGGTGAATTTTTCTTTGTCTTGTTCTTGTAAAGGTATTGTAAGGAAGCAGTCTTTTAAATAAATAACTATAATAGGCCATTCTTTAGGTAACAGAGAAGACAAAGGAATCCCAGACTGTAGAGAGCCCATTGGCTGAATCACTTTGTTTATCACCCTTAGGTCTGTTACCATTCTCCACTTTCCAAATTTCTTTTTAATAACAAATACAGAAGAATTCCAATCTGGTTGCTTCTTCTATATGCTTAGCATTTAACTGCTCCTGTACTGTACCAGCTGCTCTAAGGCCTGCAATTTCTCTTTTGTTAGAGGTCATTGATGAACCCATATATATAGGCTTCTCTATTAGCCATCTTAGAGGTAGTGCTGTGGGTGTTTTTGAAAGATTAGCAGCTGTTTTGCCTTGTTTCTCTATAACCTGAATGGACTATGACTGTTTCTCACAATACCTTCTAATGTTTCTTCCAGAACCATGTGCTAGTTTATGGCTTATTTCTGTGTTTGGAGGAATATTAATCTGTGTGTTCCACTGTTGCAGTGAATCTCTTCCCCATAAATTTATAGCAATGTTGGCCACATATAGCTTCAATATTCCTCTCTGTCCTTCAGGTCCTATACACTCAAGCCATCTTGCACTCTGTTATACCTGGGATATCGACCCAATACCTAAAACCTGAACATTTACCTCCTGAAGGGGCCAGCTTGAATGCCATGACTCTGGTGAAATTATTGATGCATCTGCTCCTGTGTCCAATAAGCCTTCAATAATAACATCATTTATTTGTACTTTTAATTTTGACCTTTGTTAATGATAGAAGCTTGCCAACATATTCACTTTGTAATTTTTCCTGAATTTTTTTCTTTTTCTGTATATTTTCTATCATTTTGGGTAGTATGTCTTTTTAAAACAGGTTTTAATTTTTTTAATTGTTCTGGGAAGGTGTTTCCTCCACAATGTCAGGGTAAGACTGGATTGGATTTGATATGGGGGTTTTTGAAAGCCTCCTTGGGGCATTTCCCAAGGACAGAAAGTTGCCTTGTGTGTCCCTTGTTGATTTGCACTCATTAGTCCAATGTCTTTTCCTCACCTTCTGCATACTCCAGAAGGGAGAGGTGTTCTCTTGGGATTATTCCTGTCAAAGCATTGTTTCTGGGAATGTCTTGTTTATAATCTCTTTTTATGTGACCTTGCCTTCCACAATTGTAATATTTGACATTTTGATTTTTTCTTATACCTCTTGAAATAAGCTCTCCTACCCAGTTATCATCACTGTCATAAGACTCTAGATTAATTGTCTCACAAATCCAATCCTCCAAAGGAGCTGACCTTGCTTTTAAAGGTCTAAGTATTTTTCTACATTGTGCATTAGCATTCTCAAAAGCTAGTGATTCAATTATTATTCACCTGGCTTCTGAGTTCAGTACCATTCTGTTTACTGCTGCAGTTCATCTGTGCAAAAAGTCTCTAAAAGTTTCTTTGGGGCTTTGAATTACTTTAGTGAGTGATTCAGTTCTCTTTCTTATTTATTCAATCCGGTCCCAGGCATTTAAAGCTGCTGTGAGACATAAATCCAGAAGATGGTCACTGTACAAAGACTGCCTGTCAATATCAGTATAATCTCCCTCCCCCAGAAGTTGGTCTTGGGATACTTCTATGCCTCTGGCCCTGCTTCTTTGTTCTATTGTTTCAGCCTCCTCCCTCCACCACGATTTCCATTGTATAAGCAGATTTGCCTCTAGCACAGCTGTAACCATATCTAACCAATCTTTAGGGGTAACCCAGTTACAGCATGACCAGGAGTTCAACATTTGTTTTACAAATGGTGAATGCATCCCATATGTTACAATTGCTTCTTTTACTCTCGGTATTTCTAACATTTGTACTGGAACCCAGCTAGCTTCTCTATCATCTCTATCATCCTTCATTTTTTTAAAGGTTACTGGGTATATTAATGTTGCCTGTTTTTGTCTAATTTTAGATGACCTTACTGAAATTCTCTTCATATTCCTCTGTTTGAATTTGAGCATCTTTGTGTTCTCTCTCAACAGGCTTTTTAAAGACCTTTTTCTTTGGATTTATGTTAATCTACTTTTTAAGTGATAACAAAGAAATCAAACAAAAAATATTCATAGTAAACAGTATAATGAACATTATGATATTTCCATCTACCTTATTAATGTTTTCCTTCACTGGTTTTAATACCAAATCATCTAGTGAAAGGTTACAGTATGACCAAGCACCCTCCATTGCTTTAAACAAATTCCCTCTTTTAAAAAAAATTGATTTACTCACAGAATGTTGTCTGTTGATGATTCAATTGATTGTGAAGTGTGGCAGCTACCTAGTGTGATAGCAGCCCTAGGAGGGGTCCAAAAAGAAAAAATAAAACCTACCAGGAGAAAGAGACCACTTTCTGAAAGACTTACCCAGATGAGAGTGAAATGGAAAAATGTGTGGCCAGTCTGCCTAAGGCTGGAGATTAACTCAGAACTGAAAGCCTAGCCTGCCAGTAATTACTCTTCCGGCCACATGTTGTTCTGGCTGGCAAGTATGCTTTTTTGTGTAGGGAGGGGAGGAATTCGTGCCCCAAAGTTGGCCACCAATTGTTGCATGAATAAATAAAACTCAGGGATAGATCTTTGAGAAAGTTGGAGATATTAGAGAGAGTAAACACCACAGTCAGCTCTTACCCAGCTGTCTTATAGCTTCCTCAGCCTGCCTTCTCTTGGCTTCCTTTCACTTCTGTCTTTCTATGCCTGCCTTAAATACTCTCTTGGTAAGTTAAGGCATGGCCCCACCACTGCCTGCCTGGGAGCCTGGAATTCCTTCTGTAAACAAAGATGACCTGGAACTCATTTTGGGTTAAGGGCATAGTAGGTCATTAATAGGGATAATTATAAGCTCTATTGAAAGCATAACAGAGCTAAGCTATTGGAATGTAATACCATGTTCAGAGAGAAGATCAATATCATAAAATATCTATTCTCAAATTATCACATAAGTTAACTATATTATATTCTGCAATTGTGTTCTGCAACAGTCCATTCAATATGTGGCTGTGAATCATCAATGTTGATTATTCGTCATTGTTTAACAGAGAATAAATGAAATGAGCCCAGCAATGTATGGCAGGTTAGACTTCTTGAGATGTCACTGAAAAAAAGTTATGCAGGTGAATTTCAAGATCCAGTGGAGACTCCAAGGTACTAGAGATGGGAACTATAAGATATCCACTATGGAGTGCTGCAGACATGACATAGTATGGACCAGGGGAAAATCTAATTGGTCTGTAAGCAAGCAGCAGAAATGGAAAGGTGGTACTATGTTGTAAAATATTATTTTGAGACATGTTACATTTATTTATGATGTGGACCATTTAATGATGCAAAGATGATTGTATTCTTTCCTGTTGTATTTGCTTGACTCTGTGAATCTGTGTTACTTTACCTGTCTAAAACATCTGATTGGTTCAATACGGAGCTGAATGGCCAATAGCTAAACAGGAGAAAGGATGGGTGGAGCTGGGAGGCAGAGAGAATAAATAACCAAGGTGTGGCTAAGGATTGAAGGCTTCACTAGGGTGACTGACGAGCTCTACCCAACTCCTAGTCTAGCTTCATAGAGTTTCGCTTTTAGCAGAGGTACTGGTGGGATCCACAATTACCACTCTGGGGAATTTTAGGGTCCATGTAACCACCAAGTAAAGCACTGCCATCTGCTGCCCGTGAACTCCATTTAAGTATTTGGCAGGGCTCCTAAAAGACAAGGGGTTTTTTTTTTGCCTCTAAGGCTGAATCAGAAAGCTTCTCTTTAAAAAGCCACTCCTCTGCTTGCCTCCAGCAAACAGAGCTGCCCCAAGAAAATGCTGGGACTTTCTGGCCAAGCCTCATGGTCTGGACCTGCAGACCCACAGTCCCTTAGTTCCACTGAAACACACAGATGCTTATATTAATTGTATGCTGATTGACCTGGGGCCTAGGCATATAACTTGCTAACTCTTGTTCTTAAACTAACCCATGATTCTAATCCTGTTCAGCCATGAGGCTCGGTACCTTTTCTCAGAGCAGCATAGTTGTCCTCTGCATCTGTTTCTCTTGTCCCTCTGTGACATCTCTGCTCTGTTTTTCCTGTTTCCAGAATTTTCTTAGTCTGGTAGCCCCGCCCATACTTCCTGTCTGCCTTTGGCCAATAAGCATTTTTATTAAAGCAGTAGTTGGGATAGTTATATACAATGTGATTTACTTGGGAGCTGGGTAGTAGGCCCTTCAAAGACTAAAGAGTGAAAAACAGCTAACTACAGTGTTACCCATGCCCTTGGAAAGCTAGTCAATTTCATTATGATCTGGGCCCGGTGCTGCATCATTTGGTTTTCCCTGCTAGATTTTGTTATTCTATTTATTTTAACATTTCTTACTATGTGTTAGTTCTTCCTTTTGGAAATAAGAATGTTTACTTGGCACAATTATTGCCAGAAGTATAGTCACTATATATGATCTCACAGTTAAAAAAATTGAATTTTAAAGTATTAGAATCATAAAAGACTATGTGGGAGATGGGCTTCTGCTCATACTCATGGGAGATTATCCTGATTGCCTTACATGAGGTGGGAGGGTAGACATCTCCCTCCCCCAGCTGTGATCCTGAATGTATAAGGAGAGAAAGGAAGTAGAGTAAGCAATATGCATTTACCATTCTCTGCCTCTAATTGTAAATGTGATGTCACCAACTGGTCTAACCTTCTGATACATCAACCTCCCTGCCTCGGTGGACTGTATCCTTGACCCAGAAAAAAAAATTCTTCTTTAAGTTGCTTTTGTCAGTGGATTGTATCTTGGCAATAGGAAAATAAGCTAAGACCTATTTACAGACCTCAAAATTCTTCTAAAATTATTTTTCTCTATTGATAAGTTTATAATATTATTTGTATATTTTGGACAAGAGTCTCTTATTTTAATTTTTGAGATTATAATACAATTATACCATTTCCCTTCTCTTTCCTTCCTCTAAGCCCCCCCCCTTTACTCTCTTCCAAACCTATAGCCTCTTTTAAGGTATTCATTTTCTAATATTATTTTTTCTCAACTGTTCGTGCCACTTTCAAAGCTACATATGATCAGAGACTTCTTTTGATATCTTTATTGCAAATAGAAATCACTTATTCCAAATCTATCACTTAATATGAAATTAAGCAAAAACAATGATTTTGCAAAGGCATCAATGTTCATCATGTCTTTGTGCCACAGTAAAATGATAGAATATCCAATGGTTACTAAATGCAGTGTAAGAATTACTGTCAAAAACGATCATATAAACTCTTTTCTATAAGAAATGTCAAAGTTAAAGTTTGCTTATAGACAGATAATATCTTTGCTTTGGTTGTTGTTTTGTTTTAATTTGGATCCCCATTGTCTGAGAAAGAAACTGCACTTGTCAGTACTCCAGGGGAACAGGATGACTGTTGCTGGGTAGCTCTAGGCCTTGTCCTTTCTATTTTAGAGCCAAATTTTCTGTCTGCAGTAGAAAGAAATGGAACCAAGGGGTATTAAATAATTTCTTTTGATTCCTGATTTGCATAATGTAATAACAGTGACAGACAGCATAGTGAAATACATTATATTCCTGGAGCCATCTTGGGTCCCCTCTATGAACTATAATATCCGACCCTTACAACAGTTTAGACCTCGTTAACTTTCAAATAAATAAATGGGAGCATAGAAAAAGAGACCTGTTTCTTATTTGCTTCATATATATAAGAAATGAGTAATATTAGAAAATGAATACCTTAATATATATATAATTTATTTACTGATTTTATTTCACATCATGCACCCCAATCCTGCTCACCTCCCAGTCCCTCTATATCCCCCCCTCACCCCTGCAACATCTCAACTCAAAATAAGCCCCCCCCCCCATCAATTAAAATCAAAAAACAACAAAAAACCTACCTTGCTCCTCCATCTTTCCAACACCTCTTCCTTTATCCTCCTGGCATTGGGTGGTATGATATGTCACTAGTGTATCCTTTTGATCAGTCAGCCCCACCCATAAAATGTTCACTGCAATGAGTCATTGGTCTGGTTCAAGGCCTCTGGCACATCACACTCACAGGATCTTTACCAACACTCCTTGCCAGTATCTTGCTATTGCCTGGAGTCTTGGGGAACATGCATTTGTCATTCAGCAGGACCAGTCTCTTCAATCACTCCAACAGGTCATAGATGGGACAGATGTTCAGATGGATCGACCCAAGGCCCAGGATGTAGGTCTGGGAAGTAGCTTAGGTGGTGGGTTTGGGCCACTGGGACCAATGCCCTCAAGCCAGGGGCAGAGCAAGCTCTCCTAGACCCATGTAGTTGGACCAGTTCTCCCATGCACATGGTGAGGGCTGTCTCTCCCAAGTGCAGGAGCCAACTTTCCCATGGGGTCAGGGCCAGTTTGCCTGCTGTAGTGTCCAGCAAGGGCTGGAGCCAGCTATACCAGGGCTAGTGAGGGAAGGGGCAAGCTAAGCATGGAAATCATATTTCAGCACACATAGTTCCTATGTTCCCCCATGGCAACACAGGCCATGAACATCAGCTGCAGCAGGAACATGGACACAGACATGGCCCTTGGTAGCAGTTTGGGCCCACACAAAACCATGGCTGTGATAGGATAGCAGGCATACAAATCTTCAAATCTGTACTTTCAGGTCCCAGTGGCAGCAAGACCAACATGGTCTCAGGTGGTTGTTCAGACCCTGGCTGCTGCTGAGCTACAATCTCAGACATGGCTCTAGGTAGCAGCCTGGACCCAGATGACACCATGGCCCCTTGTGACAGCACAGTCCACCCAGATTGTCATGGATCTAGTGGTTACACAATCCTCAGATACCAGCATGGCCACAGGTTGCCACCTAGTGACTATGGAAACCAACACAGACCATGGCTATAGTAGGATATATAGCCCAGACATGGTCCTTGGCTACCGCCCGAGGCCCAGACAATACCATGGACCCAGGTGGCGGAGTAGGCCACTCTAATCTGTATGGCCCTGATGGCACTTGTTTGCTTCTTAAATTTTGCATAGATTAGAAAAATAGAATTTACAGCCTGGAAAACTACTTCCTACATGGTAAGCTTGTCTTTAACAGCAGCTGATGCTGTGGATTCATTCAAGATCATCAGCTAAGGAGCAGGAGTTGATCAGGTAGAATTGAGGAGAGCGGGAAGAAATACCAGAGTTCTATTACAAATCCCAAACCTTTGGAAAGACACATTAAGGGCTACCTAGGTCATTGTTAGTAGTCACTCAGACCTGAAGATCTTGGTTAATTTCTTGTATAATTGCTTGACAGCTCCTAAACATTACTCATCTAGCTTTTTGTAGTGATGACTGTGGAGCTTTTATAATCTAAACATTCAAATTACAGAAAATCAAACTAAAGACTCTTTTACCTTGGACCATAAAATGGGGCATCTGATATCATCATTTAGGTTCCAAAGCAAATAGTCTACCCCTAGTGGTACCCAAAGGAACTGAAACACTTTGAAGTTGAAGTTTGTATCCAATAATTCATACCTCACTTATTTACACTCACTCACTTCTTCAAGGACATTTTATACACCTACCCTACAACCAGCACTAGACTTTCTCTACAGGTATTAACCTTTCAAGAAATCCTAACGAGATGAGTTAAGAGAAGCTGGGCCAGGTAGGGCTTCTGCCATATGCTTGGCTGCTGACCAAAGTCAGAACACCCTTTTTGCTACCTAGATCAGAGGTCTTTCTCTCCAGAGAGGGAAAAAGTTATCAGACTCTACCAGAATAATCTGCCAATAAGAAAGTCCATATTGTCAGTAGCATGGGAAGAAAATGAGTAATTACCTCCCTGACATTGGATTTAATGAGAAAGACTGCATAGCAAATATGCTTTGGTTCTGGCTTTGCTCAAAAGCTGGACAGAAATAGACATTCTGGCAAGGCCTTTTTCCCTTGTTGAGAAAAGATAAGATCTTATAGAGAGACTGCATGAGGGGACAAACTAAACCATTTTATACATTAGAATACATATAAAAACATGAAAAGAGCATGTCTAACCTACTGGCCTCAGACCCCAATTGTCAGTGGCTCTATTGAAGTAATTCAGAGATCTTCTTAGCAACCACCCTATATGACACTGATAAAGTGTCCCATCTACCAGTGGAGATGGGACCTGCAGACAACAGAACTATGCCATTTTTTATAATATATAAATTAATGCTCTTTCTTTACTCTTAGAAAAACTCGAAGGCCTTTCAGCCATTTCTGAAGTGAAAAAAAAATTAAAGAAAATGTGTTTGAAGGCAAATTTTGAATTTACAGCACGGTCGCTCCAGATGAAGGGAGAAGTAATTGGGAGGCAGAAGCTCAAGTGGCAATTGAAAATAGCTGGGAAACTTGGGGGGGGGGTCTGCAATAGAAAAGCACCCAGGCAAGAAGGCCAAATCTGAGTTGGAGTACAGGAAAGAACCTTCTACAAACCTAAGCAGATTCTCTGCTGTGAGCATGCTGGAGAAGAATGCTCCATCTAGCTGCTCTCATGGGAGTCAGAAGAGATAATTCTCCTCTTCTCACAGGCAAGCTATTCTAATCAAGCTGGGGAAAAATATACTAGCCCTGCTCAACTCTTGTTGGTCAAGGGTTTATTTGACTATAGCCTAGTATTACAGTTCTCATGTCTTTATCTGAAATGGAATACTTCAAGTTTAGGAAATGCAAGATGTTGGAGGTTCACTCTGAACCATGCACTCGCCCCTCTGTGAAGCTGAGAGGCGCAGGCTGGAGTTAGTGCTCTAACTAGCTGGAAAATAGACTGTTGATGTCTAGTGGACATTTTCCCTGTTTGTATCAGCACAAGGTAGAAGTGTTCAATATCAAAGTCATTGTACAGTGCTTTATTTCTTCTTCTTTTATTCCAGAAGCATTTGATTTATTATACTTCTATTTATATACTATAAAAGCAGAATCTAAGTCAGATGGAATATCATCCCAAAGAACAGAAACAGGGGCATGCAGGAAGAAAAGAAGCAAAAAAAAAAAAAAAAAACAGTTACTATAAAGCATGTTACTGAGGACATCACCTTAAACACAGGATTAATCCTCATGGAACCGTTAGAGAGCCATCAACACTGAAATCAGCTTTCTACAGATAGGGAAAGGAGCTAGATTGAGACTCCTGTGAGTTTTTTGGAAGGAGAGGCTTTGCTTGTGTAATCTCTCTGTTTCTTAACACCACGCCCAGCTCCCTGACACACATTCAGGTTAAGTAGACTCACTCCACTCCTCCTCACAAACCCTGTCTCCTTCCTCCCTGAAGCTCTTTCCTGAGCCTTATGTTAGCAGAGGAACCCAGGGTGGAAAACAAGATGAGGGGAAGTAAGCAGAAGCGAATTTGAGCCTTTACCCTACGAAACCTAATCCCCACTGGGGGACCGATAATATTAGTTGTGGCATGTATAAGTCTACTACAATGTGTTCAGCTCCAGCAGAGCTACAAAAAATGAATGAATCGTGTTCTTCAGAGCTTTCTACAAGTTTTATTTTTAGGGTAGGTAACAGCAGAAATAACATCACTGTGAAATCATAGTATGAAGTCACAGAAAGAGCAAATATTTAAAAGAGGATTTTTAGTGAGAAGGGTGATTTGGAAGAAAGGGAACCTGGAGAAGGGAGAAGCTTCACCCAAATGGGCCTTACAAAATGACTGAGACACTGGCAAGGGAAAAAGAAATCTGTGTTCCTTGATGAAACTATATGGAGCCAGCATTTATGTGAAAGAGGCAGAGGCAATGAAGCTGCATAGCTTCACCCTGCAAGCAGAAGGAGAGTCAGCAAGGTTTGAGCAGGGGGTAATTCAAGAGAGTTATTTCTATTCTTGGCATACCTTCAGACAACATTACAAGATTTGTTCAATTAACATTTACAAAAAACACATTATGTATAGGAACTTTGCCAGGTGCTGAGCACATGCTGGTGAGATAGATGGTCCTTATCATTGATTAGGTAAGCATTCAGCAAGAGAGACAACCTTGGTAATATAGAACAGTTAATGCTTCTCTCTCTCTCTCTCTCTCTCTCTCTCTCTCTCTCTCTCTCTCTCTCTCTCTCTCTCTCTCTGTCTCTGTCTCTCTCTCCGTGTGTGTGTGTGTGTGTGTGTGTGTGTGTGTGTGTGTGTGTGTGTGTGTGTGTTTGCACAGTGAGGCTTCTTATCCATAGTCCTGGACTCCTTGAAGAATTCCTGGGTGCTTGGGAGTGTTCCTACGTCAGAAGTTGAAAGGTTGGAATGCCAGCTTGAAGCATTCCAAGGTAGCAGTGTACCAATTTGAGTGAAACATGAACATATCAAGAACTGGGGTAAATTCAAGTTGAGTACCTGCGACTATGAATTCTTTCCTATCTTAGGATCTAAATAACGTCACAAGTTTTATTCTTTTCATAATAGTTTTAAAAGCAAACAGTCAAGCCAATAAAATTTGATGCTTCCAACTTTCATCTGATTGTTGAAAGGATCAAAGTGTGTTCTCATGTACTTACTAAGTAATAGTCTGCCATTGTTCCAATAACTAAAACTAAAAGAGGAAGACAAAATAAAACAATATTATGTCAACTTAGTCCACATATGAGTCCCTCCTTGGCTTTCTAATCGATGTCCAAAGTAAAATTTCAGTCAAAGGAGTAGGGTCTAATTTAGTTAGTTTAATCCTACTTAATATGAGAAGGCAGACTTCACATTTGGGCTCCCCTGAACAACTTCTGTGCCCATGAGCTGCTTCCATTATGCCAGGCAATCTGAAAGACTTGAAACATCTGGTATAGCCCTCACTGATAACTGTCCAAAACAACTGTAATTTCCATTTCGATTTCCTTCCAATAATAATAGCAATAGCAAACAGTAAATCCTGTGTACCTGACACAATTCTAAGCATTTTGCATATAGTTTTATATTATGATGTTATTATTTATATAAGATTTGGGGGGATAAATAGAAAGGGAAAAGTTATTGTTTAATAGTTTTGTATTGGTGTGTTAAACTGACAAGGGATCAATTGTTCTGAACAGTTTTATGTCAACTTGTTATAACCCAGAGTCATTTGGGAAGAGGAATTCTTTACTGAGAAAATTCCTTCATACGATTTGCCTGTAGGCAAGTCTTAGTGCATTTTTAAAATTAGTGATTGCTATGAAAGGACTCAGCTTACTGTGGTTGGTGCCATCCCTAGATTGACAGATGGTCCTTGATGGTACAAGAAAATAGGCTAAGCAAACCATGAGGATCAAGACAGCATCCTCCATGGCCTCTGCGTTCAGTTCCTGCCTCTAGCTTCCTGCCACACTCCAGTTCCAGTGATAGATGGTGACCGGAGAGTTGTAAAGTGGAATAAATGTTTTTATCCTCAAGTTGGTTTTGGTCATGGTGTTTTATTACATGAATACGAACCCTAAATAACATGCATACTTTAATTCTTTTTCTAGTTCCCACAACTTTATAGAGATATTACTTCCTAATGTAAAGAGAAGGAAACCAGGACACTAATTCAATTACTTGCCAAGGTCACATTTCCTACCAAGCAGAATGTCAAGGACTTGTGGTCCAACAAGCCTGGCTCCAGAGGCTATGATCTGGATTGCTGTCTCAATCCTTTGACATTTTCCATGGAAAGGAAGATCTCCTATCTGGGAATTCTACTTATTTTCGAGAAACAGATCATAATTGTAGTTTTAACAGCTCCTGTAGCAACTGCTCTACTTGCCTTGTAAATACACCTGTTCTCAGCAGCTTCACAATGTGCCTTCTCTTCTTCAATGATGCTTTTGGCTTTCCAAGATACAGCCTCCCGAAGAAAAGTTCAGCCATGTATTGATCAGCAGACAACCCCCAAGTCATGGTGCTTACCCTGAACTGAAATAGTCTGACACTGGCATCATTTCACTGCTCTTTACCATCATTTGCTCATCACAGCCAGGGGCAGTGTCAAATTGCTCTCTAAATTATTCCTTTATCTTTAAGTAAAGACAGTCTACATCCTTGCTTTCTTTACCTCAAGCTGACATTTTTATTTTGTACTTACATAAAGGAGCTATTAGAGATTTTCCAAACTTTAGAAAAGCCTCAGTACCTAATAGCATTTAACTCCTTTAAGATGAAAATTGATCAATTGCTATGGCAGGAGTGCATTACACTTAAAACTCCATCTAAAGAGCTAACAAAAATACTGTCTTCTTGTTGATAATAACCATGGTGACCGAAGTCAGTTGAATCAGTGGCAGGCACTGCTAAAGTGCTTTTTGTGCATTGTTTTGTTGATTAAGTGAGACTAAGGCTTAAGTATGTTAAGATCCTTGCTCACTACCACAAGTGATGAGCTCTGGAGTGTTTGCTCACACTCACCAGTCAGGGCAGAATATAAGAATCTCCTTCTACCGTTTAATAATTAAATAACTTCAATAGTACAACTTCTCAGATGAAGAAAAAAATATATCATTGTTTATTGAGGAAAAAAGGCAATTGGTTTTTGTTTTGTTTTGTTTTATGGATTTATGGTATGTGAGCGTAGATCTTTAGAACCATATCTCATTATTTTATTCACATTCTTGATGAATGTTGGTACATCTGTTCTCTGAATGTTTCAAGCAGTGGTGGTGAGGCATATCAACCACGATTCTTTTCAATTTTGCAGTCATAATTTAACCTAAATCTAGACTGACAGTGAAGAATTTGAATCAATTTTAATGAAAGGATTGCGCGCACACTG
Source organism: Phyllotis vaccarum (assembly GCA_033318265.1). Taxonomy (NCBI): domain Eukaryota; kingdom Metazoa; phylum Chordata; class Mammalia; order Rodentia; family Cricetidae; genus Phyllotis; species Phyllotis vaccarum. Next base: position 38,591,578 of record JARWLC010000012.1, on the reverse strand, counting down.
GCCTCAGACTCAGGATTAAGAATCACTCTTTAATTTTTAGTTCACTTTTGAGTCCCTTTGTACTCATTTATTTTTCAGAACTACTTCTTGTAGATACTAGGGAAATGCTTTTTCAAATATACTGGTAATAAGAATAATTAGTTGAAACAAAAATAGAAATTAAGAAACACTTCTTTAAGTGCAGACCAATTTTTTTCTTGTGAAATAGTAAGCCAGCCTCAGTGACATATCCACCTTTGGAAGGACAACTGTATAATCTCCTCGGTCCATTTATTTAAACAAGCCCATGATCAAACCCAGCATTAATTTGTGATCAAGCAAATTCTTCATATTGTGGTTATAGAAAGAATGCCCTTTGGCTAATAAAATAACTATGGCCAAAATTTCCCATTTATAAATAAGTCAATTGCTTTCATTAAAACTTTCATAATGGGTCAATACTTTACTAAAAATATTAAGAGGATAATAAAGAAAAAAACAAGGAAATGGAGTAATAAAAGTAAAAAACTAAAGGTGAAATTGACAATATTAGCAGAAAATATCAACATAGAAACTAAAAGATCAACTGCCAATCACCAGAACTACTAGGGTTTCCAGAAGTGTTATGAATGTGTCCTAATAGACGATGGCAAGAACATCCATACACGCCAGCAGCAATTAAGAAACGTGTGGAAAATTCTCTAATAACAACAAATACATAATGCATTTAGTAGAGTATGTGTGTAGCTAAGTGGTAGGATGAACAAGGCCAGGGTTCAGTACCTAGCACTGCCCCCCCCCCAAAAAAATTAATCCTTCAAAAGCAAGGACATCTTTAAAAATTCTCTTGTATTTTTATTGTTGAAGAATTTTCATACTTTCAAATAACGTTTTAATCAAGTCCATCTCCCACCCCCTCCCTTTTCCACTCCCCCTCTACTTTTCTGTCACTGCCTGTGCTTCTGGCTTTCAAAACTGTGAAATCCATTTAGTGCAGCCAGTGAAGAACCCTCTACAATAAAGCCTGTTTACACTTAAAGAATGTTGACATCTCCTCACCCAGCAGCTGTCAGTTTCCAAGAGATCTTCAGGCCTGAGACTTCTGAACCACCCCCCTTTAATATGCTGGGATCTTTCTCCTCCTCTTCCTCCTCCTTGAACAAGTCATGTACACGCTGTCATAAAACTACTGTTACTTTATATGTGTCCAACAGTTTTCTTATAGCCCTCCATGTATTCCAGCTCCCTCTTCTGCAACAATCCCTGAACCTTTGGGCAAAGAAGTGTGATATAAATATTCATTTAGGGCTGAACACTCCAGAGTTTCCTTATAGTGGTTTCTGTGTTATTATCCATTGCAAAAATAACACATTATGATGAGGACTGAGAGATGTACTAATATATGAGTATAAAGATAAGTACTTAGGGAAGAGTCTAATTACTATGAAAATTTAGCAGAACAATAGGTGGTAGGTTGTTTTCTGGGGCTTATGTCCTATCCAACATGGAGCTATTGCCCCCATTTCAGAGTGCTAGGCATGAGTTCTAGAATGTGCAGTAGTCCTTAAGTCTAATTTCCTATAACACACTGTCTACTATAGCAACAGTAAGCATCTCTTGCTACTCTTGTGGCTACTGTAGCTCACAGAGGTCACCGCTTGTAAAGATTATGGATTACTTTCCAATGCCAGTAACATCAAAGCACCTTCTAGGATTAAATCAGTTAGTTGCTCATTCTACTTTTAGCAGTCTGGAAAAGAAAAATTATATAACTAGTCTTAAAGACAAGTACAAATTTGTTGATTATAATATTGACTATAGTAAAAAATGTTTAAACAGGATAATTAACCTCTATCCATAGATACAGTAAAAAGTTGTAGTTTAAAAACTATAGTACTATGTAGCAATTAAAATGGAACTATATATATATATAGTAAAATAAAGTGCCAATGAATGCTTTATAATAATTTATGGAAAACATATGTAATAAACATAGAATTGGGAAATGCTTATCAAATTCAAAATTGGAAGGGAGAAATTGGAACCATAGAGGGATAAATGCAATAGACATTTTAGCAGGATTCTCAGTTCTCAGGAAGCTGAAGTATGAGGATCAGTAGTTGAAGGCCAGCCTGGAACAAGAGACGTACAAACAGAAATTTAACTGAGTTTAATCTAGAAATAAAAAATATATCTGAGACAAATAAGAAAAAGTTAATATTTCCGAGTTGAATGATAGAATGACCGATTAAACTAAGTTTTGAACTTTTTTTGATATCTTTAAAACTTTCAACAAAGTCTAAAATTTTCTGCTGTTTAAAATGTAGTGATTAATTATACATAAAAACTGAAAGGCTACAAAATTAAATGTCTGAGTGTTTCTTTCCTTCATAGCTGAGTACAATAATTCGGCTCGTGTAGTCTGAAGCCATTTTCTGCTGCATCTGGGGGCCTTACAAACATATTATAATGTATTTTATGATCTCTTGATTCTTTCCTGACTGTATGGCAAGGGCAGATGCAAAGCTTGCAATGTGAGCAAACCACCTGTGAGCCACTGCCTCACAAACCCTTACAAGGCCCGTGACTAACTCTACTTTATTTATTATTAAGACTGACTCTTATAGTGCGGTACAAATGCACTTGCTATTTTAGAAATCCTGAGGCATCTATTATTTTGTAAAGCTCGCATTTAACTCATGAACATGAAAAATCAGCCTCTCCAAAATCCCTGCCACAACAACTATCTCCAAGGAGATCTTACCCTCTTAGCGCTTTCTCCCTGATTTCACTTTATACAAGATTCGTTCTAGAAAAGTCAAAGTGAGGCTAATGAAATTTGAAGATCCACGTTTTCATTAAGAATAATGGTACTTGGGTGGTGTAGGATAACTCAGTAGGTAAACGTGGCTGCTGCCAAGCCTGACAGCCTCAATCAGATCCCTGGGACTCCTCACATAGAGAAAGAAGAAAGCCAACTTCCACAAATTCTTCTCTGATCTCTACACACTGCTCACGGAAAATGCGTGTACACACACACACACACACACACACACACACACACACACACACACACACATGCATACACACATTAAAAACATCATATAAACAAAGTTGTATAAATCTTCTTTTAAAAAAATAGCAAAAGCCTATTATAGTCAAAAAGCAAAGGAAGAGCAAACCACTGAAGTGGACTCCTCCAGGAACAGAGAAGTTTATAATATAAAAACAGCCTGAGAAAATATCCTTAGATCTTTTCAGTGGCTACAAATGACCAATTAATTATTCTACATTTCCCCCAAAGTGCTCTCTTTGTATCTGATTATAAAATGATCTCAAAAGTGTATGAAATGGAAAAGAACAGTGCAGAGAATTCCTAAACATTTTACCTGAGTGAACATGTACCTAAAATGTGTCATAACCATTAGGCAGTGGAAAATAGATATGATAACTTTTATTAAAAAAAATGTATTTATTTAAAGTTTTCTTCCGTATCTACCATGGCTCCCCCTCCCTTTCTTCCTCCCAGCCCTCCCTCAGCCTTCTCACCTGATCCCCACTTCCCTTCCCCAAGGAGGGCAAGGAATCCCAAGGTGACTCAGTTCAGCCATATCCAGTTGAGGTAGGTCTGAGTCCCTCCCCCAGTATCAGGGCTAAATTAGGTGTTCCTCTGTAGGGAATGGGCTCCGAGATGTCAGTTCATGCACCAGGAATAAACTCTGGTCCTACTGCAAGAGGCTCCAGAAACTACCAACACCATTTGACTGTAATCTACCTTCGGAGGGTTTAGTTCCTTTCCATAAAGTTTCCTCAGCGGTTATTTCAGAATCAATGAACTCCCACTAGCTCGAGTCAGCGTCTCTCTGGGTCTCCTCTTCATGATCATGATCCCTTTGCTCATATACACACTCTCTCTCTTCAGCTGGACCGGGAGCTCGACCTGATGCTTAGCTATGGATCTCGGCCTCCTCTGCCTCTATCCATTGCTGGATGAAGGTTCTAAGATGACAGGGTGGTCATTCATTTGATATAGGAAAAGTCCCTTTTAGGCACCCTCTCTAGTATTGCTTGAAGTCCTAGCCAGGGACATCTTGTGGGTTCTTGGAGGTTTCCTTAGCACCAGGATTATTTAGCACAGTGGCTCCCTCTATCACGGTATCTATTTCTTTGTTCTCCCCCTCTCTTGCTCCTCCCCCTGGTAAGATGCCTTTTTGATACTACATACTTCACTGTGCATTTCTTAAGAACAAAAGCATTATTTATGAAATCATATTAAGCTAACATGGCATTAATATCAGAAAATCAGCATGATATATTATTATATAACCTATGAACCATATTAATTAATTTTGCTAATTATACTACTTCAATATCTGGCAGACAATCACATCTTAGATCTTACATTGCATTTATTTGTTAAATTACTTTAGTTTCCTTTAACCTGGAATATTCCTAAATTTGTTTATGTTCATTATCTTAATAGCCTCATAAATTTGAGAATAATACAGATGAATTATTTCCTTGTGATACATTGATATTATGCATCTCTAGTAGGAATCCCAGTGTCTTGCCCCCATATTGATTCTTTCTTCTGATGAGTTTTACGTTCCTCTTTCCCAGCATTAAGGTCACTTTGGTTTGGATATATCCACTTTATAAAGTATAAACTTAGATCGTGTGCTTTCTGCCCAGTTGAACATAAATTTTCATTTAATAAATTATTAAATAGTCACACATACTAATATGACTGGTATGTTGGATATCAGTTATCATTTTATGTTATGAGTGGTTGGTATCATTATGTGAATTTTTTTTATCAGCACTTGCATCTTTCAAACATCCTGTCTGCATACAATCTCCTAAAGTCATAGAAAATATAAATATCGTCTTTGAGTATCAACAATGCTTAAGTTTTCCATTGTAAATAACATTTCCTCCTATCAGCTATCTACAAAGAATCTGGACCTGAGATGGGGCCCCCACTGCAACAACTCCTACTAGTGAAACAAAAATAAAAGAGAGAGTATGAGAGAGAGAAAGAGACAGACAGACAGACAGACAGACAGACAGACAGACAGACAGACAGACAGACAGAGGCAAAAATAGAGAAATCAAGAACCTGGTGCACACCAATCAATGATTGTTTTTAGAAAATAGATTATTCAAAATGGCTGCAAGATAGCTCTCTATGATTATCCTTCAGATCACACTTCTAATTAGAATTCCAAATAGAGTTAACCACTATTCTGAAAATGGTTATAGATGTGTATAGTCAGTCCATTAAGATTGTTTCAGCTTTTACAGGATCCCAAAGAGATGCCATCGCCCTTAAGTCAGCAGGAAGCAACCTTATGAAAGACTACGCCCCCTTTCCCAATAAGTTTTGTGTTCTGAGGGTTGTGGGTAATTATTATTCTGATAAAATAGTTGTAAGTTAAAATTGGGTGAAAGACAGAACTATAATGTAGCCTCAAAGATCTCTTTTGAAGAAGAGAAAGGGGATAGATAAGATAGATAAAGGTAGATTGTTCTACCTACCTATGCACAATTTTAGCTGAATATATGGGCAAAACTAGAGACAATTTGCACTGGCATAGGTATTTGTATATTGGTACAAATGTAAAATCATTTTATATGTTTAACTGAAATAATTTGTACATTGGTACAAGGTTTAATCTGAAATTGCTTTATATAACCAAAGCAACTTGTACATCAATATAAATCTGAATCTGTAACTGTTATATAAAATTGAATCTGTAAATGCTATATTTTATATATACTTCCACCTCTGTTTAAAATACTTGCACATTATTGTCATGTCCACTATGCAATTACTACCTCCATTTAACTATACTAGATATAATGTATGATTACACTAGTTATGATATATGCACAAGATGTTTTATATACCTCTGTTTAGATGATATATATGTATATACATGTCTAAAATGCTATGGCCACTTTACATGGTATATATACTCCTGGCTAATGTTTGATATTCATACTAAAAGTCATTGTTCAGAGATTATACACCCCTTATATAGGTATTCTAATTTTTAGTACAGGGTTTAATCCTTAAGACGATAAAAATTGCAGTCAACATTACTTAAGGTACCATATCACAGTCATCTCAGATACAGGTTATAATATCATAGATAGACAAGAATCTTCAACCATTTCATAGACCCAGAGAATACGTCATTTAACATTTGGAATTCAGCCACGAGAGACACAACGACTCCTGGTGTCACTGCTTCTTCCTGAGATGGTGTTGAGCATAGAGGATACTCCTTTGGAGTTTGTCCTTTTGGCAGAGAATGGCTGGTTGGGTAAAGAACTGCCCTTACCTTGATTGCTGACAGTACACACATGATGTCCAATCTGGATGAACAAATTGATGGGTGGAGACTGATGAAACTTGCCTGGACAGGATAAGACAGTCCCTCCAAAATTGCCCTGCTTGTGAAAAGATCTGTCAGATACCATAGGCCTGTAGCCAATATGATGGATACTCCAACGGTGCACAAAACCAGAGGTGACTGTCCAGGTAGCTGTGTTGCTGTCCTCTCCCAAATTTTGGAAGCCACTATTTCCATGTACTTCTGACTTTCAGGTGATACAGCTTCCTTTTCAGGTCTTGAAGGAGTTGAAGAATAGGTATTCAAGGTTATTACCTTATTATCCCTTAGAAAGGAACATTCAGGTGTTAAATTTTCACTTTCCCAGATGAAGTTTTTAAAGTAATTTATATACCCTACCATCTACCAGTATTCTAGAAATATATGATGTACTTTATATGTGTTAGGTTTTGGTTGTAATTTGTACTTTATCCTCTCCTAGATACTATCTCATAATAATTCCTATTGTATATAGTCTTAGTTTAGAACCTTTTTAGTTAGACAAAAGGGAGAGATGTGGTGGAATTCAGGTGTCAGCTGATAAGATCCCAGGATGCTTACCCAGGGTCCTGGAGCCCTGAAGGGGGAGTGGCCAACCCCATTGATAAGGGGCTGCTGGGACCCTGGGAGGCCCTTTTTCCTGCTTCCTGGTTGTTGGAGAGACCGGTTTGGAATCCATCGTCCATCGCTCGGATACTCCAGTCCCTGTTCAGGCACCACTATAAGCTGTTACCTGTATCATGAGTGTTGGTTTGTATTTTAATAAATTTTAATCTTGGACTGGTGCCTTGTAAGTAAAACTCAGCCTACAGAGACCAGCTATTCAAATGCTGACTGTTTGCCTCTTTCTTACTACAAACGCTTTCTTCTGATGCTTCTTAAATTTTTTTTCTACCACATTTTCCTTTATTTTGGCTCTTTCTCTGCCCTTCTTTGACCCATTCAAGCTTTTAGTTTTGCTCCACATTGAGTCATTTATATTTAATCTCTTATATCTCTTTCCTGAATGAAATAAACAGTTACCCATTGTGTTTCTTCCTTTTTAAAATTTAAAAAAGGTTCTTTCCCCATACACTATTTACTGGCTACATTTTCCCTTCCCTCTACTTCTCCCAGTTCCTCTCTACCTCCTCTCCCCTCAGGGTCTACTCCCTTTCTGTCTCTCATAAGAAAAGAACAGGCTTCAAAGAAATAACAACCAAGCATGCTGAAACAAAATATAGTAAGATGAAGCAAAATCATTTTTTGCCATTTTTTAATTAATTTTTTTCCCATATCTACCACTGTTCCTCCTCCCTCCCCTCCTCCTAGTCCTCCCTCAGCCTCCCCACTCCATTCCCTCATCCATTCCCCGAGGAGGGCAAGGAGTCCCAAGGTGGGTCAGTTCAGTCTGGCATAACCAGTTGAGGTAGGTCCAAGTCCTTTATCCCAGTATTGAGGCTGAGTTAAGTGTTCCTCTGTAGGGAACAGGCTCCAAGATGAAAGTTCAGGCACCAGGAATATAGTCTGATCCTACTGCAAGAGACTCCACAAATTGCCCATGCCATTTGACAGTTGTCTACCTTTGGAGAATTTAGTTCCTTCCCTAAAAGTTTCCTCAGTGATTGCTTCAAAGTCAGTAAGCTCCCAATAGTTTGGGTTAGCTGTATCTGTGGGTCTTCTTCTGATCCTGATCCTTTGCTCATATACTCTCTCCTCTCTCTCTCTTCAGATAGACTAGGAGCTCAACCTGGTGCTTAGCTACAGATCTCTGCCTCTGCCTCTATCGTTGGTGGATGAAGGTTCTATAATGGCAATTAGGGAGGTCATTCATTTGATATAAGAAAAGTCCTGATATAGCAAAAGAACCCTCTCTACTATTGCTTGGAGTCCTAGCCAGGGACATCTTGTGGGTTCTTGGAGGTTTCCTTAGCACCAGGCTTCTTTCTAACCCCACAGTGGCTCCTTATATCAAGATACCCATTTCTTTTTTTTTTCCCTCTCTGTTGCTTCTCTCACCCAACCATTTGTTTATCTTATGATTTGTTCCCACCTCCCTGTGCTCGTTCCTCATAATAATCCCAATTTACTCAAGAGACCCTCTTTATTTTCTATTCACAGAAGGATCCCTGGATGTCTCTTACTCCTGTCATCTAGCTGTTCAGAGGTTGTGGTTTACAGCCTGGATATTCTTTGCCTTATGTTTAAAATGCACTCATGAGTGAGTATATCCTATGTCTATCTTTCTGGATCTGTGTTACTTCATTCAAGATGATTCTCTCCAAATCCATCCATTTGCCTGCAAATTTTAGGGTGTCATTTTTTTTTCACTGCTGAGTAGTACGCCATTGTGTAGATGTACCACAGTTTGTTAATCCATTCTTCAGTTGAGGGGTATCTAGATTGCTTTCAGTTTTGGGCCGTTATGAATAATGCTGCTATGAACATAGTTGAGCTAATGTCATTGAGGTAAGAATGTGCATCCTTTGGGCATATGCCCAATAGTGGTATTGCTGGATCATTGGGGAGATTGATTCCCAGTTTTCTGAGGAACTACCATACTAATTTCCAAAGTCGCTGTTTAAGTTTACACTCCCACCAGCAATGGCAGAGTGTTCCCCTTGCTACACATTGCCTCCAGCATAGGCTGTCATCTGTGTTTTTTAATCTTAGCCGTTCTGAAAAGTGTAAGGTGGATATTATAGTTGAACACTAACTAGAGAAAGAGTCCCAGGAGCACATAATAGTCAGGGGCTGACTTATTCTCATAATCAGGAGTTCAATAAAAATACTAAGCTAATAGTTATAATATGTATGTAGAGGCCTTGGTGTAGACCTATGTAGGCACTTCAGTATCTGTGAGTTCTTATGCATCTTGCTTAGTTGACTCAGAGGACCTTACTCCCCTGGTGTTCTCCAATTGTTCTGGCTCTTATGCTCTTTACACTTCTTCTGCAGGATTCCCTGAGCTCTGAGGGGGAGATTTGATGGAAAGCCCCAATTTAGATCCCCCCTCACTCTGCATATTTGGCTGTGGGTCTCTGCATCCATTCCCATCTGCTGCTGGTGATATTTGACTTGAGTTTGTGTGCTTTATTCTTGTTTCTGTCACTATCTGGTTCCCTATATAGAAGACAGTATCACATACCTCACACATATTCTCTCAACATTTACCATATCAATGGTTTCTTCCTGAAATCCTGCTCCTCTGCCTCACTGGGTGCTTTTCTGGTCATAGGAACCAAAGAGATGCCTTTCTCAGAACAGACCCAAAAGGCTTACACCTAGGAGACACTTGATTGCATAGAGACATTGATAACTTTTGAGCAGAACTCTGAGCCCTATCCCATACCACCTATGGGAGAGATCCATATCCTGTGGTAAGCTTTGGGTATCTGCATTGGGTACAGTACTTTTGCTAAGCTCACAGCTCTACTTCTCAGTCAGTCCTTTCTTGGATTACCTCTAAAAGAAATTGTTCCCACTCAAAACCTTGTCTCAGAATCTGCTTTCAGGGAACCCAATCCTAATACACACTTCAATGAATCCATAAAAGTTTATATGCTACAATCATCTCTTAAGGTACAGTGGATCATTTTACCTTCTAAAACATAAAGTTTGTGAATAGGCTCTTGATCTAGACTGTATGTTGAGTAATTTAGCTCTAAAGATTTAACTGATAAAATCTTTGAAACATAAGGACGGTGCTTAAATGAACCTAATTGATTGAGCTAAGGTAAATCTCTAGGCCTTGGTGAGATATGTAGACCATGAATAAGATACTCAGGAAATACCCATCTGAATGCTGATGTGCAATGCATAGTATTCAAAAAGTCATTTCCTCTATCTGAGCTCGGTTTCCCCAATCAGTAAAATGGGAAGTTGAAATAGCTGCTCTCTAAGCAGTACTACCTATAAGGCTGCTTGATTCTGTGATTCCAAAGTAGGTCTGGGGATCTGTAATGCATCACATATTTTCTCCATAGGTTTCTCTTAGAAGTTAAATTCAATGTTCTCTTCCCTAGCCCTGTTTATGTATTCAGAGTTAGCTCTGATTCATTCAGACATGCCTGACCTTTTACTGACAGAGCTCTCACTAGGTAGAGATTTTAGGTACTCTTTTTACATAACCACCCAGAAACATCTTGCTATTCTTTAGTTAATAGAAATAGATACGTGGATCAATCTAAGTGCATATGCTGAAACATCCCACGTTACATATAAGCTGCCACATAAGAGATGTTTCTTTATTTTTTTAATAACTAGGAAACTTCTTCTCTGATATAAACTGAGAAACTGAATTTTGAAACAAATTTCTCTTGAGTATGATATATTTATCCAAGATGGAATCTAAAATAGAATTAAGTAAATCAAAGCAAACTAAAATAAAGAAAATAAACTATTCTTTAATTTAGCAGAATGTAAGTCCATTAGATTTAGAGGAGAAAGAGAAGTGAATAGGTGTAGAAAAGGGGCTACAATGGGATGGTTAGCGGTCTTTTCACTACACCAAAGAGAGAAGCCAACAAGATGGAAACCAGATCCCCAAAGATTTGAGATCTGGAATTAAACAGCATCATATTTGTTATACTTACAACTTCCTAGTAATTGGACCTTAATCTATAGGCATGGATTAAAAACCTGAAAATAAATCAGAGAGTCCTACTGAGCTACTTCTAGAGGAAGACCCAAGGAAAGGCATAGGGAGTCATTTGTAATTTACACTAAGAACAAGGAAATGCATGTTAAAGTTAATTTGAGTCTGCGATTCAGAAAGGGAGACATTAGAACCTTTTTTTGCTTCTTTTACTGAACAGACTAATTTTAAGTAATAATTAAAATATTTGTTTCCCATACTGTCCCATTTGATGTGTTACTCTATTTACTTTTTGCAACAAAACCCCAAGAAATGCCTGCAGGGTAGATAAGGAGGCTGTCCTGATGACTTGCATGATGTCATAGAATACATATAATGAAACTGTTGGCATGTGTCAGCAACTAAGCCACAAACTAGAAATTTTGTTCATATAGAAGATAAAATTATAGCTGAATATGTTCTATACGCCTGTTCTAACACACAGTTCATAGGAAAGAGTGTCCATGTGGAAGCCAACAAGGAAGTTTCTTCTTCACACCTGCCCATTTTCCTGTTTTTCATGTCCTTCAATGTTGCTGTATTTTCCCAGTCTGACACAGTAGTGGGAAGAGAAAATGATGAAGAGATGAAGGAAGGAAGGAAGGAAGGAAGGAAGGAAGGAAGGAAGGAAGGAAGGAAGGAAGGAAGGAAGGAAGGAAGGAAGGAAGGAAGGAAAGAAGGAAGGAAACCCTAGAATTCAGGAACTATAGACAAGACTAAATGAATGTCAAATGCTCTTTAGAAGGCTGTACTTCCTCTTCAATGTATACTATTATCCTTAAACTCCCCTTTGTGTCTTTTAGCCTTTCATCTTAAATCTATGTCAGTGCCTTTTCTTGGGGCCAGATAGATAAGCATCTAAAGTCCAGTTCCAAAAGATCTGACACCCTCTTTTGGCCTTCATGGGCACCAAGCTCAAATGCTATGCATTTACATACATCCAGACAAAACGCTCATACAAATAAAAATACAAAATTTTTGAAAACACACATTTTCTTAGTAAATCTCAACTTTGTTTTTTAATTCATATATATGGAAAGTAAGAAAAGCAAGGAAAAGAAAAGAAAATTAAAAGAAAACAAAGGTGATGTTCATTCTTCATGTAGAAGGCACCAGTGATGTTAGTCTACTGTCCAGGTTGCTAATAGCATCCTTTCTTCCCCTCAGAGGTGGATCAGGAAAATCAACACAGTAAGTTAACAATTGTTGTTACTGTTTGGAAAGCATGAATTAAGTATCACTGTTCTTCATATTGGAATTTAACATTAAAATTTACACCAAGACAAGAAGCACATCTAATGGAGAAGGTGAGCAGTTTTCTCAGCTTGCAATGACTATTCATTAAGACAGTTCACAACCCCCAGTGTTGCTGGGATACAGACAGCCAGCACAGAAGTTACAGTTGCCTAAGTGATGGTTACAACTTACTGAAGTGATTTGCTGGTCAATTTGACCAGCTATGTGAAAAGACATGACCAACTTCTGCACAAGTTGAAAAAGAAAAGGAAATTAGTAAGAGAAATTAGGACTTCGGTAAAATAATGGTGTCCAAATTTGTCAGAAAACACACTCAGTTTCATTTTACTTGTGTGTAAAAGCCTGGCTGGTGCAGTCTCAACAAATTTGTAGCTAACAAGACTCATCCTGGTATAATAGATAAAATAAATTGAGTATATCTAGCTTCTAATTTTGGCTAAGTCACTTAATTGTGTCACCTAGACAAATTACTTAATCTACCCAATCCTTAATTTCCTTTCCATGTAAATAGAAACAATAATACTATCTTAAGCATGTAAAGTTCAATAGAGAGATAGTCTTGGGATGGAGAGATGGCTCAGTGTGTAAAACATTGGCTGGACAAGCATGGACTCAGTCTCTAGCACTCACTTGTAAGAAGCTAGATCTGATGGCATACTACAGAACTCTCAGTGCTGGGAATACAGAGACCAGAGAATGTCTGAAGCTCACTGGCCACACAGCCTTGAGAAATATGGTGGGCAGTCACTCTGTGGAAAAACACTAAAGATTGACCCCTGCCTTCCACACACATTGCACACATATACACATATGTGCATGAATGCCCATTCAGACACACAGATAGATGGTAGGTAGATAATAGATATTAATACCTAGATAAATATTGATAGATGTGTTAATATTGACAATCACTTTGAATTCTCTCATGTAGTAGAGAGGGTTTCTCGGTCCCGAGTGGCCAGAGGCCTAGACCAACAGACCTGCTGTGCCAGACCCCTTAGCCGCCCAGCCGCCCACCGCTCAGGCCCTTAGAAATGACTCTGACGCTTATAATAACTTTATGCTGTTTGGCCTATGGCTCAGGCACATTGCTAGCTAGCTCTCACATCTTAAAGTAACCCATTTCTATTAATCTGTCTGCCACGTGGCCCGTGACTCACCTGTGCTCCTTACATGTTGCTCCTTTGGGCTTCAGCTCAGTCTGCTTGACTCCGCCCTGCTTCTCCTACCTATGCTCTGATTTCTCCTCCTACTTCTTCTATGGTGCCTGTCATGGCCCAAAACAGCTCCTTTATTTAAAGATTGAGATTCACAGCATACAGAAAGGCATTCCCACATCACTCTCATATGAGGATGCCATTAGCCCTTTCCTAGACTTGAAGGCTGTTGTGATTTTTTAATTTAATTTCTTTTCTGGTGTTACTTTAGTAGGGAGAAAACGAAATGAAAATAGTTAAGATCCGGTATTTCATGAATTTTCTAAAATTGTTATTTGGTTAACTTACTTCTAGTTTCCAGGTTCTTATTTTAACTATTCAAAACCAGAAGTTTTCTAACCCATATTCAATCTTCATTGTAGGTAGGATGAAAGACAGTGAGAAGGTACTTTGATCTTTTTACTCAAGGTCCCAATGCAGACCATGACTGGAAGTAAGAAACACAATGCAGGTTGTCCTTATGGTAGACCATTCTCCCTATCCTAATTCCTGTTAAGTGAAGTTAGGACACAATTTCAATTGCCACTTAATGGCGGTGCTGGTCTCCACAGTGAAGTAAGCATAACATCACCCAGCTGGTGCTTTTAGTAACTTCAGAGCTAAAGGGAAGCTATTCTAAGCAGGTGGGCTGGAGCTGAATATTGACCTCAATAGCAGCTTACAAATGGGGAGAAATTCAAAAGGGGGCTATGTCAGATCAATTCCCCTTTACAGGGAAACAGAAAATGAAACGGTCCAAAATGGGAAGGAGTGACTCATGGTGACCTCTCTTTGGCAATGGGAGCATCCTGTGAGGGTAGGACTGTCCTAGGGAATTTGTCTGGTAGTAAAAAGAGAAGAAGAACTAGCCAGATGCTTAGGATAGGAGGCAAAATGCAATGAGGCTGGCAAGCAAGCCGCATGCTGCTGGAGAGAGTTCAGTGATGAACTATAAAACCGGAGCCAGCCGTGTGATGTGTGACTGGACCAGCATCAATTCAAGGACATATGGAGCATTGCCCAGAGAGCTGTGAAAGGAGTGTGGGAGCAGAAAAAAAAAAGTACACAAAGGTGCCTTGTTCCTCATTCCAAATCTAGAAGGTGGGATGCTTGCACAGGCAGATGAGACTGGGCTAGGTCAGGACAGTCTCAAATTCAGTTAAACATGGCCTACTTGTGCATCCGGGAGCATCTTAGATGTCTCTGTTCTATTGTTCTGTAATGGTAAGAAGAAAGAAACATTTCACTATATAATCACATACTGAAATTTAGAACATTAGGCGGCATAGTTTATGTTAACTTTGGAGTCTCTTTGGATGCTATTTGGCTATTCGGAATGGAAAAAGAAAAAAACCATTTCAAACTCACAATGCATAATGAAGCATAACTTGATGCTTTCCAAACACATTGAGCAAGAAAACCATCGTAACTTAATGGAAGCATTCCCTTACCAGTGTAGAGTCAGGAGGAAGCTATTTGAAGATACAAACCGGAAAGAAATTTCTTATTGATTTCAAAAAATACAGTACTTAAACTCCACTCTTTTTCTAGTGAAATTAGAAGAACTTTAATTTGTAAAGTTAAATATAAAAAATCATGTAAGAATTTTTGTATTTAAATGATTTTTTTAATCTTCTCCAGAGCAATAACTCTGGGACATGCTATGCTAATCCATACTTCTCCCTAGGTTTTCTAACTTTTCTTATCCTTCCCCGGGCCTTCTTTGAGAACCTGCATCATCTGCAGCCTGGGGAAGTATAGTCCTGTTTATGGTGTGGTCTTGCGTAAGTCACTGGCTCTAAAGCCTCTAAATGCAAAGATGTGTTGGAAATTAAAATAAGAAAGACAGATTTACAAATATACTTTATTTCACAATCTGGTTACTTGGGAACCCAGACTATTGTATGGGAACTGAGAAGTCTTACTTTAATTGATTGCAATTGATAATATATATTAACTAATGTTAACAAAAAACCCGACAAAAACCAAAAACAAAAACTTGAAATTTAAAAGTTGAATTTTATCACATAGATTTCCTAATGATTGAACTACTAAATAGTAAAGGACAGATTGATTTTAAAGAAAAAAACTGTTTATTAAAACTTATTATTTTGTAAATCATGTAAATCATATAAAACCATGTAAAAAATTTTATTATACAAATGGATCCTTAATTGCTATAAAATTACATGAGATTTTAACATAACTAACTTATACTTACTAACTTCAGTCTGAGATATAAAGTAAGATTAAAGCAATCTCATCCATCTCTCCTGGTATTTTTGTATTCCATCTTTCCACAGGTACTACCTACTTGAAATGTCAGGAAAATATTGGTGAGAGAGAGAGATAGGAAGAAAGTACAAATGAAATGAGGATTGTGATCCAGGCTATACAATGAAATCTCAGCTCCATCTTATAAGATTGGCCACATAGCTGCCATTGCCTGCTGTGTGCTAATCCAAAGTCCCAGGGAAAGAATGTCACCTTGTGCCTTGTTTGTTGCTCTCTATTAGCCACAAGCAGAAGGAAAAGGACAAAGGATCATTGATTTTGGTGAAATCTTACCTTAACAATCGAAAAGCTCACTGTCTGTATCTCAGAATCAAAGTGGCCTCATTCTTCTATTCATCCTGAGGAGACTCTGGCACTAACAGAGATAGGACCTGCAGTGTACAAAAGAGAGGGTCATGTCAAGAAAAAAAGAAAGAGCGAAAACATAACAACTCTTCTGTTCTCTACACTTTATATCAGAGGATGCCACAGAGAAGCTGACAATCCCTAGAACTGCATCACTTTTGAAATAGTCTGTCAATCAACAAAATTCTTATTTGACAAGATAGCTAAAGAATAGTTAGAGTAGCATTTCTACCGTGCAGTGCTGGTGTCATCTGTGACTCGTTTGAGTATGTTGGGATGTCCAGCATTTCTCTCATGGACCTGCAGTCAGATTGAGAGAACAAACACCTCATTAAAACCTACAATAGAAAAAAAATGGAAATAATCATAGCACCCTTTGAGTGATCTAAGAGAAGAATAAAGTGTCAACAACCCCAGCGACACTATAAACCACAGGTAACTGACCTTTTCTCATAGTATGAATTAGCATGCATCAGTTTCTATTTTGTGAGAATACTAATAAACTTTGGCTATTTTTATTGATCAAGCTATTGTGTTTGCCAAAATAAAAATTATTTCTTTGAAGAGACCTACTTGACGGTTGTATGACATTTGGCTGGATTTATCACAAACAACTCTGTTACCTACAGAAAGAAGGGACTCTTGGGAAATGATGAGACAGACCCTCTGAAGTCAGAGCTCTACTTGTCATGTGCCAGCCTAGTTGGGATATTTCTGAAGGATCCATTAATTTAAAATGCTTCACCTCCAAGTAATCTTGGGCTTAGAGTCTCAGATAGCTAGAACCTTACAAACTTTATAACTACAAATCTAAAGATCACAGTCGTGTGTGAGGAAAGCAGCTTTCTACCCGACTGTTTTCCATAAAAAAATCAGGAGAAGGAAAGGTTTATCCAGTCATCCAAGGGGTTTTAAAAGTACCCTTGCAGATGTCATAAAATATATATATATATATATATATACACACACATACATACATATATAAAGCTTCTGGACAGCAAAGGAAACAATCAGTTGAGTGAAGAGTAAGCCCACCGTGGATGGGAATCTTTTCCAAGTATACATCTGATAAAGGATCAATATTCAGAATATATAAGGAGCTAAAAAATCGAAGAGTCAAGAAAAAATAAACACACTTTTAAAAAGGGATAGGGAGTATGGACCTGACAGAGATTACTCAAAAGAAGAAGTAAATTTGTCTAAAAAGCATTGCAAAAGGTGCTCAGGTAATGAAAATGTGGCTCATATGTGCACAATGGGATCCTATTCACCCATAAAGAAAAACAAAATCATGAAATTTTGAGGTAAACGGTTGAAACTAGAAATTATTCTATTGAGGCAAGTAACGCATGCCCAGAAGACAAATACCATGCTTTCTCTATGTAGTTTTTAGTTACTATTTTTTAAATGTGAGTATATAATTTGTAGTAATTTGTAGGCATGGGAAGGGAGCTCTAGAGAGAAGGTGCTGGAAGGGCACAGGTCTACGAAGGGGGGAAACAGGAGGAGGAGGATTTGACTGGGAAGGGTGGGGGGAGTCTGGTACAGAGGGAATGAGACCCAAAATAAAGATAATAAATGTACCCTTGCTTTAGCAAACAAATGAAATCAGTGATCAATGTTGAGTAGGGGATATTTAATATACTATAGAGAATATTTCATGGGTGTTTAAAAAAACATATATATAGATTGTGTTAGAAATGACTATACACAGATTAAATTACTGGAGTATGAAAATGCTATGACAGAAAACAGAAAATATTCTCATGTCATATATGCCTTTAGCTGTTGAGGGATCATTAAATGCTGATGTCATTTACAATTTTAGTCAAACAGTTTTGCTCATGATATTTGAAATATAAATATTTCTCAAAGCTCATCTTGATTTTTTAAAAGAGGAATTGGAATCTGGGGCCAATAGTGACAGAACATTAGTGCGGAAACATTTTAGCTAAACTTTAAAAAGTGGCGCCTCTGTGATAATATTGTGGGCTTTCTGACGGAGGTAAGAAAGTGGAGGGATAGAGATCCTGGGAGAGCTGTAGCAGAGTCTATAAAGTGCTTAAACTGTGTCTTTGACCTTTGATTATAAACACACCTGGGGAAGAAGGGGAAACGTTCAGTGGTCCTGACTTCCACGCTGAAATGAGGAGACCTTAAAGGATCCTCAAGAACTTGTAGACAATGGCAAGAAAATGTACTTTAAGCAAAAACTTGGAAAGTACAGCGTTTTATTTTGTTTTATTTTTGCCAATTGCAGAGAGAAAAACAGAGACAAAAAGACAGAGAATTCTCATTAATTGCACTGGTTTTCTTATTATAAAAAAATCTGGTTCTAATCATTTGTTCTTTGATTCATAAATATAAACTTTTGCCTGCAAGTTTTATCAGTATATACTAGGAGGGGTGTAACTATTTTCCACAATTACCAGAGTGTGTTACACTCCACCCCAGATCCTCTTTTCTGCCTGCTTCTTTCATTTGTGGAATGTTTTACAGATATCACACCATTTGTAAATCATATTGGGCAAGGTGCTTCTCTTTCTTACATATTGTATTCCTCAAGACAACTCTGACTTCCCAGTGTAAATAGGAATTACTATCTCAAGACGCACAGCTGAGGAAAGATAGAAAACCAGACACTACACCTAAATCTACCCTAGGGATCATCAGACTTCGATTTAAGCATTGAACTTTCAGTCTCCAACAGGAATATTTAGATTCTTGGGTGTTCCTGCCTTCCTGAGTGCTCTTCCTTTTGGGTAATGACCACAGGACCTGCTCAGCACCCCGTACTGCCCCTGCGCCACACTGGTCTACTGCTAACAGCGTCCTCCCCAAGTGCTTAGCTTCGCCCAGACAAGCCTGGAGGAAACAGAAGGGACTTCTCCTCCAGCCCCAGCAGCTGAGATTTTGTTCTTGGAGGACACAGAGAGCTGGGAGAATTGACGTCTTGGTAAGTTTGTCCTTCCCAGATTTGCTGATCCTCCCTGGCTTCTGTTAATCATCTCCACATAATCATATCTGATATGCTTTTCTGCTCTCCCGACAAAGGAGACTTAATCGATGCTAATTATAATTCCCTAATTAGCTTCTTAATGATATTTTCATAGAACTGTGTAACACCCTGGGCATACTTGCCAATAGTTAGAAATATTTTTCCAAATAAATTCAAAGTGCCTTGCTTGGCCTCATCTGACCCCGCAGGAGATTTTAGTATTAATTGAGATAAAATTTATGTGCATTTCTCAATCTTTTAAATTTCATTAATGTATTAACTCTTTTTAGCATACAGTTCTTAGCCAAACTCATGCACCCGACAAGGTTCAATCACCTACCTTGGAATATTTAGCACAATTTCTGTCACTTTTCAGCAGTTTAATTTTATTAGTATTATTGACTTGCCCTCACATGCCACTGAGTTAAATTTTCGTCAGACTCCTGGAGATAGTTGTATTAGACATGTTTGGGGAATGCACCCCCTCTGAAATTTCCTTTGGAAGTTATCCTTGCTATTGGCTTCTCCTGATGTAAGGACTAAACTCTTACCTTGCTTACATCTGCCAGGAATAGAGATGGATGCTTCATCCACTAGAAACCAACCATAGGCTAATATATGACAGATTAAAGTCAAAAACAGGCACATAAAGGAAGGCAGTGTAAACAAATCAAAAGGTCATGTGACTACAATAAGAGAAAGTTGGTGGCTCACTACTTTCCTGGTTTCAAAAGGCTTGGCTCCACTTTCGGTAGCTGGATGCTTCATGAGTTTTCTTTCACACAGAAGAACAGCCATCATCTGTACCGGGGATAGCACGCTAACAGGCCTAAGCAGTGACAGAACCAAGCTGCTTTCAAGAATCCAAATGTGATCGTAGCAACATCAATGGCTATAAGGAAAGATACATAAATGGAAGCGTGAAAAGAGATATGACACTGGAGTTCAACACGGATATAAATGACTAAGTCTGTAAGGGAGAAATATTAAGGGTTGGTCCCAGGCCGGAAGTTCAAAACACACAAAAGCACTAAACGATACTAATGATTTGACAGTAGAGAACACAGAAAGGAACAAGGAAGGGATGACTATCGAAAGCATACAGGCAGGTGGCTAGGA